>CM038715.1:40608995-41141495 GCA_021613375.1 Megaleporinus macrocephalus
AAAGGGGGTGCTATCTACAGTAGCTTCCATCTATGACCCGTTGGGCTTTGTAGCACCCTTTATTCTTGGTGGAAAGCAGATCTTACAACAACTCTGTAGAGACAAGGTTAGCTGGGATGAGCCACTTCCAGATGAGCTCAGAAAACAGTGGGAGTTATGGTTGCAAGATCTTCAAAATTTGTTTAATATAACACTCAGAAGGTGCTTTATACCAGCAGACTTTACAAATGTCATGCAGTATGAGCTTCACCACTTCTCAGACGCCAGCGTCACAGCTTATGGGGAGTGTACTTATCTCAGAGCGGTTAACACCAATGGAGATGTCCACAGCTCACTAGTCATGGGAAAGGCGCGTGTTGCCCCCACAAAGGTAACTACAGTACCACGGCTCGAGTTATCTGCAGCAGTGGTAGCAGCAAGAACAAGTGTCATGCTCAGAGATGAGCTGGAAATAGATGGTCTGCAAGAATATTTCTGGACCGACTCAAAAGACGTTCTTGGCTATATAACCAATGATGCAAGATGTTTCCATGTTTTTGTAGCAAACAGAATACAAAGAATCAGGGCTGCTACAGATCCCAAGCAATGGCACTTTGTATGTTCTGAAAACAATCCTGCAGATCATGCTTCGAGAGGCCTAACAGTAAATCAGCTTGTTGCTTCAAACTGGTTCAATGGCCCAACCTTTCTATGGAAAAGAGAGCTATCATTGGGAGATAGAATGGTGGGAGAGGTCGATGACAATGACCCAGAGCTTCGAAAAACTCAACACCAAGTGCTAAACACAAAGGCAGAGGAAAACCGGACATTGTTAGACCACCTGACAAAGTGTTCTGACTGGGATAGAGCTGTTAAAGCTATTGCTTGTCTTAAACCTAAACTAAATGAGCCTACAAGTGTTGAGGAAAGACAGAAAGCAGAACAATTTATTATCAAGTTGGTCCAAAATGAAGCATTCAGCAATGAAATCAAAAGTATAAAGCAATGCAAGGAAGTAAAACCCAAAGACAAAGCAAACAAGCTCTACACACTAAGTCCTTTTTTTAGACGAGAATGGTGTGCTCAGAGTTGGAGGGCGTTTGACAAGATCAAGCCTTCATCCACACATCACACATCCTGCCATAATGCCAAAAACAAGTCATGTGTCCTCTTTACTTATCAAGCACTATCAGAGAAGGTACACCATCAAGGGAGAGGAATAACTATCAATTAATTGCGATTCAATGGAATATAGGTCATTGGATGCAGATGTGATCAGGGGACCAACTTTGTTGGAGCTAAAAGAGAGTTCATGAACGCAATGAAGGACTTGAACCACGAACAGTTGAAGAAACATGGATGTGAGTTCAAAATGAATGTCCCATCATCAAGCCATATGGGAGGTGTATGGCAGAGACAAATCAGAACAATAAGGAATGTTCTGACAGGAATCCTTGATCAGTCTGCTAAGAGACTTGACGGTGCTTCACTCAGAACTGTTCTGTATGAAGTGATGGCCATTATAAACAGCAGACCTCTTATGCCAAATCACATTCTCATGATGAAGTCGGACATAATAGCGCCCCCTCCTGGTCAATTTGTAAGCCAGGATCTATACCTCCGCAAGAGATGGCGCCAAGTGCAATTCTTGTCAAATGAGTTCTGGACAAGGTGGAAGAAGGAGTATCTCCTTAATCTTCAACAGAGACAAATATGGCAGAAGGACAGGAGAAATACGAAGGTTAACAACATTGTGATCCTTCAAGAGGATGGTTCTCCACGAAACCAATGGAAATTGGCAAGAGTAACAGAAGTGTACACAAGTACTGATGAAAGAGTCAGAAAAGTTAAACTGTTAATTAGTTGCTCCACCTTAGACAGTCAGGGAAAGCGTACTTCAAAGCCGGTCTATCTTGACAGGCCTGTACAAAAGACTGTTTTACTGCTTGAAGCCGAGTAAGTGTCATGGATGATTATATATATAATTCCTTATGTAAAATTCAAATTAAGTGTAAATTGATGTTTAACTGAGGGAGGAAATCACAACATGTAATTTGGTGGGATTTTAACTGCCATAAATATAATTTTATCATTTGTTTTGATATTTTTTGTTAAAAAGTTTTTTTCTTTATTTAATTCATTTTTGGATTGTGCTCATTTGAATTATACGAGTAGGAACTTATTATGACCTGTGTTGCGCACGGACCATTTTCTTTTATTGGTGCTGTTTTTATCGAGAAGATGTGCAAGTTGGGAGAACTTCAGACACTCTGCTAAAAAGCTAAAAAGAGCTAAAAGACTGTTAAAACAGACACTGCGTCGCCTGGTAATTTGTGCTGCAAGAGAACTCATTCCCTCTCGGTTGTGTGCAGCCAGCGAGGTTTGTTTAAAAACATTGTTTAGACGTGCATGTTTTACTGTTTTTGTTGTATGCTTGAATATGAACGTGTGCTTGTTCTGTTCACTATATAGTGTTTCCTGGAGGGAGTGATACGAGGAGTTTGTCTTCGTGAGTGAGCACTGATTGTCTATAACATTGAAACCACTTCCATGTTCTACAAAGTCTGTTCACCTTATTAGCTCCACTTACCACACAGGTGCACTTTGAAGTTCTACCAATTCTCTATATTCATTGTTCAAAGGTCAGGACCCTCACAGGGTCCACTCACACCAGCACAACACACACTAACAAACCACCACGTAACTGCAAGAACAGTTATAGTAAATAGTACTTCATTTAATTTTCTTTTCAAATAAACCGACATCTGAAATCAGTAAACCAAAACCACTTTACTGTAACGTTAATTATGAGCCGCTGTATCCGAGTACAGAAACAGAAGCCGACACTGGTTTATATTTCAAATCATACCTTTTATTGAATTTCAAGATATAACATATACGACAGCATGAGTACCCAATTTTCCCAATGATTCTTTGTTTTTTGTTTTTTTTTGTCTTTTTCTGCTTCAGTATTCTTTCTTTTTCCCAAACGTTCCAGTTTGATACAATTTCAAAACTGTTAAAAGAGAAAACAACCCGACCCCAGAGTTAGTACTAGCACTATTACACTGTAGACTATTGATAACTGAGTAGTGCATGCTTCGCTCTTAAATCAGTAGATGTATTGAACTCATGAGAAACCCATGGTGACGGCAGCTGGTCGTGTAGTTTAGAGAACGGCGTCTTCTTCTTCTTTCTGGGCTACCGCCGCAAGACTGGAAAGGAAAGAAACACTGGTGAGTTTGGATGGCAAGGAAAAGGCGGTCACTGGTACTTACTGCTTCACCAAACACCCCGAATGCCCAGCTTATGCTCCAGTTTCTTAGCAACATATGCAAACACTTAACAAACCCACATGACCTCTGTGTTTGTGGATGAATTTGTCCAGTTTGGTGATGGAAGTTTCATTCGTTGCTGTTTTTAGAGAAGTTAAAGAACATGAGCTCGTATTTTTACTTCATACTTGGTCTCATGGACACCATGGACAGGTCGCCAGTCCATTACTTGGCGAACACACACACTCACGCACACACACACTTACACCATGTGTTTTGATACAGCAACATGTACATGAGTGCACTGAGCAACAGTATCATACATCATATTGTTACAGCCCTAACTGAATGTAGTACCTACTACGTCAAACTATCGTAGGCATGTGCTGCTCTGAACTGACCTGTACACAGTTGCCCAAGCTCTCCTGACACAGGTGCACCTCACAGTGCAGGAAGACCTTTTCAGAGACGCCAGTAAAGGTGAACATCCTGAAGGAGAACCGGGCAGATGTGCCAACGCCATTCTGCAGCACCTCCACGGTGCCATCTGCAGGGTTAGGACAGCTACAAGAGAAAACCGAGAGTGAGTCGAATTTCATAACCACTATTGTGTTTATAATTTTTGTAGTTTTTTTTTTTAACTCAGAGGAGCTCTTACTCATTATTGATCAGGTTCCAGGAGATGGAGTTGTTGATTTCTGCATTAGGTGTGGCCCAGCAGTGGTCCAACACCGTAACAATCTGGCTTCCGTCCACTCCTGTGACGTCCACAGACACGAAGATGTCCTGGTTAACGCCAAGCGTCACGTTTCCAGAATAAGGAGCGCTGAATGAATTGTTGGGATAGGGGGTCATGGAGATCTGGTATGGACCCAGATCCTGGACGTTCCTGAACAGCACACTGTGGAGATCAAACAACATTAACCCCTTATCATTCACAGATATCAATGTTCTGAAGCTTATTACTCAGTATGTACATGGAAAACAAGACAAGTTTCTGAGTTACATAAGGAAGTAATAGAGGCCTGAATGTAGGTCTCTCGAGAGGAGATTCCTGAAGGATGTATTTCTGATACTTAAGTAATAATTTGGTACTTCTAGTTCAATGTGGAGTTTTGAGCAGTATTTTTTGGGTACCTTCTTTTAAGTTCAAAAATAATGAGTTAATTGTCGTTTGTTGCTTTGAAATGAGTAGTATTTACTATGGCCACACATTTTGAATGATCTTGCAAAACATCATATGTACAAATTAAAAGTAGGTATGTTTTAAAGCAGAAATAATTGATAATGCACTACAGACTAGTCAAACTCACAGAATAACAAACACTGATATTAATAACTTGCTTACAGCACAATATTTAGACATCCAATAAGTGTTTAGTTATTGAAATTTGAGTATTTTGACATTTCATAGTATTAAATTAATTTGGTTGGGGCACTCGTGGGCTGAAGGTTAGAGAACCAGCCTTCTAACTGGAAAGTTGCCGGTTCGATCCCATGAACTGAAAGGACATGACTGAAGTGCCCTATAGCGAGGCACCTAACCCCTGACTGCTCCCCTGGCGCTGTGCGCTGTGGTAGGGCTGCCCATTGCTCCGGGCAAGTGTGCTCACTGCCCTATAGTGTGTCTGTTCTTTAGTGTTAAATGTGGAGATCTTAATTTCCCTCTGGGATCAATAAGATATCTGGTTTACCATCAAACTACTGCATTTCGATATGCACCTTTATTACTAAGAAGTCAGGCAGACAGTCTTGTGGAACCTTACCCCTGTGAGGCCTGGATGGACATGGGCATGGAGACACTCTGGATCGTTGGGTACGCACAGGTGAAGTTGATGTTTACCCAGCTATAACGACTGATCAAGCCGCCTGAAGCTGAACCCTTCTGAACGGAGTTCTCGTAGAGTAAATGGGTGCCGTTGTTCTGAAAGAGGACGACATAAGTATGTTATTATTAACCCATTATTAGCCATATTCTACATTTCTTATGTACCAAGAACATTCATGTTTACACAACCATTTCTCAAACTCAGGGGTTTTGTGTTTGTGCCTTTAGGACTGATGCAGTATGTGCCCCTGGTTTGGGTGCTTATCAAGCAGAGTCTAACCTACTACGCAAAATCTAACCTACCAAACATAATATAACCTACCAAGCAAAATCTGACCTACTGAGCAAAAGCTAACCTGAACCCATAGAATGAACCCATATACACTAAATTAGAATTGAGCAGATTTTTTTTTTAATGTGCAAAGTTTAAGCACCCCTGGTCAAATGATGCTTCATTAATTTTCTAGTTGGAAAGAATTGAGCAGATCCTTCACATGGAACATACATACTGATTGTTTGCTGAAATTACAATATAAAATGGGCGGTTGAATATAAAGAAGTTGATGTCATGACAGCACAGAAATAATCGATTTGGTGTTCTAATTTTTTGCACCCTACCCGTAGAGTCGTCCCGCATACATTTTGGGTGTGGTCGACACTGAACACCAATACCCCATTCTCGACCACGCCTACGCAAGAGGCGTCACTGAGGTGGAGCGCGGTTACGTTGATGCCGGCTTCAAAGAGCTGACAGCGGGACAGACTTAAAGTCATGGAGGAGCTCGTACAGGACTCAGTGGCATCTAAGGTAAAGGATGAGAGCATGCACATGCTGAACCTCAGTTGTTTTTATTTAGACATTTCTAAAAAAAATTGTTTAAAGGTAAGACCCCCTTTTTGGGGGGCCCCTTGTAAAACTAATCTTGTCCAAATAGTACTGTACAGTGTCCAGTTTGCTTAACAAACCAATGTGGTTTGACGGAAGTCCGATTTTGTGTGATGTCAGTAAGTTTCTGTTTTCTTGTCAGCAATATTAGCATTAATATAAAAGATAAAAAAATAAAGTTCTCGTTTAGTCTTAAAAATGCATCAAGCCAAAGCTAACCTACTAAGCAAACGCTAACCTGCCTAGTCAGAATTAACGTATTAAGGAAAAGCTAACCTAACCAAACAGAATTAATGTACTAAGCATACGCTAGCTTGTCTTGTCAGAATTAACCTACTAAACAAAAAGTAACCTGGCCAGTCAGAATTAATGTACTAAGCATACACTAGCCTGGCTTGTCAGAATTAACCTACCAAGCAAATTCTATCCTACCAAGCAAAATCTAATCTACTAAGCAAAAGCTATCCTGGCCAGTCAGAATTAATCTACTAAGGAAAAGCTAACCTGACCAGTCAGAATTAATCTACTAAGCAAAAGCTAATCTGGCCAGTCAGAATTAATCTACTAAGCAAAAGCCAACCTGACCAGTCAGAATGAACCTACTAAGAAAAGCTAACCTGGCCAGTTAGAATTAATCTACTAAGCAAAAGCTATCCTGGCCAGTCAGAATTAATCTACTAAGCAAAAGCTAACCTGGCCAGTCAGAATTAACCTACTAAGAAAAGCTAACCTGGCCAGTCAGAATTAACCTACTAAGCAAAAGCCAACCTGACCAGTCAGAATTAATCTACTAAGCAAAAGCTAACCTGGCCAGTCAGAATTAACCTACTAAGCAAAAGCCAACCTGACCAGTCAGAATTAATCTACTAAGCAAAAGCTAACCTGACCAGTCAGAATTAATCTACTAAGCAAAAGCTAACCTGACCAGTCAGAATTAATCTACTAAGCAAAAGCTATCCTGGCCAGTCAGAATTAATCTACTAAGCAAAAGCTAACCTGGCCAGTCAGAATTAACGTATTAAGGAAAAGCTATCCTGGCCAGTCACAATTAATCTACTAAGCAAAAGCTATCCTGGCCAGTCAGAATTAATCTACTAAGCAAAAGCTAACTTGGCCGGTCAGAATTAATCTACTAAGCAAAAGCTAATCTGGCCAGTAAGAATTAATCTACTAAGAAAAAGCTAATCTGGCCAGTCAGAATTAACCTAAGAAAAAGCTAATCTGGCCAGTCATAAATAACCTACTAAGCAGAAGCTTAACCTTGAAAGTCATAAATAACCTACTTAGCAAAAGCTAATCCAGCAAGCTAAGGCTAAGCTAGGAAGTGAAATCTAATCTAGCAAACCAAAGCCAAACAGGTGAGGGAGAGTTGTTCTTGGCTGGTCACCTACATTTGAGCTGAGAAAAAAAAATAGTCAATTTGATTTTCGGTTTAATATTTATTCTAAGAAAGTCAGAAATTTGGTTTGAGTTTCAGGGACAGACAGTACGTACATTTGTTCTTTGTGGGCCTAAAAGCGAATTCAGAGTATCAACGTCTATACAGTACCAAAATTGTCAGAGCTGTAACTTGCTCCACAGCCACAGCCTTCAACTCCATTCATGGTGACACACTGCTCGTCGGCGGTGCAGTCCTGGCAATTTCCTAGCAAGTAAAAAAATAATAACAACCTTAAAAATGAAAGGTAACCAAGCAAATCGCTTTGCCTGACTATAAGATTTGCTTTACAGCAGCGGTGTGTTGTCTGTTTGTTGCAGTTGCTAGCTCTTTATTCTTTAGCTTGCTAACTTGCAGAGTTAGAATGGAATTGCCGGTAAGGCAGTGGAGATTCTATTGAATAGAACTGGCAGGGCCAAGTTGACAAGCTAGGTATGAACTAGCAAGATTCCATAGATTGCATAGATTAAAGACACAATACATTATGTGTTTAACTACTCAGTGTGGATGGAAATATTCTAATCAGCCAGTCCTGTGATATAACATTTTAATGAGGCATCCAGGGTGGCCAACCAGATTGGAAGGGGTGGCTAGTGCCACTCCTACCACCCCTCCAGTTACGCCATATATGCGGATACTTATTTCAGAGGTATTGTTTTATTAGGATCCCCATTGGCTATTCTTTCTGGGGACCAACAGACAAACCACACAAGACAAGGCAATAACAGTCAAATCAACTTGATGATGATGATGATAATAATAATATTAATAATAACAACAAAAACAACAACAGAACAAAAAATCTTATTCTCTAATCTGCTTTATTCTTTGAAACCTATCCTCCATGATTCTACACCAGAGTTACTGGTCATTCTAGCTACTGATGACCAGTTTACCCAATGGATCTATATTATTTATTATCCAAATTATCTTCAAACGTAACTTTAAGCAGCTTACCGGTTTGTGCTCTGACCACACCACCTGAGACGAAGACAGAGGGAGCACAGAAGAAGAAAAAAATGAAATGTAAGAAATTTAAGTCAAGCTGAAGTAAAAAAAAATAAAAATGCTAAATTCAGACTTACTCATAACGAGTAGGGCAGCCAAACACAGTCCAACTGGGAACCCCATTGAGACAGGTCTACTACAAAAATACACAACACATAGTGAAGTTACCACGTCATACACAAGCACCGATTCCAGCTCCAAGCCCAAGCCTTCTAGGCTCATTTCTGAACATGCCCCATGCAAGCAAAATAATTACAAAATATAATTATTGCCCGTGCTCAGCGCCGCATATCAACAAGAGGCCCAGGAGCAGCAACGGACCACTTCTTAATTTAATCATCCGGCCATGAATGAGCGTAACAGAACACTGGTCTTCAAACTGAAACATGTATGAAGGCATTTACATGAACAGAAAGCTATACAGGAGACAGCAGTATAAACATTGGGAAGGAGTTTGCAGGAAAGTGACCTTCATCAGACAACCACAGAATATGTGTACCACACCTAATCGGGCGACTGATAATCAGAGGAGAAATTTAAAAATAAATTATTATTGTAAGAAATCAAAATTACCTGCTCGGTTTACTTAGCATTCGTTCATATCAGCACTATTTCTTGGCACATTATTTAAACATACATTAGTACAGATAGATAATACATCACAAAACCAACAGAACAATTAACAGCTAGCTAAGAAAATTAATTTTTTAGAAATAATTTTTTTTAGATTACAGCTTGATTTCAAGGTCAACGTTTCTATTCATGACATGGTGAAATGACACGGAGCAATGTTTATGAAATGGTGCAGTGTTTTGTTACGATTAAAAAGACTTGAGTTGGACGAATGAATAAGTAAAAGCCAAACTGCTTTCCAACGTATATTAGTAGGTTTGAAGTAGTTTCGTGTTCCTACAATTGCATATTCATTAATACTTTCTTCAAACACACAAATACGTCTGTATGGATGGAGCTGTTGCCAGGACCCGTGTACGTTGTTGTGTTTGGTTTCTTTCGATAAGCTCCGCGCTGAAGTTCTGGGCAGCGCTGAAAAGCTCCTGCAACTGTTTCAGAAGCAAACGTTTCTGTGAAGATCATTTCAAAAACACAATGATGGTAGTTTTTCTTTAACTTGGTGGTAGGGATAGCGCAGTCCTTGTGCAGGTTTGTGTACTTTCTGCTGGTGACTGTGCATCATGAACAACCTTCTCTAGTTTCAGTGGGTGGAAGTGTTTTATTTAGCCATTTGCGTGACGCGGTTTGAGAAATCTTTTTCACCTTTTTCTGGTGTAGCTGCTACCACCCCTACCACCCCTCTGGCTGTGCCTCAGTTTTTCAGTGTTTAAAGTTTTGGTGCTAAATATGCGAGGTTAAAAACTGAAGTTTAACTAATAACCATAACTAGTAGCACTAGGACAAAGTTCTTCCTAGGAGGAAGAAACAATTCTTTCAAGACCATCACCAACCTGCACTTATTCAAAGCATAGAATTAAGCAACCATTAAACACATAGACAATAACAAACAAATACCCCAGTGGTCCAGCTTTGAAAGTTGACCGTTAAACCCCCAAACTGGCAAATGACAGTGAAGACCAATGATAGCTTACCAGATTGTGCAAGATGTCAGAGGTAAAGCTGTAGAGTTCGATGGTCTTTGTGCTGAACATCAATGCTCGCACATTTATATAGAGAGAGACATATAGGCACGCCCACATATGTGCAAAAATTTTACACACTGTCAGTGTGATGAAGTCGTGGAACTGGATCAGCCTGGTGAAAAATGTAGCTGGAATTAGAAAGATTAGCATTTTGCTAATATTTCTCATTACAGCTACATTACAGCCACTTTTTTCACTAGTCAAAAATTCCAGGGGCATGTGTTATTTTTTGTTATATACAGTGTGAATGTACACCACACAGTGTGTGTTGCTTTTGTCTTGAGCTATAGAGAGTGTGAAGAGACAGGAATGATTCAGATCATCATATCAATCAGCAAAATCCTTCCCGTTCTCAGTAATATGTTACTACGGCTATGGATGCAAACTTAATATGTGCAGAGGGCCGAACTAGGTAAACAAAAGTTCACTACAAGTCAAAAGTTTGGACACATCTACCTCAATATACATGTATTTTTAGTTCTAAAGACATTTTGATCTTAATGTGTTGAAAGACTAGTTTAAAAATTGAACCTGGCACCTATGTTCAAAAACATTTCCAATTTCTAAAGTTTCTATATTTGTTTTATAGTTTCATTGTATTTGCAATGATTCACTAACATTGTTACTAAATAAAACTTTTTATCAATTAAAATACTTTTAATAACGTCAAAAATATGACTAAATAAAACCCATAATATTAAAAAAAAAATAAAAACCCAGATAGGTGTGTCCAGATTTTTGACTGAGAGCATGCAGAGTCAACTCCAGAATTGCCTGGGCTTGTATTGATTAAGCAATACATATTACAATTCTAACGTTGCTCAAATGTTCTTAGAAATTACTCAATGTTTGTCCAACGGACATCATTCTTACCAAGTGTTTCATTTCAACAATGTATTTAAATATATAATATATAACAGTGCATGTTATATACAAAACATATGATGCACATTCATCTGGACTTCTGAGGAATACCAAATGATTGTCTTTATAATAAATAATAATCTTTTATTTATTGCTCCAGCTAGTGTTCTTGAACTGGTGACCTGTCTATGGCACGGCTGGATGGCCTCCAGCCAGGATGGATGGATAGAGTTAATCAAAGAACATTATTAGTCAAGTTAATAGAATGTTTACAGAATTCCTTTTGGTAAATAATCTAAAATATTTTCATGGAGTGTAAAAAAAACCCAAAAAACATTGTCCTAGGAGGGTATTAACTTAACCGGTCACTGTTTAAAGAGAAGCTAACTTATCTGAATTATGAACGTTTTAAAAATTGTGATGATAGTTTTGTATGATGCTTAACTTTAATGTTTTCTTTAAACATCCAACAAAGCTTGAATGAAAAATATACAACACAACTTAAAAAGCGATGAACAGATCTGTATTGAGATGCTGGGGCAGGGTCTTAAGATTAAAGCAATTCTCATGCTAAATTCAGTTTACTCGGGCCAGAATTCCTCTGCAGGAGCCTGAAATTCAGATCTACAGTTAAGGAAAGAGCTCGGTTTCAGCTAGCTTCTAAAAGTGGCACAACTAGTTATTAGCTGTTACTGTTTCTCACGAATGATGCTGGGTGTTGCAAACCTTTTTACGTTCCTGCTGCTCTGTGTTACCTCATGTTCTCATTTTGAAAATACGAAATGCATTCAAACTTACATTTTGCTGTCAAACAGGGAACAAATTGTTTTCAGTTTTTTAAAACAGCCTGAGGAACATTCTTACAAGGTTATTAGGGTGTATTTGGGGAAGGGCAAATACAGTGGGTAACTAATTCTAGTCAATGTTCTGTATAGCATTTTTCTTCTCAGCTGGAGAGCCCATATCATTTCCTCTGTTTATTACATAAAGGAGTTTAAAGTAACATATGAACAGTTTGCTTTGAAATGGTAGTAATGGCTGAATACTGAATCGACTTTACAACAGTCATGAGGAACATCAAGACCCAACTGCCCTCTTCATTGGACCCCCTGCAATTTGAATATCGTCCCAACCGCTCCACGGACGATGCCATCACCACCACCCTTCATCTCTCCCTTACCCACCTGGAGAAGAAGGACACCTACGTCAGAATGCTGTTCATAGACTTTAGTTCAGCATTCAACACCATCATCCCACAGAATCTCACCAGGAAGTTAAGCCTGCTGGGCCTCAACACCCCCCTGTGCAACTGGATCCTTGACTTCCTTACAGGGAGGCCCCTGTTAGTCCGGTTCGGGAACAGCAGCTCCAGCACCATCACCATGAACACTGGGGCACCCCAAGGCAGTGTACTGAGTCCTCTGTTGTTCACCCTGCTGACTCATGACTGTGTTGCGAAACACAGTTCTAACAGCATCATAAAGTTCGCCGATGACACAACTGTGCTGGGTCTCATCAGCAAAGGCGACGAGTCAGCATACAGGGAGGAGGTACAGCAGCTGACAGACTGGTGTACAGTCAACAACCTTCACTGGAATGTAGAGAAGACCAAGGAAATGGTTGTTGACTTCAGGAAATCAAGACCACTCTCCGCTTAACATCAACGGCTCCTCTGTGGAGATCGTTAAGAGCACCAAGTTCCTTGGTGTCCACCTAGCGGAGAACCTCACCTGGTCCCTGAACACCAGCTCTACAGCCAAGAAAGCCCAGCAGCGTCTCTACTTCCTCCGGAAGCTGAGAAAGGCCCGTCTCCCTCCACCCATCCTCACCCTCTTCTATAGGGGAACCATAGAGAGCATCCTAAGCAGCTGCATCACTGCCTGGTTTGGGACCTGCACAGCCTCTGACCGCAAGTTCCTTCCAACGCATTGTGAGGACAGCTGAGAGGATCATCGGAGTCTCTCTCCCCTCCGTCTTGGACATTTACACCACCCGCTGCATCCGCAAAGCAACCAGCATTGTGGATGACCCCACCCACCCTTCACACAGACTGTTCTCCCTCCTGCCATCAGGAAGAAGGTACCGCAGCGTCCGGTCCAACACGACCAGACTCAGCAACAGCTTCTTCCCCAAGACTTCTCAACACAACTCAACGTCTGAACTGATATCTTCCTGGTACATGTACACTCTCTCTCTCCCTCTCCCTCTCTCTCTCTCTCTCTCTCTCTCTCTCTCCAACCATTTACCCCAGATAAAAAAGGGAAGCATTTTTGCACAAAGCATTGCACTAATAACTTTACTACCTCACTGGACTCTATTTGCACAATTGCACACTACCAGCAATTATTTATTATTCTCTGTCTGTATTGTGTTGTGTTGTCTGTCCGCACTTGTTTGTTCGTGTTGCACTTGTGTCTTGTATGCAATGTCTATGTTGCACCATGGTCCTGGAGGAACGTTGTTTCGTTTCACTGTGTACTCTGTATGTAGTTAAAATGACAATAAAACCCACTTGACTTGACTTGACTTGACTTGACTTGACAATGTAAGCAGCACATTGATAATACAGGGCCAGTCAAAAGTTTCAGAACACCCTGTTTCAAAAACGAAAGGGAAATGGCGTATCTGAATACCCTGGCTAGTAATGGGTGAGTAGGCCTATCTTTTAGGCTGTTATCCAAACATGGCTGCCATCTTAAATGCCGCCATATCGGATTAAGGGCAAGTTTTTCCAATGGGAAGGTGGTCATGTAGCAGAACAGTGTCTCAGAAATCGCTTGATGCAAACAGATTTGCGATATCTTTTGTGGTTCAAACATTATCAACACAGAAAATTACAACAACCACACTGAACAACATGTTGTCCCTGGTGCTGAACTGCACATTCATATCTGTGTTTACCACCAGAGACAGCGTTTGATTTCTGAGACAGTTCTGGTCTTCTTTGATCTGCTACATGACCAGCTTCCCATTGGAAAAACTTACCCTTGATCCAATATGGCGACTTTTTCAAAGGTTGGGCCCACATCATATTAACCTCTATGGATTAAGAATGGGATGCCATTCTCATACTTTTGGCAGTGTAGTGAATTTCTTCCTATATTGTTGAAGTATTTAATTACTAATAATTTTCGAATTTCCTAAATACCTCAGCAATATCTAATAGATCAATCTCTACTCATGCATTAAGACACCATGGACCATGCTCTCATATTCGCCTAGGTTCAGCTTATATGTAGGTGTCTGACAGGTATTTTATAAAGATGTTAACGATTCGTGATGACAGTAGAAGGAAGTTCTCTAATGAAACACAGTGCCTTGCAAAAGTATTCAGCCTTCTTGAACTTTTCAACCTTTTGCCACATTTCAGGCTTCAAACATAAAGATATGAAATTGGAAATTTTTGTGAAGAATCAACAAGTGGGACACAATCGTGAAGTAGATTGAAATTTATTGGATATTAAACAATTTTTTAGAAATAAAAAACTGAAAAATTGGACGTGCAAGATTATTCGGCTCCCTTGCGTTAATACTTTGTAGCGCCACCTTTTGCTGTGATTACAGCTGCAAGTCGTTTGGGGTGTGTCTCTATCAGTTTTGCACATCGAGAGTTTTGCCCATTCTTCCTTGCAAAACAGCTAGAGCTCAGTGAGGTTGGATGGAGAGCGTTTGTGAACAGCAGTTTTTAGCTCTTTCCACAGATTTTCGATTGGATTCAGGTCTGGACTTTGACTTGGCCATTCTAACACCTGGATATATTTATTTGTGAACCATTCCATTGTATATTTTGCTTCATGTTTTGGATCATTGTCTTGTTGGAAGATAAATCTCTGTCCCAGTCTCAGGTCTTTTGCAGACTCCAACAGGTTTTTTTCCAGAATGGTCCTGCATTAGGCTCCATCCATCTTCCCATCATTTTTTACCATCTTCCCTGTCCCTGCTGAAGAAAAGCAGGCCCAAACCATGATGCTGCCACCACCCTGTTTGACAGTGGGGATTGTGTGTTCAGGGTGATGAGCTTTGTTGTTTTTTCGCCAAACATAACGTTTTGCTTTGTGGCCAGAAAGTTTGATTTTGGTTTTATCTGACCAGAGCACCTTCTTCCACATATTTGGTGTGTCTCCCAGGTGGCTTGTGGCAAACTTTAGACTTTTTATGGATATCTTTGAGAAATGGTTTTCTTCTTGCTACTCTTCCATAAAGGCCAGATTTGTGCAGTGTACGACTGATTGTTGTCCTATGGACAGATTCTCCCACCTCAGCTGTAGACCTCTGCAGTTCATCCATAGTGATCATGGGCCTCTTGGCTGCATCTCTGATCAGTCTTCTCCTTGTTTGAGCTGAAAGTTTAGAGGGACGGCCGGGTCTTGTTGATTCTTCACAAAAAATACAATTTCATATCTTTATGTTTGAAACCTGAAATGTGGCAAAAGGTTGAAGGGGGCCGAATAGCTTTGCAAGGCTCTGTACCTGCGAAAGCTGTTGAACAACATGTTTCAGTGTGCTATTTTGCCTGAGGGTTCAAACTGAGGGTCCAAACAACATCAATAGATGAAAAGCTGAAACACTGAAACCTACCAAGGCTGTCATTACCCAGTCCCAAAGAGACATTCCACAAATTTTTCAATTAACTGAATGACGCACCAAGAAGTCGTTGAGAGAGGTTTGACGTGAAATGATACATTTGTAGAAAACATATACTAAAATTCCTTTACAGTGGTGGTGATGGAAACCAGGGATTGCCATGCCTACAATACAGCAATTTTATTTATTATCCAAACAACCACTGAACCTGCATGTGTTCTCAGGGTTTTTACGTGTATGTTACATGTTGATAAAAAAAGGATTTTCTTTATTCTGGATTATTTTGAATACCCTCACGTATCCCTCGAACACGAACAGCTGCATTAAATGAAATGCTTTTTAGGCCAAAATGTTATCATAAAGCAGAGTCTTAGTGTTGGATTACATGTGTTTAATTAAATATGTACAATACTTTTTAACAAAAAACTTCAAACTTCAAACACAAAAAGTTTAGAAACATAATGATAGTTTGTTGGTGGCCTAAATATTGATTTAATCGTCAGATTTGAGTGATTTGAGGATGAATGAAATAAAAAAATATTATTTTGCCCAGAATTCAGCAAAAGCAACTTAAAAGCCCACATGCTGGTGAAGCAAAAATTAAAGCTGTCAGTCAAGCCAGATGGCACATGAGTTTATTTTGGGGAAAGTGTGATAACTAGCTAAACAGGAAATACAAGCTTCCATGTGCCTCTAAGTTCCGAGGCATGTGCTTTTGTTTTCTATATGCTCTAAATTGTACACAAACACAGAAAGATGTTAATGTAGATATACGGCTTGTTTGTAACCACTTGGGATTATAACAAATACCTAAGATTGTTCAGATGGCCTTCGAAGCATTTTCTGTCCTTATCTATTATTAAGAGCAACTAATACCATCAAGATATTTCAGCTATGTCCAAAAAGGGCTCGCTTTGCATGTTGAAAAGTCTCCCAGCACAACAGAACAGGACATGAGTGGATAATGGGGCCTCCGCACACCAACTAGGTCTCTTCATTAGGAGGCTGAAAGCTAGCCCATGCTTCTTTTTCCAGACAGCCAACTGGACAGCTCAACACGCATGGAGGAGAGCATTAACAGCCAGTCGTTACTTAGATTCAGTTGTTACTCAAGAGATAGTATACTTTCCACTCAGACCAAAAATATGGCGGAGGAGAATTTGTCCATCCTGAGATGTTTGAACTGATGAGGAAGGTAACACTTCCACAATCAGAATCAATTCATTTATGAAGATATGAAATAGCGGAAGTTTGGGAGAAGGACCACACTCAAACTCCTCCTCTCCATCATTACACGCTCTATATAAACCTCTGCGCTCACCTTCTCGTGAAAAAATTTGTACCCCACCACCTCCTCGGCTCATCCATCTTTTCCAAATCTTACTCACTCTTCGCTTGGCAAAGGGGGGGCTGGCTTCAAAGCCCAGCAGCAAAACTCCAGCTCCAAGTTTCTCTGAGTTCCCCTCCCCTGCCCTGCCTTAGTGGTCCGCACTTCGCAAACAACAATTTACACACGAGGAGTTTGTCTTTGTGAGTGAGCACTGATTGCCTATAACACTGAAACCACCTCCATGTTCTACAAAGTCTGTTCACCTTATCAGCTCCACTTACCACACAGGTGCACTTTGAAGTTCTACCAATTCTCTGTATACTTTGTTACCCTGTTGTTCAACGGTCAGGACCCTCAGAGGGTCCACTCACACCAGCACAACACACACTAACAAAACACACTAACACCACGTAACTGCAAGAACAGTTATAGTACATAGTAATTCATTTGATTTTCTCTTTTAAAATAAACAGACTGAAATCAGTAAACCAAATCCACTTTACTGTAACATTAATTAAGAGCCACCGTATCCGAGCACAGAAACAGAAGCCGACACTGCTTTATATTTTAAATCATACCTTTTATTGAATTTCAAGATGCCATATAAGACAGCATGAGTACCCAACTTTCCCACTGATTCTTTGTTTGTTTGTTTTTTCTTTTTCTGCTTCAGTATTCTTTCTTTTTCCCAAACGTTTCAGTTTGATACAATTTCAAAACTGTTAAAAGAGAAAACAACCCGACCCCAGAGTTAGTACTAGCACTATTACACTGTAGACTATTGATAAGTGAGTAGTGCATGCTTCGTTCTGAAATCAGTAGATGTACTGAATCAGAAACCCATGGTGACGGCAGCTGGCTGGTCGTAGTTTAGAGAACGGCGTCTTCTTCTTCTTTCTGGGCTACCGCCGCAAGACTGGAAAGGAAAGAAACACTGGTGAGTTTGGATGGCAAGGAAAAGGCGGTCACTGGTACTTACTGCTTCACCAAACACCCCGAATGCCCAGCTTATGCTCCAGTTTCTTAGCAACATATGCAAACACTTAACAAACCCACATGACCTCTGTGTTTGTGGCTGAATTTGTCCAGTTTGGTGATGGAAGTTTCAATCGTTGCTGTTTTTAGAGAAGTTAAAGAACATGAGCTCGTATTTTTACTTCATACTTGGTCTCATCGTGTGGCTCGGAGGTGTTTCTGGGGCAGTCTGTAGGTTAGGTGAATTTGACGGCAACTGCAATCTTACGATCATAAACGGTGCAGGGCTTCATCAAGTATTACATTTGGCTTCATAATGGCTCCTTGACGAAGCCCAGATGTTAGCATTAGCCAGAAGAATAACTGACAGTTAGTGAACAAGACTGGATGCTTGCTGGAACCAGTTCAGCCTTTATGTCAGGATATGTCCTGCTGCAGTAGAGTAGGCTGATCAGGTGAACCTTAACCGAGACATATTAGGTACAGGAGTGGTGTTCCGAGTCTACGTAAACTACAGCTGATGTCCAGAGTCATTATTTCCGAACGCAGAAAACCTGGAACTGTGAGACAATAGCCGGAATACTAAAGCCACAGCAACGACCCATCCAGGAGAAGAAGCTACAGGAGCATTTAAGGAACCACAGGCCTCGCTCGCCTTAGATAAGGTCAGCATCCATGATTCCATTATTAGTGGTTGACTGGGCAAAAAATTGTATCCACGGGAAATCCTCATGGAGGCCAGCTCTGTTATCCCTCTGCACTATTTTCCATCCATCCATTATCTTCCGCTTTATCCTGCTAGTCAGTGTCATGGGAGGGCTGGACCCAATCCCAGCGTTACTGAGGGAGGGCGGGGTACACCATGGACAGGTCGCCAGTCCATTGCTTGGTGAACACACACACTCACACACACACACACTCACACCTTGTGTTTTGATACAGCAACATGTACATGAGTGCACTGAGCAACAGTATCATACATCATATTGTTACAGCCCTAACTGAATGTAGTACCTACTACGTCAAACCATCGTAGGCATGTGCTGCTCTGAACTGACCTGTACACAGTTGCCCAAGCTCTTCTGGCACAGGTGCACCTCACAGTGCAGGAAGACCTTTTCAGAGATGCCAGTAAAGGTGAACATCCTGAAGGAGAACCGGGCAGATGTGCCAACGCCATTATACAGCACCCCCACGGTGCCATCTGCAGGGTTAGGACAGCTACAAGAGAAAAACGAGAGTGAGTCGAATTTCATAACCATTATTGTGTTTATAGTTTTTTTTTTTTTTTAACTCAGAGGAGCTCTTACTCATTATTGATCAGGTTCCAGGAGATGGGGTGGTTGATTTCTTCATTGGGTGTGGCCCAGCAGTGGTCCAACACCGTAACAATCTGGCTTCCGTCCACTCCTGTAACGTCCACAGACACGAAGATCCTCTGGTTCACGCCAAGCGTCACGCTTCCAGAATAAGGAGCGCTGAATGAATCGTCGGGATAGGGGGTCATGGAGATCTGGTATGGACCCAGATCCTGGATGTGCCTGAACAGCACACTGTGGAGGACAAATAACATTAACCCCTTATCATTCACAGATATCAATGTTCTGAAGCTTATAACTTAGTATGTACACGGAAAACAAGACAAGTTTCTGAGTTACATAAGGAAGTAATGGAGGGCTGAATGTAGGTCTCTCAAGAGGAGATTCCTGAAGGATGTATTTCTGATACTTAAGTAATACTTTGGTACTCCTAGTTCAATGTGGAGTTTTGAGCAGTATTTTTTGGGTACCTTCTTTTAAGTTCAAAAATAATGAGTTAATTGTCGTTTGTTTCTTTGAAATGAGTAGTATTTACTATGGCCACACATTTTCAATGATCTTGCAGAACATCATATGTACAAATTAAAAGTAGGTATGTTTTAAAGCAGAAATAATTGATAATGCACTACAGACTAGTCAAACTCACAGAATAACAAACACTGATATTAATAACATGCTTAACGCACATTATTTAGACATCCAATAAGTGTTTAGTTATTGAAATTTGAGTATTTTGACATAGTTCATAGTTAAATTAAATTGGTTGGGGCACTCGTGGGCTGAAGGTTAGAGAACAAGCCTTCTAACTGGAAGGTTGCTGGTTCAATCCCATGAACTGAAAGGACATGACTGAAGTGCCCTCTAACAAGGCACCTAACCCCTGACTGCTCCCCTGGCGCTGTGGTAGGGCTGCCCACCGCTCTGGGCAAGTGTGCTCATTGCCCTCTAGTGTGTCTGTTCACTAGTGTGTGTATGAGTGAGTGTTAAATGTGGAGATCTTAATTTCCCTCTGGGATCAATAAGATATCTGGTTTATCATGAAACTACTGCATTTCGATATCCAGCTTTATTACTAAGAATTCAGGCAGACAGTCTTGTGGAACCTTACCCCTGTGAGGCCTGGATGGACATAGGCATGGAGACACTCTGGATGATTGGGTACGCACAGGTGAAGTTGATGTTTACCCAGCTATGACGACTGATCAAGCCGTCTGAAGCTGAACCCTTCTGAACGGAGTTCTCGTAGAGTAAATGGGTGCCGTTGTTCTGAAAGAGGACGACATTACTATGTTATTATTAACCCATTATTAGCCATATTCTACATTTCTTATGCACCAAAAACATTCCTGTTTACACAACCATTTCTCAAACTCAGGGGTTTTGTGTTTGTGCCTTTAGGACTGATGCAGTATGTGTCAAAGTTTGGGCACCCCTGGTCAAATGGTGCTTATCAAGCAGAGACTAACCTACCAAGCAAAATCTGACCTACAGATATAGTGTGTGCCAAAGTTTAAGCACCCCTGGTCAAATGATGCTTCATTCATTTTCTAGTTGGAAAGAATTGAGCAGATCCTTCACATGGAACATACATACTGATTGTTTGCTGAAATTACAATATGAAATGGGTGGTTGAATATAAAGAAGTTTATGTCATGACATCACACAAATAAGCCATTTGGTGTTTTATTTTTTGCACCCTACCCGTAGAGTCGTCCCGCATTGATATTGGGAGTGGATGACATTGAACACCAATACCCCATTCAGGACCTCGCCTGTGCAAGAGGCGTCATTGAGGTGGAGCGTGTTTACGCTGATGCTGGCCTCAAAGAGCTGACAGCGGGACAGACTTAAAGTCATGGCGGAGCTCGTACAGGACTCAGTGGCATCTAAGGTAAAGGATGAGAGCAGTGAAAAAATGCACATGCTGAACCTCAGTTGTTTTTATTTAGACATTTCTAATAACATTGTTTAAAGGTAAGACCCCCTTTTTGGGGGGCCCCTTGTAAAACTAATCTTGTCCAAATAGTACTGTACAGTGTCCAGTTTGACTAACAAACAGATGTGATATGAAGGAAGTCCGATTTTTTGTGATATCAATAAGTTTCTGTTTTCTTGTCAGCAACATTAGCATTAATATAAAAGATAAAAAAATAAAGTTCTCGTTTAGTCTTAAAAATGCATCAAGCCAAAGCTAACCTACTAAGCAAACGCTAACCTGACCAGTCAGAATTAACCTACTAAGCAAAAGCTAACCTGGCCAGTCAGAATTAACCTACTAAGAAAAGCTAACCTGGCCAGTCAGAATTAACCTACTAAGCAAAAGCTAACCTGGCCAGTCAGAATTAACCAACTAAGAAAAGCTAACCTGGCCAGTCAGAATTAATCTACTAAGAAAAGCCAGCCTGACCAGTCAGAATTAACCTACTAAGAAAAGCTAACCTGGCCAGTCAGAATTAACCTACTAAGCAAAGTCTAATCTGGTTTGTCAGAATAAACCTACTAAGCTAAAGCTAACCTGGACAGTCAGAATTAACCTACTAAGAAAAGCTAACCCGACCAGTCAAAATTAACCTACTAAGCTAAAGCTAATCTGACCAGTCAAAATTAACCTACTAAGCAGAAGCTTAACTTTGAAATTCATAAATGACCTACTAAGCAAAAGCTAATCTAGCAAGCTAAGGCTAAATGAAAATCTAATCTAATCTAGCAAACCAAAGCCAAACAGGTGAGGGAGAGTTGATCTTGGCTGGTCACCTACATTTGAGCTGAGAAAAAAAAATAGTCAATTTGATTTTCGGTTTAATATTTATTCTAAGAAAGTCAGAAATTTGGTTTGAGTTTCAGGGACAGACAGTACGTACATTTGTTCTTTGTGGGCCTAAAAGCGAATTCAGAGTATCAACGTCTATACTGTACCAAAATTGTCAGAGCTGTAACTTGCTCCACAGCCACAGCCTTCAACTCCATTCATGGTGACACACTGCTCGTCGGGGGTGCAGTCCTGGCAATTTCCTAGCAAGTAAAAAAATAATAACAACCTTAAAAATGAAAGGTAACCAAGCAAATCGCTTTGCCTGACTATAAGATTTGCTTTACAGCAGCGGTGTGTTGTCTGTTTGTTGCAGTTGCTAGCTCTTTATTCTTTAGCTTGCTAACTTGCAGAGTTAGAATGGAATTGCCTGTAAGGCAGTGGAGATTCTATTGAATAGAACTGGCAGGGCCAAGTTGACAAGCTAGGTATGAACTAGCAAGATTCTATAGATTGCATAGATTAAACACACAATACATTATGTGTTTAACTACTCAGTGTGGATGGAAATATTCTAATCAGCCAGTCCTGTGATACAACATTTTAATGAGGCATCCAGGGTGGCCAACCAGATTGGAAAGGGGTGGCTAGTGCCACTCCTACCAACCCCTCCAGTTACGCCTTATGTGCGGATACTTATTTCAGAGGTATTGTTTTATTAGGATCCCCATTGGCTATTCTTTCTGGGGTCCAACAGACAAACCACACAAGACAAGGCAATAACAATCCAATCAACTTGATGATAATAATAATAATAATATTAATAATAACAACAAAAACAACAACAGAACAAAACATCTTATTCTCTAATCTGCTTTATTCTGTGATCGTACATGATCTTCTAGCTACTGATGACCAGTTTACCCAATGGATCTATATTATTTATTATCCAAATTATCTTCAAACGTAACTTTAAGCAGCTTACCGGTTTGTGCCCTGACCACACCTCCTGTGACGAAGACAGAGGGAGCACAGAAGAAGAAAAAAATGATGTGTAAGAAATTTAAGTCAAGCTGAAGTAAAAAAAATAATAAAATGCTAAGTTCAGACTTACTCATAACGAGTAGGGCAGCCAAACACAGTCCAACTGGGAACCCCATTGAGACAGGTCTACTACAAAAATACACAACACATAGTGAAGTTACCACGTCATACACAAGCACCGATGCCAGCTCGAAGCCCAGGCCTTCTAGGCTCATTTCCAAACGTGCCCCATGCAAGCAAAATAATTACAAAATATAATTTTTGCCCGTGCTCAGCGCCGCATATCAACACGAGGCCCAGGAGCAGCAACGGACCACTTCTTAATTTAATCATCCGGCCATGAATGAGCGTAACAGAACACTGGTCTTCAAACTGAAACATGGATGAAGGCATTTACATGAACAGAAAGCTATACAGGAGACAGCAGTATAAACATTGGGGAGGAGTTTGCAGGAAAGTGACCTTCATCAGACAACCACGGAATATGTGTACCACACCTAATCGGGCGACTGATAATCAGAGGAGAAATAAAAAAAAAAAAAAAGGTATTATTGTAAGAAATCAAAATTACCTGCTCGGTTTACTTAGCATTCGTTCATATCAGCACTATTTCTTGGCACATTATTTAAACATACATTAGTACAGATAGATAATACATCACAAAACCAACAGAACAATTAACGTTTATGAAATGGTGCAGTGTTTTGTTACGATTAAAAAGACTTGAGTTGGACGAATGAATAAGTAAAAGCCAAACTGCTCTCCAGCGTATATTAGTAGGTTTGAAGTAGTTTCGTGTTCCTACAATTGCATTTTCATTAATACTTTCTTCAAACACACAAATACGTCTGTATGGATGGAGCTGTTGCCAGGACCCGTGTACGTTGTTGTGTTTGATTTCTTTCGATAAGCTACGCGCTGAAGTTCTGGGCAGCGCTGAAAAGCTCCTGCAACTGTTTTAGGAGCAAACGTTTCTGTGAAGATCATTTCAAAAACACAATGATGGTAGTTTTTCTTTAACTTGGTGGTAGGGATAGCGCAGTCCTTGTGCAGGTTTGTGTACTTTCTGCTGGTGACTGTGCATCATGAACAACCTTCTATAGTTTCGGTGGGTGGAAGCGTTTTATTTAGCCATTTGCGTGACGCGATTTTAGAAATCTTTTTCACCTTTTTCTGGTGTAGCTGCTACCACCCCTACCAACCCTCTGGCTGTGCCTCAGTTTTTCAGTGTTTAAAGTTTTGGTAATAAATATGCGAGGTTAAAAACTGAAGTTTAACTAATAACCATAACTAGTAGCACTAGGACAAAGTTCTTCTTAGGAGGAAGAAACAATTCTTCCAAGACCATCACCAACTTGCACTTATTCAAAGCATAGAATTAAGCAACCATTAAACACATAAACAATAACAAACAAAATACCCCAGTGGTCCAGCTTTGAAAGTTGACCGTTAAACCCCCAAACTGGCAAATGACAGTGAAGACCAATGATAGCTTACCAGATTGTGCAGAATGTCAGAGGTAGAGCTGTAGTGTTCGATGGTCTTTGTGCTGAACATCAATGGTCACACATATATATAGAGCGAGACACACAGTCACTCCCACATATGTGCAAAAATGGTCCACACAATCAGTGTGATGAAGTTGTGGAACTGGATCAGGGGCAAGGCAAAATGCTAATATTTCTAATTCCAGCTACATTTTTCACCAGGCCGATCCAGTTTCACAAGAAAATCTACCCCAAGCCCAAGAGTTAATGACCTGGCCACACAATGTCATAGAGGCCAGTTGGATTTGTAGTAGGCTGCAGTTGCCAGTCAAATTGTGACCATTCTGGACCTTCTCTCAGACCTTCTCACATCATGTCCATACCGCTGTATCTTCAAGAATGAACAATATACTCTGAACTGGTCTCCCTCTTCATTCTGATGGCAAGAAAAGAAGTATATAAAAGTAGCATATGTTATTTTCAGTTATATACAGTGTGATTGTACACCGCACAGTGTGTGTCGCTTTTGTCTTGAGCTGTAGAGAGTGTGAAGAGACAGGAATGACTTCAGATCATCATATCAATCAGCGAAATCCTCCCAGTTCTCAGTAAAATGTTAATTAATACGTGCGGAGGGCCGAACTAGGTAAACAAAAGTGTACTACCAATCAAAAGTTTGGACACACCTACCTCAATATACATGTGTTTCTATATTTAGTGTGTAATTTCATTGTATTTGCAATGATTCACTAATATTGTTACTTATTGTATTAATTAAAATATTTTAAATAATGTCAAAAATGACTTAATAAAACCTATAATAGTAAAAAAATAACGAACAACCCGGGTAGGTGTGTCCAGATTTTTGACTGAGAGCGTATGCAGAGTCAACTCCAGAATTGCCCGGGCTCGTATTGAATAAGCAATAAATACTACAATTCTAACGTTGCCCAAATGTTCTTAGAAATTACTCAACATTTGTCCAACAGACATCATTCTTACCAGAGTGTTTCATTTTAACAATGTATTTGACTGGTGTGGGAGATGTAATAGAAAACGTTTTGATTAATTATAATAATAATAATAATAATAATAATAATAATAACAATAATAATAGTAATAATAACAATAACAACAACAACAACAACAATAATAATAATAATAATAATAATAATAACTAAAAGGGAGAAAAGTGTTGTAGTGTAGAATGATGCTGGTGTTGCAAACCTTTTTATGTTCCTGCTGCTCTGTGTTACCTAATGTTGTCATTTTGAAAATACGAAATGCATTCAAACTTACATTTTGCTGTCAAACAGGGAACAAATTCTTTTCCGGTTTTTAAAACAGCCTGAGGAACATTCTTACAAGGTTATTAGGGTGTGTTTGTATTTAGGGAAGGGCAAATACCGTGGGTAACTAATTCTAAAATAACTTATTTAATTTAAGTCAATGTTCTGCATGGAATTTTTCTTCTCAGCTGGAAAGCCCATATTATTTCCCTCCGTTTATTACATAAAGGAGTTTGAAGTAACATATGAACAGTTTGCTTTGAAATGGTAGTAGTGGCTGAATACTGAATCGACTGTACAATGTAAACAGCATGCAGTATGCAGTACATTGATAGTACAGGGTCAGTCAAAAGTCTCAGAACACCCTGTTGTTTCAAAAACGAAAGGGAAATGGTGTATCTGAATACCCTGGCTAGTAATCGGTGAGTAGGCCTATCTTTTAGGGTGTTTTCCTAACATGGCTGCCATCTTGAAAGCCGCCATATTGGATTAAGAGCAGGTTTTTCCAATGGGAAGGTGGTCATGTAGCAGAACAGTTGTTTTGGAAATCGATTGATGGAAACAGATTTGCAATATCTTTTGTGGTTCAAACGTTATTAACAACATATTCAGTGTGCTGTCCCTGGTGCTGAACTGCGCATTCATATCTGTGTTTACCACCAGAGACAGTGTTTGATTTCTGAGACAGTTCTGGTCTTCTTTGATCTGCTACATGACCAGCTTCCCATTGGAAAAACTTACCCTTGATCCAATATGGCGACTTTTTCAAAGGTTGGGCCCACATCATATTAACCTCTATGGATTAAGAATGGGATGCCATTCTCATACTTTTGGCAATGCAGTAAATTTCTTCCTATATTGTTGAAGTATTTAATTACTTATAACTTTCCAATTTCCTAAATACCTCAGCAATATCTAATAGATCAATCTCTACTCATGGATTAAGACACCATGGACCATGCTCTCATATTCGCCTAGGTTCAGCATATATGTCGGTGTCTGACAGGTATTTTATAAAGATGTTAACGATTCGTGATGACAGTAGAAGGAAGTTCTGTAATGAAATACAGTGCCTTGCAAAAGTATTCGGCCCCCTTGAACTTTTCAACCTTTTGCCACATTTCAGGCTTCAAACATAAAGATATGAAATTGTAATTTTTGGAGAAGAATCAACAAATGGGACACAATCGTGAAGTTAAACAAAATTTATTGGATACTTAACATTTTTTTAGAAAAAAAAAACTGAAAAATTGGGCGTGCAAAATAATTCCCCGTGTGCTAATACTTTGTAGCGCCACCTTTTGCTGTGATTACAGCTGCAAGTCGCTTGGGTCTCTATCAGTTTTGTACATTGAGAGACTGAAATTTTTGCCCATTCTTCCTTGCAAAACAGCTAGAGCTCAGTGAGGTTGGATGGAGAGCGTTTGTGAACAGCAGTTTTCAGATCTTTCCACAGATTCTCGATTGGATTCAGGTCTGGACTTTGACTTGGCCATTCTAACACCTGGATACGTTTATTTGTGAACCATTCCATTGTATATTTTGCTTCATGTTTTAGGTTATTGTCTTGTTGGAAGATAAATCTCCGTCCCAGTGTCAGCTCTTTTACAGACTCTAACAGGTTTTCTTCCAGAATGGTCCTGTATTTGGCTCCATCCATCTTCCCATCAATTTTTACCATCTTCCCTGTCCCTGCTGAAGAAAAGCAGGCCCAAACCATGATGCTGCCACCACCCTGTTTGACAGTGGGGATGGTGTGTTCAGGGTGATTAGCTGTGTTGCTTTTACACCAAACATAACGTTTTGCTTTGTGGCCAGAAATTTCGATTTTGGTTTCATCTGACCAAAATCCAAGAGCACCTTCTTCCACATGTTTGGTGTGTCTCCCAGGTGTCTTGTGGCAAACTTTAAACGAGACATTTTAGGGATATCTTTGAGAAATGGCTTTCTTCTTGCTACTCTTCCATAAAGGCCAGATTTGTGCAGTTTATGACGGATTGTTGTCCTATGGACAGATTCTCCCACCTCAGCTGTAGACCTCTGCAGTTCATCCAGAGTGATCATGGGCCTCTTGGCTGCATCTCTGATCTGTGTTCTCCTAGTTTAAGCTGAAAGTTTAGAGGGATGGCCGGGTCTTGGTAGATTTGCAGTGGTCTGATACTCCTTCCGTTTCAATATGATCGCTTGCACAGTGCTCCTTGAGATGTTTAAAGCTTGGGAAATCTTTTTGTGTCCAAATCCGGCTTTAAACTTCTCCACAACAGTATCTCGGACCGGCCTGGTGTGTTCCTTGCTCTCTGCGCTTTAAACAGAACTCTGAGACGATCACAGAGCAGGTGCATTCATACGGAGACTTGATTACACACAGGTGGATTCTATTTATACATCAGTCATTTAGGTCAACATTGGATCATTCAGAGATCCTCACTGAACTTTTGGAATGAGTTTGCTGCACTGAAAGTAAAGGGGCTGAACACTGTTCCACACCCCATATTTCTTCCAAAAAAAAGTTTCAAATAACCAATAAATTTTATCCCACTTCACGAATGTGTCCCACTTGTTGTTGATTATTCACAAAAAAATACAATTTCATATCTTTATGTTTAAAACCAGAAATGTGGCAAAAGGTTGAAGCGGGCTGAATAGCTTTGCAAGGCGCTGTACCTGCAAAAGCTGTTGAACAACAGTTAAACACTGTTTCAGTGTGCTATTTTGCCTGAGGGTCCAAACTGAGGGTCCAAACAACATCAATAGTACAAAAAGCCTTTAAACCTACCAATGCTGTCGTTACCAAGTCAAAGAGACATTCCACAAATTTTGAAATTCATTGAATGACGCATAAAGAAGTCGTAGAGAGAGGTTTGACGTGAAATGATACGTTTGTAGAAAACATATAAAATTCCTTTACAGTGGTGGTGATGGGAACCAGGGGTTGCCATGTCTACAATACAGCAATTTTATTTATTATCCAAACCACCACTTAACCTGCATGTGTTCTCAGAGTTTTTACGTGTATGTTACATGTTGATGATGTTAAAATAGTGAACAATCTGAAAAAAGAAAGAATTTTATTTGGGGATTATTTTGAATACCCTCCACGTATCATTCGAACATGAAGAGCTGCATTAAATAAAATGTTTTTAGGCCAAAACGTCATCATAAAGCAGAGTCTTAGTATTGGATTACATGTGTTTAATTAAATATGTACAATTATATAAAGAAAATACTGTTTATCAATAATCTAACTTTAAACACAAGAAGTTCAGAAACATAATGATAGTTTGTTAGTGGCCTAAATATTGATTTAATCGTCAGATTAGAGTCATTTGAGGAAAAATGAAATAAAATATGATTATTTTGCCCAGAATTCGGCAAAAGCAACTTAAAAGCCCACATGCTGGGAGAGCAAATATTAAAGCTGTTATTTTAATATACTTAATTTCTGTATCTCAGTCAAGCCAGACAGCGCATGAGTTTATTTTGGGGAAAGTGTGAAGACCAGCTAAACAGGAAATACAAGCCTCCATGTGCCTCTAGGTTCCGAGGCATGTGCTTTTGTTGTCTATATGCTCTAAATCGTACACAAACACAGAAAGATGTTAATGTAGATATACGGCTTGTTTGAAACCACTTGGGATTATAACAGATATCTAAAATTGTTCAGATGGCCCTCGAAGCATTTTCTGTCATTATCTATTATTAAGAGCAACTAATACCATCAAGATATTTCAGCTATGTCCAAAAAGGTCTCCCAGCACAACAGAACAGGACATAAGTGGATAATGAGGCCTGAAGGTAAGGTGGGGTGATTTATAGAGCTGCCAAGTCTCTATTCACTGTGAAATGCACATTGTGGACCATTTCTCTTAATTTAATCACCACTTTAGTTGTGTTCAGTTCCGCACACCACCTCTTCACTAGGAGTCTGAAAGCTAGCCCATGCTTCTTTTTTCAGACAGCTCACTGGACAGCTTAACATGGTTGGAGGAGAGCATTAACCGCCAGTCGTTACTTAGAATTAGTTGTTACTCAAGAGATAGTATACTTTCCATCCAGTCTGTCAAAAACAGTTGGTGGGGTTTCCTCATGTTGGTGAACTACTCCAATATGACCAGACTGCTCACTTACTTGCTATAGCAGCACTGATGCTTCAATGACAGCAAAATGTTTAGCAGTTCCTCCTCTGGAAATTCTCTGTTCTGGTTGGTTATAGAAATCACAACAGAGGGCGTAACATCCACCAACTTTAGTACTTTTAAAAATGTGCAACACAACTAATAGAAAAGCGTGAAATAAAAAAAAAATAAAAAGTAGTCTTTAGGCTAGGATGAGGTGGAAAAGTTAAAAAGGATGATAAAAATTGTGTTTCAAATAAATTATGACCATCAAGCTGGAAGTCACGTTCCATTCCACCTGATCAGACCAAAAATATGGCGGAGGAGAATTTGTCCATCCTGAGATGTTTGAACTGATGAAGAAGGTAACACTTCCACAATCAGAATCAATTCATTTATGAAGATATGAAATAACGTAAGTTTGGGAGAAGGACCACGCTCAAACTCCTCCTCTCCATCATTACACGCTCTATATAAACCACTCCTCTGCGCTCACCTTCTCGTGACGAAATTCGCACCACACCACGTCCTCGGCTCATTTATCTTTTCCAAATCTTACTCACTCTTTGCTTGGCAAGGGGGGGCCTGGCTTCAAAACCCAGCAGCCGAAGCCACCCAGAACTCCAGCCCCAAGTTTCTCAGAGTTCCCCTTCCCTTAGTGGTCCGCACTTTGCAAACAACAATTTACACACGAGGTTTAACTGCCATAAATATTATTATGTCATTTGTTTTGATATTTTTTTGTTAAAAAGTTAGTTTTTTTATTTAATTCATTTTTGGATTGTGCTCATTTGAATTATACAAGTAGGAACTTATTCTGACCTGTGTTGCGCATGGACTGAAGGATTGACAGCCCTCCTCATGCGTCGCAAGTTGGACAACTGTACCTCAATCACCCAGATTGTAGTACATAATGCTCAGTCTCAAATTCAAGGAACAGAGGAGGAGCTGACTTGGCCTGATGCTAAATCTGTATTCGCATCTTCCACTTCCAGTGTTTCACCTCCTACTTCTAGTTGCTCTAAAGCTAATTCCATTCACTTTGGTGTGTCGTCAGTCAAAAGGCAAGAAGCTGCTGCCGGGTATGAAGCTACACGTGCTGTATTGACAATTATGGCTGAGCAAGAATGTCACCAAGAGAAATTGCAACAACTTGAAGCTGAGGATAAGCTAATAGTTGCAGGGCAAGAGGCAGCTGCATTAGCCCGGCATCTTCAAGCAGAAAAGGAAGAAACTGAGCGTAGAATAGAAAGGGAGAGATAAGAAGCCACTCTCTTAAACAGCAAGAAGAGAATTCTTTACGAAAACAGTCTGTAGAAAACCTAAGAAGAAAGGTGGAGCGCTTGGAGGAGCTAAAAAAGCTGAATGCAGCCAGAGCAAGGCTTCAAGTCTTTGATAAAAAAGGAAGTTCTTTCAGTCCAAGAAATTGTACCACAGTGCTCGGAACCCCCTACAGTTGTGCAGGAAAATAAAAATGAGAACCCTGTGGATCAGCATGCACAAAAACTAAGAGATCAGATCCCAAAAGGTGTGCTCCAAGATGACATTGGGGAGTTTGTTAAAGTCTTAGCTGAGGCTATTTCAGCAAATAGGCTACCCATTCCAGAGCCTACAATCTTTAGTGGGGATCCTCTCAAGTTTAATCATTGGAAGACATCCTTTCAGACACTAATTGAGAGGAAAAATATTCCAACTACAGAGAAAATCTTCTTCCTTCAGAAATATGTTGCCGGAGCAGCTAGAGAAGCCTTAGAAGGTCATTTTCTGATTGGTTCAGCAGATTCATATAATCTAGCATGGAACCTGCTGGATGAACGATATGGCCAGCCTTTTGTAATTGCCAAAGCCTTCCGAGACAAATTACGTGCATGGCCAAAATTAGCCCCAAGAGAGAGTATGGAGTTAAGAAAATTTGTGGACTTTCTACGCAGCTGTGAATGTGCTATGATTCACAATGAGAGTCTACATGTTCTCAATGATGGAATTGAGAATCAAAGCCTTACTGCCAAGTTGCCTGACTGGTTAAGTTCCAGATGGAACCGAAAGGCCACTCAATACCAACTGGAACATGGAAAGTTTCCAAACTTCAGTTATTTTGTGACATTCTTAACAATGGAGGCAAGTATAGCTTGCAATCCTATAACGTCTTACCATGCGGTATGTTGAAGTGAACTTGATAAGGCAAAGACCAGTAACCAGAACGTGTCCTCCAAGAACCAAGCTGTAGGTGCCAAAACTTTCACAACCACCTCCAGTGAAAGGAACATAGTCACATGTGTGTTCTGTAAGAAATTAGGACATGGTGTTCACAAATGTCACAAATTCATTGAAAAGCTGACAGAGTTAAATTTATTAAGGGTGAGAGACTGTGCTTTGGCTGTCTGAGCCCTGGACATCAATCCAAGATCTGCAGTAAACGGATGATCTGCGACACCTGTTCAAAAAGACACCCCACGTGCCTACATGAAGATCACTCAAAACAAGAACATTATCCAAAGAGAGAACATTCTAAGGAAACTAGTTACAGTAAAGAAAGAAATCCAAATTCAAGACAAGTACAAGACATCGCCAAGGAAACCACATCCAATAGAATTGTGCAAGATGGTATTAGCACCCAGACCTCAGCAATAGTGCCTGTCTATGTGTCAACAACAAGCGATTCAGACAAGGAGGTTTGGGTATATGCTCTGCTAGATTCACAAAGCGATTCTTCATTCATTCTTGAGGAAGTGGCAGATGCTCTAAAGACAAACACAGAACAAGTGAAGGTGAAACTATCTACAAAGTCATCAAAAGGGACAATCATATCCTGCAAAAGACTCAAAGGTCTGCAAATAAGAGGATTGTTTTCTTCTAGAAAGATCACAGTGCCAACAGTGTACACACGTGAATTACCACATACCAACTCCAGAAACTGCTAGGACATGGCCTCACCTGGAACATCTTGCAGAACATATCGCTCCACAGAAAGAATGCTGGTATTGGTATGCTGATTGGATACAATTGCTCACAAGCTCTAATGCCAAGAAAAGTTGTATGTGGGGAGGAAAACCAACCCTTTGCACAGAAAACTGACCTAGGTTGGAGCATAGTGGGTTATGGTGACCCATACGGGCAGTACGGAGATGCAATTGGAATAAGTCATCGCATCATTGTAAGGCAAGTGATCCCTGAACCCAGACCAAAGGTCAAGCTAAAAGGTGAAGCTCACTATGTTTGCAAGACACGAATCAAGGAGCTTATCACTCCGAGTGATGTAATTAAGGTGCTGGAATCGGATTTCAGTGAAAGAGATGGAGAAGAAACAACATTCTCACAGGAGGATCTCCGCTTCTTAAATAAACTGAAAGATGGAATCAGACATAAACAGGATGGTCATTATGAAATGCCCTTACCCTTCAAACAAGACAGGCCAAATCTACCTGATAACAAGCTGTGTGCAGTTCAGAGTCTAATATGCTTAGAACGTAAGCTCAAAAGAGACCAGAAATACTGCTCAGACTATGTGAACTTCACGAAAGACATTATTGCTCATGGTGACGCAGAAAAAGTTCCAGAGGAAGAGCTCAACAGTCAGCCAGTCTGGTACATTCCACACCATAGGGTGTACCACCCTCAAAAGCCGGGCAAGATACGTGTTGTCCTCGATTGTTCAGCAAGGTTCCAAGATATGCCACTCAATGACCACCTTCTTACTGGGCCAGAGCTCACAAACACCTTGACCGGAGTACTTTGTAGGTTTTGCAAAGGTCCAATTGCTATTATGTGTGATGTAGAAGGAATGTTCCATCAGTTCTATGTAAGGCCTGAAGACCAAGACTACCTGAGGTTCTTATGGTGGGAGAGCAGGGATTTAGAGTCTCCGCCATCAATTTTTCGGATGAAAGTCCATCTTTTTGGTGCAGCCTCCTCGCCTGGCTGTGCTAAATTTGGTCTTAAACATCTAGCCACTGAAGGTCAGGATCAGTTTAACCAAAGCACCGTTAAATTCATTCAAAGGAATTTTTATGTTTACAATGGTCTTGGGAGTGTATTGTCTGAAGCTGAAGCAATCCAGCTTATCAAGGAAGCTAGCGTGCTCTGCAGCAAAGGCAAGCTTATGCTCCATAAATTCATTTCAAACAGCCAGAAAGTGTTGAAATCAATACCACAGGAAGAAGGTGCTGAAGATGTCAAGGATCTGAACATGATTTTGGGAGAGCTACTCATGGAAAGAGCTCTGGGGGTTCACTGGTGCGTTTTCTCTGATGATTTCCAGTTCAGAGTTACTGTTAAGCAACACCCTATGACCAGAAGAGGGGTGCTATCTACAGTAGCTTACATCTATGACCCGTTGGGCTTTGTAGCACCCTTTATTCTTGGTGGAAAGCAGATCTTACAACAACTCTGTAGAGACAAGGTTAGCTGGGATGAGCCACTTCCAGATGAGCTCAGAAAACAGTGGGAGTTATGGTTGCAAGATCTTCAAAATTTGTCTAATATAACACTCAGAAGGTGCTTTATACCAGCAGACTTTACAAATGTCATGCAGTATGAGCTTCACCACTTCTCAGACGCCAGCGTCACAGCTTATGGGGAGTGTACTTATCTCAGAGCGGTTAACACCAATGGAGATGTCCACAGCTCACTAGTCATGGGAAAGGCGCGTGTTGCCCCCACAAAGGTAACTACAGTACCACGGCTCGAGTTATCTGCAGCAGTGGTAGCAGCAAGAACAAGTGTCATGCTCAGAGATGAGCTGGAAATAGATGGTCTGCAAGAATTTTTCTGGACCGACTCAAAAGACGTTCTTGGCTATATAACCAATGATGCAAGATGTTTCCATGTTTTTGTAGCAAACAGAATACAAAGAATCAGGGCTGCTACAGATCCCAAGCAATGGCACCTTGTATGTTCTGAAAACAATCCTGCAGATCATGCTTCGAGAGGCCTAACAGTAAATCAGCTTGTTGCTTCAAACTGGTTCAATGGCCCAACCTTTCTATGGAAAAGAGAGCTATCGTTGGGAGATAGAATGGTGGGAGAGGTCGATGACAATGACCCAGAGCTTCGAAAAACTCAACACCAAGTGCTAAACACAAAGGCAGAGGAAAACCGGACATTGTTAGACCACCTGACAAAGTGTTCTGACTGGGATAGAGCTGTTAAAGCTATTGCTTGTCTTAAACCTAAACTAAATGAGCCTACAAGTGTTGAGGAAAGACAGAAAGCAGAACAATTTATTATCAAGTTGGTCCAAAATGAAGCATTCAGCAACGAAATCAAAAGTATAAAGCAATGCAAGGAAGTAAAACCCAAAGACAAAGCAAACAAGCTCTACACACTAAGTCCTTTTTTAGACGAGAATGGTGTGCTCAGAGTTGGAGGGCGTTTGACAAGATCAAGCCTTCATCCACACATCACACATCCTGCCATAATGCCAAAAACAAGTCATGTGTCCTCTTTACTTATCAAGCACTATCACGAGAAGGTACACCATCAAGGGAGAGGAATAACTATCAATTAATTGCGATTCAATGGAATATGGGTCATTGGATGCAGATGTGATCAGGGGACCAACTTTGTTGGAGCTAAAAGAGAGTTCATGAACGCAATGAAGGACTTGAACCACGAACAGTTGAAGAAACATGGATGTGAGTTCAAAATGAATGTCCCATCATCAAGCCATATGGGAGGTGTATGGCAGAGACAAATCAGAACAATAAGGAATGTTCTGACAGGAATCCTTGATCAGTCTGCTAAGAGACTTGACGGTGCTTCACTCAGAACTGTTCTGTATGAAGTGATGGCCATTATAAACAGCAGACCTCTTATGCCAAATCACATTCTCATGATGAAGTCGGACATAATAGCGCCCCCTCCTGGTCAATTTGTAAGCCAGGATCTATACCTCCGCAAGAGATGGCGCCAAGTGCAATTCTTGTCAAATGAGTTCTGGACAAGGTGGAAGAAGGAGTATCTCCTTAATCTTCAACAGAGACAAATATGGCAGAAGGACAGGAGAAATACGAAGGTTAACAACATTGTGATCCTTCAAGAGGATGGTTCTCCACGAAACCAATGGAAATTGGCAAGAGTAACAGAAGTGTACACAAGTACTGATGAAAGAGTCAGAAAAGTTAAACTGTTAATTAGTTGCTCCACCTTAGACAGTCAGGGAAAGCGTACTTCAAAGCCGGTCTATCTTGACAGGCCTGTACAAAAGACTGTTTTACTGCTTGAAGCCGAGTAAGTGTCATGGATGTATATATATAATTCCTTATGTAAAATTCAAATTAAGTGTAAATTGATGTTTAACTGAGGGAGGAAATCACAACATGTAATTTGGTGGGATTTTAACTGCCATAAATATAATTTTATCATTTGTTTTGATATTTTTTGTTAAAAAGTTTTTTTTCTTTATTTAATTCATTTTTGGATTGTGCTCATTTGAATTATACGAGTAGGAACTTATTATGACCTGTGTTGCGCACGGACCATTTTCTTTTATTGGTGCTGTTTTTATCGAGAAGATGTGCAAGTTGGGAGAACTTCAGACACTCTGCTAAAAAGCTAAAAAGAGCTAAAAGACTGTTAAAACAGACACTGCGTCGCCTGGTAATTTGTGCTGCAAGAGAACTCATTCCCTCTCGGTTGTGTGCAGCCAGCGAGGTTTGTTTAAAAACATTGTTTAGACGTGCATGTTTTACTGTTTTTGTTGTATGCTTGAATATGAACGTGTGCTTGTTCTGTTCACTATATAGTGTTTCCTGGAGGGAGTGATACGAGGAGTTTGTCTTCGTGAGTGAGCACTGATTGTCTATAACATTGAAACCACTTCCATGTTCTACAAAGTCTGTTCACCTTATTAGCTCCACTTACCACACAGGTGCACTTTGAAGTTCTACCAATTCTCTATATTCATTGTTCAATGGTCAGGACCCTCACAGGGTCCACTCACACCAGCACAACACACACTAACAAACCACCACGTAACTGCAAGAACAGTTATAGTAAATAGTACTTCATTTAATTTTCTTTTCAAATAAACCGACATCTGAAATCAGTAAACCAAAACCACTTTACTGTAACGTTAATTATGAGCCGCTGTATCCGAGTACAGAAACAGAAGCCGACACTGGTTTATATTTCAAATCATACCTTTTATTGAATTTCAAGATATAACATATAAGACAGCATGAGTACCCAATTTTCCCAATGATTCTTTGTTTTTTGTTTTTTTTTGTCTTTTTCTGCTTCAGTATTCTTTCTTTTTCCCAAACGTTCCAGTTTGATACAATTTCAAAACTGTTAAAAGAGAAAACAACCCGACCCCAGAGTTAGTACTAGCACTATTACACTGTAGACTATTGATAACTGAGTAGTGCATGCTTCGCTCTTAAATCAGTAGATGTATTGAACTCATGAGAAACCCATGGTGACGGCAGCTGGCTGGTCGTAGTTTAGAGAACGGCGTCTTCTTCTTACTTTCTGGGCTACCGCCGCAAGACTGGAAAGGAAAGAAACACTGGTGAGTTTGGATGGCAAGGAAAAGGCGGTCACTGGTACTTACTGCTTCACCAAACACCCCGAATGCCCAGCTTATGCTCCAGTTTCTTAGCAACATATGCAAACACTTAACAAACCCACATGACCTCTGTGTTTGTGGATGAATTTGTCCAGTTTGGTGATGGAAGTTTCAATCGTTGCTGTTTTTAGAGAAGTTAAAGAACATGAGCTCGTATTTTTACTTCATACTTGGTCTCATCGTGTGGCTCGGAGGTGTTTCTGGGGCAGTCTGAAGGTTAGGTGAATTTGACGGCAACTGCAATCTTTCGATCATAAACGGTGCAGGGCTTCATCAAGTATTACATTTGGCTTCATAATGGCTCCTTGACGAAGCCCAGATGTTAGCATTAGCCAGAAGAATAACTGACAGTTAGTGAACAAGACTGGATGCTTGCTGGAACCAGTTCAGCCTTTATGTCAGGATATGTCCTGCCTGCAGTAGAGTAGGCTGATCAGGTGAACCTTAACCGAGACATATTAGGTACAGGAGTGGTGTTCCGAGTCTATGTAAACTACAGCTGATGTCCAGAGTCATTATTTCCGAACGCAGAAAACCTGGAACTGTGAGACAATAGCCGGAATACTAAAGCCACAGCAACGACCCATCCAGGAGAAGAAGCTACAGGAGCGTTTAAGGAACCACAGGCCTCGCTCGCCTTAGATAAGGTCAGCATCCATGATTCCATTATAAACAGATAACTGGGCAAAAAATTGTATCCACGGGAAATCCTCATGGAGGCCAGCTCTGTTATCCCTCTGCACTATTTTCCATCCATCCATTGTCTTCCGCTTTATCCTGCTAGTCAGAGTCATGGGAGGGCTGGACCCAATCCCAGCGTCATTGAGTGAAGGCGGGGTACACCATGGACAGGTCGCCAGTCCATTACTTGGCGAACACACACACTCACGCACACACACACTTACACCATGTGTTTTGATACAGCAACATGTACATGAGTGCACTGAGCAACAGTATCATACATCATATTGTTACAGCCCTAACTGAATGTAGTACCTACTACGTCAAACTATCGTAGGCATGTGCTGCTCTGAACTGACCTGTACACAGTTGCCCAAGCTCTCCTGACACAGGTGCACCTCACAGTGCAGGAAGACCTTTTCAGAGACGCCAGTAAAGGTGAACATCCTGAAGGAGAACCGGGCAGATGTGCCAACGCCATTCTGCAGCACCTCCACGGTGCCATCTGCAGGGTTAGGACAGCTACAAGAGAAAACCGAGAGTGAGTCGAATTTCATAACCACTATTGTGTTCATAATTTTTGTAGTTTTTTTTTTTTAACTCAGAGGAGCTCTTACTCATTATTGATCAGGTTCCAGGAGATGGAGTTGTTGATTTCTGCATTAGGTGTGGCCCAGCAGTGGTCCAACACCGTAACAATCTGGCTTCCGTCCACTCCTGTGACGTCCACAGACACGAAGATGTCTGGTTAACGCCAAGCGTCACGTTTCCAGAATAAGGAGCGCTGAATGAATTGTTGGGATAGGGGGTCATGGAGATCTGGTATGGACCCAGATCCTGGACGTTCCTGAACAGCACACTGTGGAGATCAAACAACATTAACCCCTTATCATTCACAGATATCAATGTTCTGAAGCTTATTACTCAGTATGTACATGGAAAACAAGACAAGTTTCTGAGTTACATAAGGAAGTAATAGAGGCCTGAATGTAGGTCTCTCGAGAGGAGATTCCTGAAGGATGTATTTCTGATACTTAAGTAATAATTTGGTACTCCTAGTTCAATGTGGAGTTTTGAGCAGTATTTTTTGGGTACCTTCTTTTAAGTTCAAAAATAATGAGTTAATTGTCGTTTGTTGCTTTGAAATAAATAGTATTTACTATGGCCACACATTTTGAATGATCTTGCAAAACATCATATGTACAAATTAAAAGTAGGTATGTTTTAAAGCAGAAATAATTGATAATGCACTACAGACTAGTCAAACTCACAGAATAACAAACACTGATATTAATAACTTGCTTACAGCACAATATTTAGACATCCAATAAGTGTTTAGTTATTGAAATTTGAGTATTTTGACATTTCATAGTATTAAATTAATTTGGTTGGGGCACTCGTGGGCTGAAGGTTAGAGAACCAGCCTTCTAACTGGAAAGTTGCCGGTTCGATCCCATGAACTGAAAGGACATGACTGAAGTGCCCTATAGCGAGGCACCTAACCCCTGACTGCTCCCCTGGCGCTGTGCGCTGTGGTAGGGCTGCCCATTGCTCCGGGCAAGTGTGCTCACTGCCCTATAGTGTGTCTGTTCTTTAGTGTTAAATGTGGAGATCTTAATTTCCCTCTGGGATCAATAAGATATCTGGTTTACCATCAAACTACTGCATTTCGATATGCACCTTTATTACTAAGAAGTCAGGCAGACAGTCTTGTGGAACCTTACCCCTGTGAGGCCTGGATGGACATGGGCATGGAGACACTCTGGATCGTTGGGTACGCACAGGTGAAGTTGATGTTTACCCAGCTATAACGACTGATCAAGCCGCCTGAAGCTGAACCCTTCTGAACGGAGTTCTCGTAGAGTAAATGGGTGCCGTTGTTCTGAAAGAGGACGACATAAGTATGTTATTATTAACCCATTATTAGCCATATTCTACATTTCTTATGTACCAAAAACATTCATGTTTACACAACCATTTCTCAAACTCAGGGGCTTTGTGTTTGTGCCTTTAGGACTGATGCAGTATGTGCCCCTGGTTTGGGTGCTTATCAAGCAGAGTCTAACCTACTACGCAAAATCTAACCTACCAAACATAATATAACCTACCAAGCAAAATCTGACCTACTGAGCAAAAGCTAACCTGAACCCATAGAATGAACCCATATACACTAAATTAGAATTGAGCAGATTTTTTTTTAATGTGCAAAGTTTAAGCACCCCTGGTCAAATGATGCTTCATTCATTTTCTAGTTGGAAAGAATTGAGCAGATCCTTCACATGGAACATACATACTGATTGTTTGCTGAAATTACAATATAAAATGCGCGGTTGAATATAAAGAAGTTGATGTCATGACAGCACAGAAATAATCGATTTGGTGTTCTAATTTTTTGCACCCTACCCGTAGAGTCGTCCCGCATACATTTTGGGTGTGGTCGACACTGAACACCAATACCCATTCTCGACCACACCTACGCAAGAGGCGTCACTGAGGTGGAGCGCGGTTACGTTGATGCCGGCTTCAAAGAGCTGACAGCGGGACAGACTTAAAGTCATGGAGGAGCTCGTACAGGACTCAGTGGCATCTAAGGTAAAGGATGAGAGCAGTGAAAAAATGCACATGCTGAACCTCAGTTGTTTTTATTTAGACATTTCTAAAAAAAATTGTTTAAAGGTAAGACCCCCTTTTTGGGGGGCTCCTTGTAAAACTAATCTTGTCCAAATAGTACTGTACAGTGTCCAGTTTGCTTAACAAACCAATGTGGTTTGACGGAAGTCCGATTTTGTGTGATGTCAGTAAGTTTCTGTTTTCTTGTCAGCAATATTAGCATTAATATAAAAGATAAAAAAATAAAGTTCTCGTTTAGTCTTAAAAATGCATCAAGCCAAAGCTAACCTACTAAGCAAACGCTAACCTGCCTAGTCAGAATTAACGTATTAAGGAAAAGCTAACCTAACCAAACAGAATTAATGTACTAAGCATACGCTAGCTTGTCTTGTCAGAATTAACCTACTAAACAAAAAGTAACCTGGCCAGTCAGAATTAATGTACTAAGCATACACTAGCCTGGCTTGTCAGAATTAACCTACCAAGCAAATTCTATCCTACCAAGCAAAATCTAATCTACTAAGCAAAAGCTATCCTGGCCAGTCAGAATTAATCTACTAAGGAAAAGCTAACCTGACCAGTCAGAATTAATCTACTAAGCAAAAGCTAACCTAGCCAGTCAGAATAAATCTACTAAGCAAAAGCCAACCTGACCAGTCAGAATGAACCTACTAAGAAAAGCTAACCTGGCCAGTCAGAATTAACCTACTAAGCAAAAGCCAACCTGACCAGTCAGAATTAATCTACTAAGCAAAAGCTAACCTGGCCAGTCAGAATTAACCTACTAAGCAAAAGCCAACCTGACCAGTCAGAATTAATCTACTAAGCAAAAGCTAACCTGACCAGTCAGAATTAATCTACTAAGCAAAAGCTAACCTGACCAGTCAGAATTAATCTACTAAGCAAAAGCTATCCTGGCCAGTCAGAATTAATCTACTAAGCAAAAGCTAACCTGGCCAGTCAGAATTAACGTATTAAGGAAAAGCTATCCTGGCCAGTCACAATTAATCTACTGAGCAAAAGCTATCCTGGCCAGTCGGAATTAATCTACTAAGCAAAAGCTAACCTGGCCGGTCAGAATTAATCTACTAAGCAAAAGCTAACCTGGCCGGTCAGAATTAATCTACTAAGCAAAAGCTAATCTGGCCAGTAAGAATTAATCTACTAAGCAAAAGCTAATCTGGCCAGTCATAATTAACCTACTAAGCAGAAGCTTAACCTTGAAAGTCATAAATAACCTACTTAGCAAAAGCTAATCCAGCAAGGTAAGGCTAAGCTAGGAAGTGAAATCTAATCTAGCAAACCAAAGCCAAACAGGTGAGGGAGAGTTGTTCTTGGCTGGTCACCTACATTTGAGCTGAGAAAAAAAAATAGTCAATTTGATTTTCGGTTTAATATTTATTCTAAGAAAGTCAGAAATTTGGTTTGAGTTTCAGGGACAGACAGTACGTACATTTGTTCTTTGTGGGCCTAAAAGCGAATTCAGAGTATCAACGTCTATACAGTACCAAAATTGTCAGAGCTGTAACTTGCTCCACAGCCACAGCCTTCAACTCCATTCATGGTGACACACTGCTCGTCGGCGGTGCAGTCCTGGCAATTTCCTAGCAAGTAAAAATATAATAACAACCTTAAAAATGAAAGGTAACCAAGCAAATCGCTTTGCCTGACTATAAGATTTGCTTTACAGCAGCGGTGTGTTGTCTGTTTGTTGCAGTTGCTAGCTCTTTATTCTTTAGCTTGCTAACTTGCAGAGTTAGAATGGAATTGCCGGTAAGGCAGTGGAGATTCTATTGAATAGAACTGGCAGGGCCAAGTTGACAAGCTAGATATGCACTAGCAAGATTCCATAGATTGCATAGATTAAAGACACAATACATTATGTGTTTAACTACTCAGTGTGGATGGAAATATTCTAATCAGCCAGTCCTGTGATATAACATTTTAATGAGGCATCCAGGGTGGCCAACCAGATTGGAAGGGGTGGCTAGTGCCACTCCTACCACCCCTCCAGTTACGCCATATATGCGGATACTTATTTCAGAGGTATTGTTTTATTAGGATCCCCATTGGCTATTCTTTCTGGGGACCAACAGACAAACCACACAAGACAAGGCAATAACAGTCAAATCAACTTGATGATGATGATGATAATAATAATATTAATAATAACAACAAAAACAACAACAGAACAAAAAATCTTATTCTCTAATCTGCTTTATTCTTTGAAACCTATCCTCCATGATTCTGCACCAGAGTTACTGGTCATTCTAGCTACTGATGACCAGTTTACCCAATGGATCTATATTATTTATTATCCAAATTATCTTCAAACGTAACTTTAAGCAGCTTACCGGTTTGTGCTCTGACCACACCACCTGTGACGAAGACAGAGGGAGCACAGAAGAAGAAAAAAATGAAATGTAAGAAATTTAAGTCAAGCTGAAGTAAAAAAAAATAAAAATGCTAAATTCGGACTTACTCATAACTAGTAGGGCAGCCAAACACAGTCCAACTGGGAACCCCATTGAGACAGGTCTACTACAAAAATACACAACACATAGTGAAGTTACCACGTCATACACAAGCACCGATGCCAGCTCCAAGCCCAAGCCTTCTAGGCTCATTTCTGAACATGCCCCATGCAAGCAAAATAATTACAAAATATAATTATTGCCCGTGCTCAGCGCCGCATATCAACAAGAGGCCCAGGAGCAGCAACGGACCACTTCTTACTTTAATCATCCGGCCATGAATGAGCGTAACAGAACACTGGTCTTCAAACTGAAACATGGATGAAGGCATTTACATGAACAGAAAGCTATACAAGAGACAGCAGTATAAACATTGGGGAGGAGTTTGCAGGAAAGTGTTTGCATCAGACAACCACGGAATATGTGTACCACACCTAATCGGGTGACTGATAATCAGAGGAGATATTTTTAAAAAAATTTTATTATTGTAAGAAATCAAAATTTCCTGCTCGGTTTACTTAGCATTCGTTCATATCAGCACTATTTCTTGGCACATTATTTAAACATACATTAGTACAGATAGATAATACATCACAAAACCAACAGAACAATTAACAGCTAGCTAAGAAAATTAATTTTTTAGAAATAAATTTTTTTAGATTACAGCTTGATTTCAAGGTCAACGTTTCTATTCATGACATGGTGAAATGACACGGAGCAATGTTTATGAAATGGTGCAGTGTTTTGTTACGATTAAAAAGACTTGAGTTGGACGAATGAATAAGTAAAAGCCAAACTGCTTTCCAACGTATATTAGTAGGTTTGAAGTAGTTTCGTGTTCCTACAATTGCATATTCATTAATACTTTCTTCAAACACACAAATACGTCTGTATGGATGGAGCTGTTGCCAGGACCCGTGTACGTTGTTGTGTTTGGTTTCTTTCGATAAGCTCCGCGCTGAAGTTCTGGGCAGCGCTGAAAAGCTCCTGCAACTGTTTCAGAAGCAAACGTTTCTGTGAAGATCATTTCAAAAACACAATGATGGTAGTTTTTCTTTAACTTGGTGGTAGGGATAGCACAGTATTTTATTTAGCCATTTGCGTGACGCGGTTTGAGAAATCTTTTTCACCTTTTTCTGGTGTAGCTGCTACCACCCCTACCACCCCTCTGGCTGTGCCTCAGTTTTTCAGTGTTTAAAGTTTTGGTGCTAAATATGCGAGGTTAAAAACTGAAGTTTAACTAATAACCATAACTAGTAGCACTAGGACAAAGTTCTTCCTAGGAGGAAGAAACAATTCTTTCAAGACCATCACCAACCTGCACTTATTCAAAGCATAGAATTAAGCAACCATTAAACACATAGACAATAACAAACAAATACCCCAGTGGTCCAGCTTTGAAAGTTGACCGTTAAACCCCCAAACTGGCAAATGACAGTGAAGACCAATGATAGCTTACCAGATTGTGCAAGATGTCAGAGGTAAAGCTGTAGAGTTCGATGGTCTTTGTGCTGAACATCAATGCTCGCACATTTATATAGAGAGAGACATATAGGCACGCCCACATATGTGCAAAAATTTTACACACTGTCAGTGTGATGAAGTCGTGGAACTGGATCAGCCTGGTGAAAAATGTAGCTGGAATTAGAAAGATTAGCATTTTGCTAATATTTCTCATTACAGCTACATTACAGCCACTTTTTTCACTAGTCAAAAATTCCAGGGGCATGTGTTATTTTTTGTTATATACAGTGTGAATGTACACCACACAGTGTGTGTTGCTTTTGTCTTGAGCTATAGAGAGTGTGAAGAGACAGGAATGATTCAGATCATCATATCAATCAGCAAAATCCTTCCCGTTCTCAGTAATATGTTACTACGGCTATGGATGCAAACTTAATATGTGCAGAGGGCCGAACTAGGTAAACAAAAGTTCACTACAAGTCAAAAGTTTGGACACATCTACCTCAATATACATGTATTTTAGTTCTAAAGACATTTTGATCTTAATGTGTTGAAAGACTAGTTTAAAAACTGAACCTGGCACCTATGTTCAAAAACATTTCCAATTTCTAAAGTTTCTATATTTGTTTTATAGTTTCATTGTATTTGCAATGATTCACTAACATTGTTACTAAATAAAACTTTTTATCAATTAAAATACTTTTAATAACGTCAAAAATATGACTAAATAAAACCTATAATATTAAAAAAAAAATAAAAACCCAGATAGGTGTGTCCAGATTTTTGACTGAGAGCATGCAGAGTCAACTCCAGAATTGCCTGGGCTTGTATTGATTAAGCAATACATATTACAATTCTAACGTTGCTCAAATGTTCTTAGAAATTACTCAATGTTTGTCCAACGGACATCATTCTTACCAGAGTGTTTCATTTCAACAATGTATTTAAATATATAATATATAACAGTGCATGTTATATACAAAACATATGATGCACATTCATCTGGACTTCTGAGGAATACCAAATGATTGTCTTTATAATAAATAATAATCTTTTATTTATTGCTCCAGCTAGTGTTCTTGAACTGGTGACCTGTCTATGGCACGGCTGGATGGCCTCCAGCCAGGATGGATGGATAGAGTTAATCAAAGAACATTATTAGTCAAGTTAATAGAATGTTTACAGAATTCCTTTTGGTAAATAATCTAAAATATTTTCATGGAGTGTAAAAAAAACCCAAAAAACATTGTCCTAGGAGGGTATTAACTTAACCGGTCACTGTTTAAAGAGAAGCTAACTTATCTGAATTATGAACGTTTTAAAAATTGTGATGATAGTTTGTATGATGCTTAACTTTAATGTTTTCTTTAAACATCCAACAAAGCTTGAATGAAAAATATACAACACAACTTAAAAAGCGATGAACAGATCTGTATTGAGATGCTGTGGCAGGGTCTTAAGATTAAAGCAATTCTCATGCTAAATTCTGTTTACTCGGGCCAGAATTCCTCTGCAGGAGCCTGAAATTCAGATCTACAGTTAAGGAAAGAGCTCGGTTTCAGCTAGCTTCTAAAAGTGGCACAACTAGTTATTAGCTGTTACTGTTTCTCACGAATGATGCTGGTGTTGCAAACCTTTTTACGTTCCTGCTGCTCTGTGTTACCTCATGTTCTCATTTTGAAAATACGAAATGCATTCAAACTTACATTTTGCTGTCAAACAGGGAACAAATTGTTTTCAGTTTTTTAAAACAGCCTGAGGAACATTCTTACAAGGTTATTAGGGTGTATTTGGGGAAGGGCAAATACAGTGGGTAACTAATTCTAGTCAATGTTCTGTATAGCATTTTTCTTCTCAGCTGGAGAGCCCATATAATTTCCCTCTGTTTATTACATAAAGGAGTTTAAAGTAACATATGAACAGTTTGCTTTGAAATGGTAGTAATGGCTGAATACTGAATCGACTTTACAACAGTCATGAGGAACATCAAGACCCAACTGCCCTCTTCATTGGACCCCCTGCAATTTGAATATCGTCCCAACCGCTCCACGGACGATGCCATCACCACCACCCTTCATCTCTCCCTTACCCACCTGGAGAAGAAGGACACCTACGTCAGAATGCTGTTCATAGACTTTAGTTCAGCATTCAACACCATCATCCCACAGAATCTCACCAGGAAGTTAAGCCTGCTGGGCCTCAACACCCCCCTGTGCAACTGGATCCTTGACTTCCTTACAGGGAGGCCCCTGTTAGTCCGGTTCGGGAACAGCAGCTCCAGCACCATCACCATGAACACTGGGGCACCCAAGGCAGTGTACTGAGTCCTCTGTTGTTCACCCTGCTGACTCATGACTGTGTTGCGAAACACAGTTCTAACAGCATCATAAAGTTCGCCGATGACACAACTGTGCTGGGTCTCATCAGCAAAGGCGACGAGTCAGCATACAGGGAGGAGGTACAGCAGCTGACAGACTGGTGTACAGTCAACAACCTTCACTGGAATGTAGAGAAGACCAAGGAAATGGTTGTTGACTTCAGGAAATCAAGACCACTCTCCGCTTAACATCAACGGCTCCTCTGTGGAGATCGTTAAGAGCACCAAGTTCCTTGGTGTCCACCTAGCGGAGAACCTCACCTGGTCCCTGAACACCAGCTCTACAGCCAAGAAAGCCCAGCAGCGTCTCTACTTCCTCCGGAAGCTGAGAAAGGCCCGTCTCCCTCCACCCATCCTCACCCTCTTCTATAGGGGAACCATAGAGAGCATCCTAAGCAGCTGCATCACTGCCTGGTTTGGGACCTGCACAGCCTCTGACCGCAAGTTCCTTCCAACGCATTGTGAGGACAGCTGAGAGGATCATCGGAGTCTCCCTCCGTCTTGGACATTTACACCACCCGCTGCATCCGCAAAGCAACCAGCATTGTGGATGACCCCACCCACCCTTCACACAGACTGTTCTCCCTCCTGCCATCAGGAAGAAGGTACCGCAGCGTCCGGTCCAACACGACCAGACTCAGCAACAGCTTCTTCCCCCAAGACTTCTCAACACAACTCAACGTCTGAACTGATATCTTCCTGGTACATGTACACTCTCTCTCTCCCTCTCTCTCTCTCTCTCTCTCTCTCTCTCTCTCCAACCATTTACCCCAGATAAAAAAGGGAAGCATTTTTGCACAAAGCATTGCACTAATAACTTTACTACCTCACTGGACTCTATTTATTACACATTGCACAATTTGCACACTACCAGCAATTATTTATTATTCTCTGTCTGTACTGTGTTGTGTTGTCTGTCCGCACTTGTTTGTTCGTGTTGCACTTGTGTCTTGTATGCAATGTCTATGTTGCACCATGGTCCTGGAGGAACGTTGTTTCGTTTCACTGTGTACTCTGTATGTAGTTAAAATGACAATAAAACCCACTTGACTTGACTTGACTTGACTTGACTTGACAATGTAAGCAGCACATTGATAATACAGGGCCAGTCAAAAGTTTCAGAACACCCTGTTTCAAAAACGAAAGGGAAATGGCGTATCTGAATACCCTGGCTAGTAATGGGTGAGTAGGCCTATCTTTTAGGCTGTTATCCAAACATGGCTGCCATCTTAAATGCCGCCATATCGGATTAAGGGCAAGTTTTTCCAATGGGAAGGTGGTCATGTAGCAGAACAGTGTCTCAGAAATCGCTTGATGCAAACAGATTTGCGATATCTTTTGTGGTTCAAACATTATCAACACAGAAAATTACAACAACCACACTGAACAACATGTTGTCCCTGGTGCTGAACTGCACATTCATATCTGTGTTTACCACCAGAGACAGCGTTTGATTTCTGAGACAGTTCTGGTCTTCTTTGATCTGCTACATGACCAGCTTCCCATTGGAAAAACTTACCCTTGATCCAATATGGCGACTTTTTCAAAGGTTGGGCCCACATCATATTAACCTCTATGGATTAAGAATGGGATGCCATTCTCATACTTTTGGCAGTGTAGTGAATTTCTTCCTATATTGTTGAAGTATTTAATTACTAATAATTTTCGAATTTCCTAAATACCTCAGCAATATCTAATAGATCAATCTCTACTCATGCATTAAGACACCATGGACCATGCTCTCATATTCGCCTAGGTTCAGCTTATATGTAGGTGTCTGACAGGTATTTTATAAAGATGTTAACGATTCGTGATGACAGTAGAAGGAAGTTCTCTAATGAAACACAGTGCCTTGCAAAAGTATTCAGCCTTCTTGAACTTTTCAACCTTTTGCCACATTTCAGGCTTCAAACGTAAAGATATGAAATTGGAAATTTTTGTGAAGAATCAACAAGTGGGACACAATCGTGAAGTAGATTGAAATTTATTGGATATTAAACAATTTTTTAGAAATAAAAAACTGAAAAATTGGACGTGCAAAATTATTCGGCTCCCTTGCTTTAATACTTTGTAGCGCCACCTGCTGAAGAAAAGCAGGCCCAAACCATGATGCTGCCACCACCCTGTTTGACAGTGGGGATTGTGTGTTCAGGGTGATGAGCTTTGTTGTTTTTTCGCCAAACATAACGTTTTGCTTTGTGGCCAGAAAGTTTGATTTTGGTTTTATCTGACCAGAGCACCTTCTTCCACATATTTGGTGTGTCTCCCAGGTGGCTTGTGGCAAACTTTAGACTTTTTATGGATATCTTTGAGAAATGGTTTTCTTCTTGCTACTCTTCCATAAAGGCCAGATTTGTGCAGTGTACGACTGATTGTTGTCCTATGGACAGATTCTCCCACCTCAGCTGTAGACCTCTGCAGTTCATCCAGAGTGATCATGGGCCTCTTGGCTGCATCTCTGATCAGTCTTCTCCTTGTTTGAGCTGAAAGTTTAGAGGGACGGCCGGGTCTTGTTGATTCTTCACAAAAAATACAATTTCATATCTTTATGTTTGAAACCTGAAATGTGGCAAAAGGTTGAAGGGGGCCGAATAGCTTTGCAAGGCTCTGTACCTGCGAAAGCTGTTGAACAACATGTTTCAGTGTGCTATTTTGCCTGAGGGTCCAAACTGAGGGTCCAAACAACATCAATAGATGAAAAGCTGAAACACTGAAACCTACCAAGGCTGTCATTACCCAGTCCCAAAGAGACATTCCACAAATTTTTCAATTAACTGAATGACGCACCAAGAAGTCGTTGAGAGAGGTTTGACGTGAAATGATACATTTGTAGAAAACATATACTAAAATTCCTTTACAGTGGTGGTGATGGAAACCAGGGATTGCCATGCCTACAATACAGCAATTTTATTTATTATCCAAACAACCACTGAACCTGCATGTGTTCTCAGGGTTTTTACGTGTATGTTACATGTTGATGAAAAAGAATTTTCTTTATTCTGGATTATTTTGAATACCCTCACGTATCCCTCGAACACGAACAGCTGCATTAAATGAAATGCTTTTTAGGCCAAAATGTTATCATAAAGCAGAGTCTTAGTGTTGGATTACATGTGTTTAATTAAATATGTACAATACTTTTTAACAAAAAACTTCAAACTTCAAACACAAAAAGTTTAGAAACATAATGATAGTTTGTTGGTGGCCTAAATATTGATTTAATCGTCAGATTTGAGTGATTTGAGGATGAATGAAATAAAAAAATATTATTTTGCCCAGAATTCAGCAAAAGCAACTTAAAAGCCCACATGCTGGGGAAGCAAAAATTAAAGCTGTCAGTCAAGCCAGATGGCACATGAGTTTATTTTGGGGAAAGTGTGATAACTAGCTAAACAGGAAATACAAGCTTCCATGTGCCTCTAAGTTCCGAGGCATGTGCTTTTGTTTTCTATATGCTCTAAATTGTACACAAACACAGAAAGATGTTAATGTAGATATACGGCTTGTTTGTAACCACTTGGGATTATAACAAATACCTAAGATTGTTCAGATGGCCTTCGAAGCATTTTCTGTCCTTATCTATTATTAAGAGCAACTAATACCATCAAGATATTTCAGCTATGTCCAAAAAGGGCTCGCTTTGCATGTTGAAAAGTCTCCCAGCACAACAGAACAGGACATGAGTGGATAATGGGGCCTCCGCACACCAACTAGGTCTCTTCATTAGGAGGCTGAAAGCTAGCCCATGCTTCTTTTTCCAGACAGCCAACTGGACAGCTCAACACGCATGGAGGAGAGCATTAACAGCCAGTCGTTACTTAGATTCAGTTGTTACTCAAGAGATAGTATACTTTCCACTCAGACCAAAAATATGGCGGAGGAGAATTTGTCCATCCTGAGATGTTTGAACTGATGAGGAAGGTAACACTTCCACAATCAGAATCAATTCATTTATGAAGATATGAAATAGCGGAAGTTTGGGAGAAGGACCACACTCAAACTCCTCCTCTCCATCATTACACGCTCTATATAAACCTCTGCGCTCACCTTCTCGTGAAAAAATTTGTACCCCACCACCTCCTCGGCTCATCCATCTTTTCCAAATCTTACTCACTCTTCGCTTGGCAAAGGGGGGGCTGGCTTCAAAGCCCAGCAGCAAAACTCCAGCTCCAAGTTTCTCTGAGTTCCCCTCCCCTGCCCTGCCTTAGTGGTCCGCACTTCGCAAACAACAATTTACACACGAGGAGTTTGTCTTTGTGAGTGAGCACTGATTGCCTATAACACTGAAACCACCTCCATGTTCTGTTCACCTTATCAGCTCCACTTACCACACAGGTGCACTTTGAAGTTCTACCAATTCTCTGTATACTTTGTTACCCTGTTGTTCAACGGTCAGGACCCTCAGAGGGTCCACTCACACCAGCACAACACACACTAACAAAACACACTAACACCACGTAACTGCAAGAACAGTTATAGTACATAGTAATTCATTTGATTTTCTCTTTTAAAATAAACAGACTGAAATCAGTAAACCAAATCCACTTTACTGTAACATTAATTAAGAGCCACCGTATCCGAGCACAGAAACAGAAGCCGACACTGCTTTATATTTTAAATCATACCTTTTATTGAATTTCAAGATGCCATATAAGACAGCATGAGTACCCAACTTTCCCACTGATTCTTTGTTTGTTTGTTTTTTCTTTTTCTGCTTCAGTATTCTTTCTTTTTCCCAAACGTTTCAGTTTGATACAATTTCAAAACTGTTAAAAGAGAAAACAACCCGACCCAGAGTTAGTACTAGCACTATTACACTGTAGACTATTGATAAGTGAGTAGTGCATGCTTCGTTCTGAAATCAGTAGATGTACTGAATCAGAAACCCATGGTGACGGCAGCTGGCTGGTCGTAGTTTAGAGAACGGCGTCTTCTTCTTCTTTCTGGGCTACCGCCGCAAGACTGGAAAGGAAGAAACACTGGTGAGTTTGGATGGCAAGGAAAAGGCGGTCACTGGTACTTACTGCTTCACCAAACACCCCGAATGCCCAGCTTATGCTCCAGTTTCTTAGCAACATATGCAAACACTTAACAAACCCACATGACCTCTGTGTTTGTGGCTGAATTTGTCCAGTTTGGTGATGGAAGTTTCAATCGTTGCTGTTTTTAGAGAAGTTAAAGAACATGAGCTCGTATTTTTACTTCATACTTGGTCTCATCGTGTGGCTCGGAGGTGTTTCTGGGGCAGTCTGTAGGTTAGGTGAATTTGACGGCAACTGCAATCTTACGATCATAAACGGTGCAGGGCTTCATCAAGTATTACATTTGGCTTCATAATGGCTCCTTGACGAAGCCCAGATGTTAGCATTAGCCAGAAGAATAACTGACAGTTAGTGAACAAGACTGGATGCTTGCTGGAACCAGTTCAGCCTTTATGTCAGGATATGTCCTGCCTGCAGTAGAGTAGGCTGATCAGGTGAACCTTAACCGAGACATATTAGGTACAGGAGTGGTGTTCCGAGTCTACGTAAACTACAGCTGATGTCCAGAGTCATTATTTCCGAACGCAGAAAACCTGGAACTGTGAGACAATAGCCGGAATACTAAAGCCACAGCAACGACCCATCCAGGAGAAGAAGCTACAGGAGCATTTAAGGAACCACAGGCCTCGCTCGCCTTAGATAAGGTCAGCATCCATGATTCCATTATTAGTGGTTGACTGGGCAAAAAATTGTATCCACGGGAAATCCTCATGGAGGCCAGCTCTGTTATCCCTCTGCACTATTTTCCATCCATCCATTATCTTCCACTTTATCCTGCTAGTCAGAGTCATGGGAGGGCTGGACCCAATCCCAGCGTTACTGAGGGAGGGCGGGGTACACCATGGACAGGTCGCCAGTCCATTGCTTGGTGAACACACACACTCACACACACACACACTCACACCTTGTGTTTTGATACAGCAACATGTACATGAGTGCACTGAGCAACAGTATCATACATCATATTGTTACAGCCCTAACTGAATGTAGTACCTACTACGTCAAACCATCGTAGGCATGTGCTGCTCTGAACTGACCTGTACACAGTTGCCCAAGCTCCTGACACAGGTGCACCTCACAGTGCAGGAAGACCTTTTCAGAGACGCCAGTAAAGGTGAACATCCTGAAGGAGAACCGGGCAGATGTGCCAACGCCATTCTGCAGCACCTCCACGGTGCCATCTGCAGGGTTAGGACAGCTACAAGAGAAAAACGAGAGTGAGTCGAATTTCATAACCATTATTGTGTTTATAGTTTTTTTTTTTTTTAACTCAGAGGAGCTCTTACTCATTATTGATCAGGTTCCAGGAGATGGGTGGTTGATTTCTTCATTGGGTGTGGCCCAGCAGTGGTCCAACACCGTAACAATCTGGCTTCCGTCCACTCCTGTAACGTCCACAGACACGAAGATCCTCTGGTTCACGCCAAGCGTCACGCTTCCAGAATAAGGAGCGCTGAATGAATCGTCGGGATAGGGGGTCATGGAGATCTGGTATGGACCCAGATCCTGGATGTGCCTGAACAGCACACTGTGGAGGACAAATAACATTAACCCCTTATCATTCACAGATATCAATGTTCTGAAGCTTATTACTTAGTATGTACACGGAAAACAAGACAAGTTTCTGAGTTACATAAGGAAGTAATGGAGGGCTGAATGTAGGTCTCTCAAGAGGAGATTCCTGAAGGATGTATTTCTGATACTTAAGTAATACTTTGGTACTCCTAGTTCAATGTGGAGTTTTGAGCAGTATTTTTTGGGTACCTTCTTTTAAGTTCAAAAATAATGAGTTAATTGTCGTTTGTTTCTTTGAAATGAGTAGTATTTACTATGGCCACACATTTTGAATGATCTTGCAGAACATCATATGTACAAATTAAAAGTAGGTATGTTTTAAAGCAGAAATAATTGATAATGCACTACAGACTAGTCAAACTCACAGAATAACAAACACTGATATTAATAACATGCTTAACGCACATTATTTAGACATCCAATAAGTGTTTAGTTATTGAAATTTGAGTATTTTGACATAGTTCATAGTTAAATTAAATTGGTTGGGGCACTCGTGGGCTGAAGGTTAGAGAACAAGCCTTCTAACTGGAAGGTTGCTGGTTCAATCCCATGAACTGAAAGGACATGACTGAAGTGCCCTCTAACAAGGCACCTAACCCCTGACTGCTCCCCTGGCGCTGTGGTAGGGCTGCCCACCGCTCTGGGCAAGTGTGCTCATTGCCCTCTAGTGTGTCTGTTCACTAGTGTGTGTATGAGTGAGTGTTAAATGTGGAGATCTTAATTTCCCTCTGGGATCAATAAGATATCTGGTTTATCATGAAACTACTGCATTTCGATATCCAGCTTTATTACTAAGAATTCAGGCAGACAGTCTTGTGGAACCTTACCCCTGTGAGGCCTGGATGGACATAGGCATGGAGACACTCTGGATGATTGGGTACGCACAGGTGAAGTTGATGTTTACCCAGCTATGACGACTGATCAAGCCGTCTGAAGCTGAACCCTTCTGAACGGAGTTCTCGTAGAGTAAATGGGTGCCGTTGTTCTGAAAGAGGACGACATTACTATGTTATTATTAACCCATTATTAGCCATATTCTACATTTCTTATGCACCAAAAACATTCCTGTTTACACAACCATTTCTCAAACTCAGGGGTTTTGTGTTTGTGCCTTTAGGACTGATGCAGTATGTGTCAAAGTTTGGGCACCCCTGGTCAAATGGTGCTTATCAAGCAGAGACTAACCTACCAAGCAAAATCTGACCTACAGATATAGTGTGTGCCAAAGTTTAAGCACCCTGGTCAAATGATGCTTCATTCATTTTCTAGTTGGAAAGAATTGAGCAGATCCTTCACATGGAACATACATACTGATTGTTTGCTGAAATTACAATATGAAATGGGTGGTTGAATATAAAGAAGTTTATGTCATGACATCACACAAATAAGCCATTTGGTGTTTTATTTTTTGCACCCTACCCGTAGAGTCGTCCCGCATTGATATTGGGAGTGGATGACATTGAACACCAATACCCCATTCAGGACCTCGCCTGTGCAAGAGGCGTCATTGAGGTGGAGCGTGTTTACGCTGATGCTGGCCTCAAAGAGCTGACAGCGGGACAGACTTAAAGTCATGGCGGAGCTCGTACAGGACTCAGTGGCATCTAAGGTAAAGGATGAGAGCAGTGAAAAAATGCACATGCTGAACCTCAGTTGTTTTTATTTAGACATTTCTAATAACATTGTTTAAAGGTAAGACCCCCTTTTTGGGGGGCCCCTTGTAAAACTAATCTTGTCCAAATAGTACTGTACAGTGTCCAGTTTGACTAACAAACAGATGTGATATGAAGGAAGTCCGATTTTTTGTGATATCAATAAGTTTCTGTTTTCTTGTCAGCAACATTAGCATTAATATAAAGATAAAAAAATAAAGTTCTCGTTTAGTCTTAAAAATGCATCAAGCCAAAGCTAACCTACTAAGCAAACGCTAACCTGACCAGTCAGAATTAACCTACTAAGCAAAAGCTAACCTGGCCAGTCAGAATTAACCTACTAAGAAAAGCTAACCTGGCCAGTCAGAATTAACCTACTAAGAAAAGCTAACCTGGCCAGTCAGAATTAACCTACTAAGCAAAAGCTAACCTGGCCAGTCAGAATTAACCAACTAAGAAAAGCTAACCTGGCCAGTCAGAATTAATCTACTAAGAAAAGCCAGCCTGACCAGTCAGAATTAACCTACTAAGAAAAGCTAACCTGGCCAGTCAGAATTAACCTACTAAGCAAAGTCTAATCTGGTTTGTCAGAATAAACCTACTAAGCTAAAGCTAACCTGGACAGTCAGAATTAACCTACTAAGAAAAGCTAACCCGACCAGTCAAAATTAACCTACTAAGCTAAAGCTAATCTGACCAGTCAAAATTAACCTACTAAGCAGAAGCTTAACTTTGAAATTCATAAATGACCTACTAAGCAAAAGCTAATCTAGCAAGCTAAGGCTAAAAAAAATCTAATCTAATCTAGCAAACCAAAGCCAAACAGGTGAGGGAGAGTTGATCTTGGCTGGTCACCTACATTTGAGCTGAGAAAAAAAAAATAGTCAATTTGATTTTCGGTTTAATATTTATTCTAAGAAAGTCAGAAATTTGGTTTGAGTTTCAGGGACAGACAGTACGTACATTTGTTCTTTGTGGGCCTAAAAGCGAATTCAGAGTATCAACGTCTATACTGTACCAAAATTGTCAGAGCTGTAACTTGCTCCACAGCCACAGCCTTCAACTCCATTCATGGTGACACACTGCTCGTCGGGGGTGCAGTCCTGGCAATTTCCTAGCAAGTAAAAAAAATAATAACAACCTTAAAAATGAAAGGTAACCAAGCAAATCGCTTTGCCTGACTATAAGATTTGCTTTACAGCAGCGGTGTGTTGTCTGTTTGTTGCAGTTGCTAGCTCTTTATTCTTTAGCTTGCTAACTTGCAGAGTTAGAATGGAATTGCCTGTAAGGCAGTGGAGATTCTATTGAATAAACTGGCAGGGCCAAGTTGACAAGCTAGGTATGAACTAGCAAGATTCTATAGATTGCATAGATTAAACACACAATACATTATGTGTTTAACTACTCAGTGTGGATGGAAATATTCTAATCAGCCAGTCCTGTGATACAACATTTTAATGAGGCATCCAGGGTGGCCAACCAGATTGGAAAGGGGTGGCTAGTGCCACTCCTACCAACCCCTCCAGTTACGCCTTATGTGCGGATACTTATTTCAGAGGTATTGTTTTATTAGGATCCCCATTGGCTATTCTTTCTGGGGTCCAACAGACAAACCACACAAGACAAGGCAATAACAATCCAATCAACTTGATGATAATAATAATAAAATATTAATAATAAACAAAAAACAACAACAGAACAAAACATCTTATTCTCTAATCTGCTTTATTCTGTGATCGTACATGATCTTCTAGCTACTGATGACCAGTTTACCCAATGGATCTATATTATTTATTATCCAAATTATCTTCAAACGTAACTTTAAGCAGCTTACCGGTTTGTGCCCTGACCACACCTCCTGTGACGAAGACAGAGGGAGCACAGAAGAAGAAAAAAATGATGTGTAAGAAATTTAAGTCAAGCTGAAGTAAAAAAAATAATAAAATGCTAAGTTCAGACTTACTCATAACGAGTAGGGCAGCCAAACACAGTCCAACTGGGAACCCCATTGAGACAGGTCTACTACAAAAATACACAACACATAGTGAAGTTACCACGTCATACACAAGCACCGATGCCAGCTCGAAGCCCAGGCCTTCTAGGCTCATTTCCAAACGTGCCCCATGCAAGCAAAATAATTACAAAATATAATTTTTGCCCGTGCTCAGCGCCGCATATCAACACGAGGCCCAGGAGCAGCAACGGACAACTTCTTAATTTAATCATCCGGCCATGAATGAGCGTAACAGAACACTGGTCTTCAAACTGAAACATGTATGAAGGCATTTACATGAACAGAAAGCTATACAGGAGACAGCAGTATAAACATTGGGGAGGAGTTTGCAGGAAAGTGACCTTCATCAGACAACCACGGAATATGTGTACCACACCTAATCGGGCGACTGATAATCAGAGGAGAAATTTAAAAAAAAAATGTTATTGTAAGAAATCAAAATTACCTGCTCGGTTTACTTAGCATTCGTTCATATCAACACTATTTCTTGGCACATTATTTAAACATACATTAGTACAGATAGATAATACATCACAAAACCAACAGAACAATTAACGTTTATGAAATGGTGCAGTGTTTTGTTACGATTAAAAAGACTTGAGTTGGACGAATGAATAAGTAAAAGCCAAACTGCTCTCCAGCGTATATTAGTAGGTTTGAAGTAGTTTCGTGTTCCTACAATTGCATTTTCATTATATACTTTCTTCAAACACACAAATACGTCTGTATGGATGGAGCTGTTGCCAGGACCCGTGTACGTTGTTGTGTTTGATTTCTTTCGATAAGCTACGCGCTGAAGTTCTGGGCAGCGCTGAAAAGCTCCTGCAACTGTTTTAGGAGCAAACGTTTCTGTGAAGATCATTTCAAAAACACAATGATGGTAGTTTTTCTTTAACTTTGGTAGGGGATAGCGCAGTCCTTGTGCAGGTTTGTGTACTTTCTGCTGGTGACTGTGCGTCATGAACAACCTTCTATAGTTTCGGTGGGTGGAAGTGTTTTATTTAGCCATTTGCATGACGCGATTTTAGAAATCTTTTTCACCTTTTTCTGGTGTAGCTGCTACCACCCCTATCACCCCTCTGGCTGTGCCTCAGTTTTTCAGTGTTTAAAGTTTTGGTGCTAAATATGCGAGGTTAAAAACTGAAGTTTAACTAATAACCATAACTAGTAGCACTAGGACTAAGTTCTTCTTAGGAGGAAGAAACAATTCTTCCAAGACCATCACCAACTTGCACTTATTCAAAGCATAGAATTAAGCAACCATTAAACACATAAACAAAAACAAACAAAATACCCCAGTGGTCCAGCTTTGAAAGTTGACCGTTAAACCCCCAAACTGGCAAATGACAGTGAAGACCAATGATAGCTTACCAGATTGTGCAGAATGTCAGAGGTAGAGCTGTAGTGTTCGATGGTCTTTGTGCTGAACATCAATGGTCACACATATATATAGAGCGAGACACACAGTCACTCCCACATATGTGCAAAAATGGTCCACACAATCAGTGTGATGAAGTTGTGGAACTGGATCAGGGGCAAGGCAAAATGCTAATATTTCTAATTCCAGCTACATTTTTCACCAGGCCGATCCAGTTTCACAAGAAAATCTACCCCAAGCCCAAGAGTTAATGACCTGGCCACACAATGTCATAGAGGCCAGTTGGATTTGTAGTAGGCTGCAGTTGCCAGTCAAATTGGGACCATTCTGGACCTTCTCTCAGACCTTCTCACATCATGTCCATACCGCTGTATCTTCAAGAATGAACAATATACTCTGAACTGGTCTCCCTCTTCATTCTGATGGCAAGAAAAGAAGTATATAAAAGTAGCATATGTTATTTTCAGTTATATACAGTGTGATTGTACACCGCACAGTGTGTGTCGCTTTTGTCTTGAGCTGTAGAGAGTGTGAAGAGACAGGAATGACTTCAGATCATCATATCAATCAGCGAAATCCTCCCAGTTCTCAGTAAAATGTTAATTAATACGTGCGGAGGGCCGAACTAGGTAAACAAAAGTGTACTACCAATCAAAAGTTTGGACACACCTACCTCAATATACATGTGTTTCTATATTTAGTGTGTAATTTCATTGTATTTGCAATGATTCACTAATATTGTTACTTATTGTATTAATTAAAATATTTTAAATAATGTCAAAAATGACTTAATAAAACCTATAATAGTAAAAAAATAAGGAACAAACCCGGGTAGGTGTGTCCAGATTTTTGACTGAGAGCGTATGCAGAGTCAACTCCAGAATTGCCCGGGCTCGTATTGAATAAGCAATACATACTACAATTCTAACGTTGCCCAAATGTTCTTAGAAATTACTCAACATTTGTCCAACAGACATCATTCTTACCAGAGTGTTTCATTTTAACAATGTATTTGACTGGTGTGGGAGATGTAATAGAAAACGTTTTGATTAATTATAATAATAATAATAATAATAATAATAATAATAATAATAATAATAATAACAATAATAATAGTAATAATAACAATAACAACAACAACAACAACAATAATAATAATAATAATAATAATAATAACTAAAAGGGAGAAAAGTGTTGTAGTGTAGAATGATGCTGGTGTTGCAAACCTTTTTATGTTCCTGCTGCTCTGTGTTACCTAATGTTGTCATTTTGAAAATACGAAATGCATTCAAACTTACATTTTGCTGTCAAACAGGGAACAAATTCTTTTCCGGTTTTTAAAACAGCCTGAGGAACATTCTTACAAGGTTATTAGGGTGTGTTTGTATTTAGGGAAGGGCAAATACCGTGGGTAACTAATTCTAAAATAACTTATTTAATTTAAGTCAATGTTCTGCATGGAATTTTTCTTCTCAGCTGGAAAGCCCATATTATTTCCCTCCGTTTATTACATAAAGGAGTTTGAAGTAACATATGAACAGTTTGCTTTGAAATGGTAGTAGTGGCTGAATACTGAATCGACTGTACAATGTAAACAGCATGCAGTATGCAGTACATTGATAGTACAGGGTCAGTCAAAAGTCTCAGAACACCCTGTTGTTTCAAAAACGAAAGGGAAATGGTGTATCTGAATACCCTGGCTAGTAATCGGTGAGTAGGCCTATCTTTTAGGGTGTTTTCCTAACATGGCTGCCATCTTGAAAGCCGCCATATTGGATTAAGAGCAGGTTTTTTCCAATGGGAAGGTGGTCATGTAGCAGAACAGTTGTTTTGGAAATCGATTGATGGAAACAGATTTGCAATATCTTTTGTGGTTCAAACGTTATTAACAACATATTCAGTGTGCTGTCCCTGGTGCTGAACTGCGCATTCATATCTGTGTTTACCACCAGAGACAGTGTTTGATTTCTGAGACAGTTCTGGTCTTCTTTGATCTGCTACATGACCAGCTTCCCATTGGAAAAACTTACCCTTGATCCAATATGGCGACTTTTTCAAAGGTTGGGCCCACATCATATTAACCTCTATGGATTAAGAATGGGATGCCATTCTCATACTTTTGGCAATGCAGTAAATTTCTTCCTATATTGTTGAAGTATTTAATTACTTATAACTTTCCAATTTCCTAAATACCTCAGCAATATCTAATAGATCAATCTCTACTCATGGATTAAGACACCATGGACCATGCTCTCATATTCGCCTAGGTTCAGCATATATGTCGGTGTCTGACAGGTATTTTATAAAGATGTTAACGATTCGTGATGACAGTAGAAGGAAGTTCTGTAATGAAATACAGTGCCTTGCAAAAGTATTCGGCCCCCTTGAACTTTTCAACCTTTTGCCACATTTCAGGCTTCAAACATAAAGATATGAAATTGTAATTTTTGGAGAAGAATCAACAAGTGGGACACAATCGTGAAGTTAAACAAAATTTATTGGATACTTAACATTTTTTTAGAAAAAAAAAACTGAAAAATTGGGCGTGCAAAATAATTCCCCGTGTGCTAATACTTTGTAGCGCCACCTTTTGCTGTGATTACAGCTGCAAGTCGCTTGGGTCTCTATCAGTTTTGTACATTGAGAGACTGAAATTTTTGCCCATTCTTCCTTGCAAAACAGCTAGAGCTCAGTGAGGTTGGATGGAGAGCGTTTGTGAACAGCAGTTTTCAGATCTTTCCACAGATTCTCGATTGGATTCAGGTCTGGACTTTGACTTGGCCATTCTAACACCTGGATACGTTTATTTGTGAACCATTCCATTGTATATTTTGCTTCATGTTTTAGGTTATTGTCTTGTTGGAAGATAAATCTCCGTCCCAGTGTCAGCTCTTTTACAGACTCTAACAGGTTTTCTTCCAGAATGGTCCTGTATTTGGCTCCATCCATCTTCCCATCAATTTTTACCATCTTCCCTGTCCCTGCTGAAGAAAAGCAGGCCCAAACCATGATGCTGCCACCACCCTGTTTGACAGTGGGGATGGTGTGTTCAGGGTGATTAGCTGTGTTGCTTTTACACCAAACATAACGTTTTGCTTTGTGGCCAGAAATTTCGATTTTGGTTTCATCTGACCAAAATCCAAGAGCACCTTCTTCCACATGTTTGGTGTGTCTCCCAGGTGTCTTGTGGCAAACTTTAAACGAGACATTTTAGGGATATCTTTGAGAAATGGCTTTCTTCTTGCTACTCTTCCATAAAGGCCAGATTTGTGCAGTTTATGACGGATTGTTGTCCTATGGACAGATTCTCCCACCTCAGCTGTAGACCTCTGCAGTTCATCCAGAGTGATCATGGGCCTCTTGGCTGCATCTCTGATCTGTGTTCTCCTAGTTTAAGCTGAAAGTTTAGAGGGATGGCCGGGTCTTGGTAGATTTGCAGTGGTCTGATACTCCTTCCGTTTCAATATGATCGCTTGCACAGTGCTCCTTGAGATGTTTAAAGCTTGGGAAATTTTTTGTGTCCAAATCCGGCTTTAAACTTCTCCACAACAGTATCTCGGACCGGCCTGGTGTGTTCCTTGCTCTCTGCGCTTTAAACAGAACTCTGAGACGATCACAGAGCAGGTGCATTCATACGGAGACTTGATTACACACAGGTGGATTCTATTTATACATCAGTCATTTAGGTCAACATTGGATCATTCAGAGATCCTCACTGAACTTTTGGAATGAGTTTGCTGCACTGAAAGTAAAGGGGCTGAACACTGTTCCACACCCCATATTTCTTCCAAAAAAAAGTTTCAAATAACCAATAAATTTTATCCCACTTCACGAATGTGTCCCACTTGTTGTTGATTATTCACAAAAAAATACAATTTCATATCTTTATGTTTAAAACCAGAAATGTGGCAAAAGGTTGAAGCGGGCTGAATAGCTTTGCAAGGCGCTGTACCTGCAAAAGCTGTTGAACAACAGTTAAACACTGTTTCAGTGTGCTATTTTGCCTGAGGGTCCAAACTGAGGGTCCAAACAACATCAATAGTACAAAAAGCCTTTAAACCTACCAATGCTGTCGTTACCAAGTCAAAGAGACATTCCACAAATTTTGAAATTCATTGAATGACGCATAAAGAAGTCGTAGAGAGAGGTTTGACGTGAAATGATACGTTTGTAGAAAACATATAAAATTCCTTTACAGTGGTGGTGATGGGAACCAGGGGTTGCCATGTCTACAATACAGCAATTTTATTTATTATCCAAACCACCACTTAACCTGCATGTGTTCTCAGAGTTTTTACGTGTATGTTACATGTTGATGATGTTAAAATAGTGAACAATCTGAAAAAAGAAAGAATTTTATTTGGGGATTATTTTGAATACCCTCCACGTATCATTCGAACATGAAGAGCTGCATTAAATAAAATGTTTTTAGGCCAAAACGTCATCATAAAGCAGAGTCTTAGTATTGGATTACATGTGTTTAATTAAATATGTACAATTATATAAAGAAAATACTGTTTATCAATAATCTAACTTTAAACACAAGAAGTTCAGAAACATAATGATAGTTTGTTAGTGGCCTAAATATTGATTTAATCGTCAGATTAGAGTCATTTGAGGAAAAATGAAATAAAATATGATTATTTTGCCCAGAATTCGGCAAAAGCAACTTAAAAGCCCACATGCTGGGAGAGCAAATATTAAAGCTGTTATTTTAATATACTTAATTTCTGTATCTCAGTCAAGCCAGACAGCGCATGAGTTTATTTTGGGGAAAGTGTGAAGACCAGCTAAACAGGAAATACAAGCCTCCATGTGCCTCTAGGTTCCGAGGCATGTGCTTTTGTTGTCTATATGCTCTAAATCGTACACAAACACAGAAAGATGTTAATGTAGATATACGGCTTGTTTGAAACCACTTGGGATTATAACAGATATCTAAAATTGTTCAGATGGCCCTCGAAGCATTTTCTGTCATTATCTATTATTAAGAGCAACTAATACCATCAAGATATTTCAGCTATGTCCAAAAAGGTCTCCCAGCACAACAGAACAGGACATAAGTGGATAATGAGGCCTGAAGGTAAGGTGGGGTGATTTATAGAGCTGCCAAGTCTCTATTCACTGTGAAATGCACATTGTGGACCATTTCTCTTAATTTAATCACCACTTTAGTTGTGTTCAGTTCCGCACACCACCTCTTCACTAGGAGTCTGAAAGCTAGCCCATGCTTCTTTTTTCAGACAGCTCACTGGACAGCTTAACATGGTTGGAGGAGAGCATTAACCGCCAGTCGTTACTTAGAATTAGTTGTTACTCAAGAGATAGTATACTTTCCATCCAGTCTGTCAAAAACAGTTGGTGGGGTTTCCTCATGTTGGTGAACTACTCCAATATGACCAGACTGCTCACTTACTTGCTATAGCAGCACTGATGCTTCAATGACAGCAAAATGTTTAGCAGTTCCTCCTCTGGAAATTCTCTGTTCTGGTTGGTTATAGAAATCACAACAGAGGGCGTAACATCCACCAACTTTAGTACTTTTAAAAATGTGCAACACAACTAATAGAAAAGCGTGAAATAAAAAAAAAATAAAAAGTAGTCTTTAGGCTAGGATGAGGTGGAAAAGTTAAAAAGGATGATAAAAATTGTGTTTCAAATAAATTATGACCATCAAGCTGGAAGTCACGTTCCATTCCACCTGATCAGACCAAAAATATGGCGGAGGAGAATTTGTCCATCCTGAGATGTTTGAACTGATGAAGAAGGTAACACTTCCACAATCAGAATCAATTCATTTATGAAGATATGAAATAACGTAAGTTTGGGAGAAGGACCACGCTCAAACTCCTCCTCTCCATCATTACACGCTCTATATAAACCACTCCTCTGCGCTCACCTTCTCGTGACGAAATTCGCACCACACCACGTCCTCGGCTCATTTATCTTTTCCAAATCTTACTCACTCTTTGCTTGGCAAGGGGGGGCCTGGCTTCAAAACCCAGCAGCCGAAGCCACCCAGAACTCCAGCCCCAAGTTTCTCAGAGTTCCCCTTCCCTTAGTGGTCCGCACTTTGCAAACAACAATTTACACACGAGGTTTAACTGCCATAAATATTATTATGTCATTTGTTTTGATATTTTTAAAAGTTTATTTTTAAAAGTTAGTTTTTTTATTTAATTCATTTTTGGATTGTGCTCATTTGAATTATACAAGTAGGAACTTATTCTGACCTGTGTTGCGCATGGACTGAAGGATTGACAGCCCTCCTCATGCGTCGCAAGTTGGACAACTGTACCTCAATCACCCAGATTGTAGTACATAATGCTCAGTCTCAAATTCAAGGAACAGAGGAGGAGCTGACTTGGCCTGATGCTAAATCTGTATTCGCATCTTCCACTTCCAGTGTTTCACCTCCTACTTCTAGTTGCTCTAAAGCTAATTCCATTCACTTTGGTGTGTCGTCAGTCAAAAGGCAAGAAGCTGCTGCCGGGTATGAAGCTACACGTGCTGTATTGACAATTATGGCTGAGCAAGAATGTCACCAAGAGAAATTGCAACAACTTGAAGCTGAGGATAAGCTAATAGTTGCAGGGCAAGAGGCAGCTGCATTAGCCCGGCATCTTCAAGCAGAAAAGGAAGAAACTGAGCGTAGAATAGAAAGGGAGAGATAAGAAGCCACTCTCTTAAACAGCAAGAAGAGAATTCTTTACGAAAACAGTCTGTAGAAAACCTAAGAAGAAAGGTGGAGCGCTTGGAGGAGCTAAAAAAGCTGAATGCAGCCAGAGCAAGGCTTCAAGTCTTTGATAAAAAAGGAAGTTCTTTCAGTCCAAGAAATTGTACCACAGTGCTCGGAACCCCCTACAGTTGTGCAGGAAAATAAAAATGAGAACCCTGTGGATCAGCATGCACAAAAACTAAGAGATCAGATCCCAAAAGGTGTGCTCCAAGATGACATTGGGGAGTTTGTTAAAGTCTTAGCTGAGGCTATTTCAGCAAATAGGCTACCCATTCCAGAGCCTACAATCTTTAGTGGGGATCCTCTCAAGTTTAATCATTGGAAGACATCCTTTCAGACACTAATTGAGAGGAAAAATATTCCAACTACAGAGAAAATCTTCTTCCTTCAGAAATATGTTGCCGGAGCAGCTAGAGAAGCCTTAGAAGGTCATTTTCTGATTGGTTCAGCAGATTCATATAATCTAGCATGGAACCTGCTGGATGAACGATATGGCCAGCCTTTTGTAATTGCCAAAGCCTTCCGAGACAAATTACGTGCATGGCCAAAATTAGCCCCAAGAGAGAGTATGGAGTTAAGAAAATTTGTGGACTTTCTACGCAGCTGTGAATGTGCTATGATTCACAATGAGAGTCTACATGTTCTCAATGATGGAATTGAGAATCAAAGCCTTACTGCCAAGTTGCCTGACTGGTTAAGTTCCAGATGGAACCGAAAGGCCACTCAATACCAACTGGAACATGGAAAGTTTCCAAACTTCAGTTATTTTGTGACATTCTTAACAATGGAGGCAAGTATAGCTTGCAATCCTATAACGTCTTACCATGCGGTATGTTGAAGTGAACTTGATAAGGCAAAGACCAGTAACCAGAACGTGTCCTCCAAGAACCAAGCTGTAGGTGCCAAAACTTTCACAACCACCTCCAGTGAAAGGAACATAGTCACATGTGTGTTCTGTAAGAAATTAGGACATGGTGTTCACAAATGTCACAAATTCATTGAAAAGCTGACAGAGTTAAATTTATTAAGGGTGAGAGACTGTGCTTTGGCTGTCTGAGCCCTGGACATCAATCCAAGATCTGCAGTAAACGGATGATCTGCGACACCTGTTCAAAAAGACACCCCACGTGCCTACATGAAGATCACTCAAAACAAGAACATTATCCAAAGAGAGAACATTCTAAGGAAACTAGTTACAGTAAAGAAAGAAATCCAAATTCAAGACAAGTACAAGACATCGCCAAGGAAACCACATCCAATAGAATTGTGCAAGATGGTATTAGCACCCAGACCTCAGCAATAGTGCCTGTCTATGTGTCAACAACAAGCGATTCAACAAGGAGGTTTGGGTATATGCTCTGCTAGATTCACAAAGCGATTCTTCATTCATTCTTGAGGAAGTGGCAGATGCTCTAAAGACAAACACAGAACAAGTGAAGGTGAAACTATCTACAAAGTCATCAAAAGGGACAATCATATCCTGCAAAAGACTCAAAGGTCTGCAAATAAGAGGATTGTTTTCTTCTAGAAAGATCACAGTGCCAACAGTGTACACACGTGAATTACCACATACCAACTCCAGAAACTGCTAGGACATGGCCTCACCTGGAACATCTTGCAGAACATATCGCTCCACAGAAAGAATGCTGGTATTGGTATGCTGATTGGATACAATTGCTCACAAGCTCTAATGCCAAGAAAAGTTGTATTGGGAGGAAAACCAACCCTTTGCACAGAAAGACTGACCTAGGTTGGAGCATAGTGGGTTATGGTGACCCATACGGGCAGTACGGAGATGCAATTGAATAAGTCAGTCGCATCATTGTAAGGTCAAGTGATCCCTGAACCCAGACCAAAGGTCAAGCTAAAAGGTGAAGCTCACTATGTTTGCAAGACACGAATCAAGGAGCTTATCACCTCCGAGTGATGTAATTAAGGTGCTGGAATCGGATTTCAGTGAAAGAGATGGAGAAGAAACAACATTCTCACAGGAGGATCTCCGCTTCTTAAATAAACTGAAAGATGGAATCAGACATAAACAGGATGGTCATTATGAAATGCCCTTACCCTTCAAACAAGACAGGGGCCAAATCTACCTGATAACGAAGCTGTGTGCAGTTCAGAGTCTAATATGCTTAGAACGTAAGCTCAAAAGAGACCAAATTACTGCTCAGATCTATGTGAACTTCACGAAAGACATTATTGCTCATGGTGACGCAGAAAAGAGTTCCAGAGGAAGAGCTCAACAGTCAGCCAGTCTGGTACATTCCACACCATAGGGTGTACCACCCTCAAAAGCCGGGCAAGATACTGTTGTCCTCGATTGTTCAGCAAGGTTCCAAGATATGCCACTCAATGACCACCTTCTTACTGGGCCAGAGCTCACAAACGACCTTGACCGGGAGTACTTTGTAGGTTTTGCAAAGGTCCAATTGCTATATGTGTGAGGTTAGAAGGAATGTTCCATCATTCTATGTAAGGCCTGAAGACCAAGACTACCTGAGGTTCTTATGGTGGGAGAGCAGGGATTTAGAGTCTCCGCCATCATTTTTCGGATGAAAGTCCATCTTTTTGGGTGCAGCCTCCTCGCCTGCTGTGCTAAATTTGTCTTAAACATCTATGCCACTGAAGGTCTGATCAGTTTAACCAAAGCACCGTTAAATTCATTCAAAGGAATTTTTATGTTTACAATGGTCTTGGGAGTGTATTGTCTGAAGCTGAAGCAATCCAGCTTATCAAGAAGCTAGCGTGCTCTGCAGCAAAGGCAAGCTTATCTCCATAAAATTCATTTCAAACAGCCAGGAAAGTGTGAAATCAATACCACAGGAAGAAGGTGCTGAAGATGTCAAGGATCTGAACATGATTTTGGGAGAGCTACTCAGAGAAAGAGCTCTGGGGGGTTCACTGGTGCGTTTTCTCTGATGATTTCCAGTTCAGAGTTACTGTTAAGCAACACCCTATACCAGAGAGAGGGGTGCTATCTACAGTAGCTTACATCTATGACGCGTTGGGCTTTGTAGCACCCTTTATTCTTGTGGAAAGCAGATCTTAACAAACACTCTGTAGAGACAAGGTTAGCTGGGATGAGCCACTTCCAGATGAGCTCAGAAAACAGTGGGGAGTTATGGTTGCAAGATCTTCAAAATTTGTCTAATATAACACTCAGAAGGTGCTTTATACCAGCAGACTTTAGCAATGTCATGCAGTAGAGCTTCACCACTTCTCAGACCGCCAGCGTCACAGGCTTATGGGGAGTGTACTTATCTCAGAGCGGTTAACACCAATGGAGATGTCCACAGCTCACTATCATGGAAAGGCGCGTGTTGCCCCCCACAAAGGTAACTACAGTACCACGGCTCTGAGTTATCTGCAGCAGTGGTAGCAGCAAGAACAAGTGTCATGCTCAGAGATGAGCTGGAAATAGATGGTCTGCAAGAATTTTTCTGGACCGACTCAAAAGACGTTCTTGGGCTATATAACCAATGATGCCAAGGATGTTTTCCTATGTTTTTGTAGCAAACAAATACAAAGAATCAGGGCTGCTACAGAGCCCAAGCAATGGCACCTTGTATGTTCTGAAAACAATCCTGCAGATCATGCTTCGAGAGGCCTAACAGTAAATCTTGTTGCTTTCAAACTGTTCAATGGCCCAACCTTTCTATGGAAAAGAGAGCTATCGTTGGGAGATAGAATGGTGGGAGAGGTCGAGTGACAATTACCCAGAGCTTCGAAAAACTCAACACCAAGTGCTAAACACAAAGGCAGAAGAAAAACCGACATTGTTAGACCACCTGACAAAGTTTCTGACTGGGATAGAGCTGTTAAAGCTATTGCTTGTCTCAAACCTAAACTAAGTGAGACTACAAGTGTTGAGAAAAGACAGAAAGGCAGAACAATTTATTATCAAGTTGGTCCAAAATGAAGCATTCAGCAACGAAATCAAAAGTATAAAAGCAATGCAAGGAAGTAAAACCCAAAGACAAAGCAAACAAGCTCTACACACTAAGTCCTTTTTTAGACGAAAATGGTGTGCTCAGAGTTGGAGGGCGTTTGACAAGATCAAGCCTTCATCCACACATCACACATCTGCATAATGCCAAAAACAAGTCATGTGTCCTCTTTACTTATCAAGCACTATCACAAGAAGGTACACCATCAAGGGAGAGGAATAACTATCAATTAATTGCGATTCAATGGAATAGGGGTCATTGGATGCAGGAGTGATCAGGGGACCAACTTTGTTGGAGCTAAAGAGAGTTCATGAACGCAATGAAGGACTTGGAACCACGAACAGTTGAAGAAACATGGATGTAGTTCAAAATGAATGTCCCATCATCAAGCCATATGGGAGGTGTATGGCAGAGACAAATCAGAACAATAAGGAATGTTCTGACAGGAATCCTTGATCAGGTCTGCTAAGAACTTGACGGTGCTTCACTCTAAACTGTCTGTATGAAGTGATGGCCATTATAAACAGCAGACCTCTTATGCCAAATCACATTCTCAGTGATGAAGGTCGGACATAATAGGCGCCCCGTCCTGGTCAATTTGTAAGCCAGGATCTATACCTCCGCAAGAGATGGCGCCAAGTGCAATTCTTGTCAAATGAGTTCTGGACAAGGTGGAAGAAGGAGTATCTCCTTAATCTTCAACAGAGACAAATATGGCAGAAGGACAGGAGAAATACGAAGGTTAACAACATTGTGATCCTTCAAGAGGATGGGTTCTCCACGAAACCAATGGAAATTGGCAAGAGTAACAGAAGTGACACAAGTACTGATGAAAGAGTCAGAAAAGTTAAACTGTTAATTAGTTGCTCCACCTTAGACTGTCAGGGAAAGCGTACTTTCAAAGCCGTCTATCTTGACAGGCCTGTACAAAAGACTGTTTTACTGCTTGAAGTCGAGTAAGTGTCATGGATGATTATATATATAATTCCTTATGTAAAATTCAAATTAAGTGTAAATTGATGTTTAACTGAGGGAGGAAATCACAACATGTAATTTGGTGGGATTTTATCATTTGTTTTGATATTTTTTGTTAAAAAGTTTCTTTATTTAATTAATTTTTGGATTGTGCTCATTTGAATTATACGAGTAGGAACTTATTATGACCTGTGTTGCACACGGACCATTTTCTTTTATTGGTGCTGTTTTTATTGAGAAGATGTGCAAGTCGGGATAACTTCAGACACTCTGCTAAAAAGCTAAAAAGAGCTAAAAGACTGTTAAAACAGATACTGCGTCGCCTGGTGATTCGTGCTGCAAGAGAACTCATTCCCTCTCGGTTGTGTGCAGCCAGCAAGGTTTGTTTAAAAACATTGTTTAGACATGCGTGTTTTACTGTTTTTTGTTGTATGCTTGAATATGAACATGTGCTTGTTCTGTTCACTATATATTGGAACACTTCGACGGTGGATTAAGAGGAGAGAGAAGTGCAAGCCCAAAGGGGAAAATAAATCCATCAGTAACTAAAGAACCAAAGCGTTGTGTGTTTCCTGGAGGGAGTGATACGAGGAGTTTGTCTTCGTGAGTGAGCACTGATTGTCTATAACATTGAAACCACCTCCATGTTCTACAAAGTCTGTTGACCTTATCAGCTCCACTTACCACACAGGTGCACTTTGAAGTTCTACCAATTCTCTATATACTTTGTTACCCTGTTGTTCAACGGTCAGGACCCTCACAGGGTCCACTCACACCAGCACAACACACACACTAACACAGCACCATGTAACTGCAAGAACAGTTATAGTAAATAGTAATTCATTTGATTTTCTCTTTTCAAATAAACCGACATCTGAAATCAATAAACCAAAAGCCACTTTATTGTAACGTTAATTAAGAGCCGCCGTATCCGAGCACAGAAACAGAAGCCGACACTAGTTTATATTTCAAATCATACCTTTTATTGAATTTCAAGATATAACATATAAGACAGCATGAGTACCCAGTTTTCCCTCTGATTCTTTGTTTGTTTGTTTTTTTGTCTTTTTCTGCTTCAGTATTCTTCCTTTTTCCCAAACGTTCCAGTTTGATACAATTTCAAAACTGTTAAAACAACCCGACCCCAGAGTTAGTACTAGCACTATTACACTGTAGACTATTGATAACTGAGTAGTGCATGCTTCGCTCTTAAATCAGTAGATGTATTGAACTCATGAGAAACCCATGGTGACGGCAGCTGCTGGTCGTAGTTTAGAGAACGGCGTCTCCTTCTTCTTTCTGGGCTACCACCGCAAGACTGGAAAGGAAAGAAACACTGGTGAGTTTGGATGGCAAGGAAAAGGCGGTCACTGGTACTTACTGCTTCACCAAACACCCCGAATGCCCAGCTTATGCTCCAGTTTCTTAGCAACATATGCAAACACTTAACAAACCAACGTGACCTCTGTGTTTGTGGCTGAATTCGTCCAGTTTGGTGATGGAAGTTTCATTCGTTGAACATGAGCTCGTATTTTTACTTCTTATTTGGTCCCATCATGTGGCTCTGAGGTGTTTCTGGGGCAGTCTGAAGGTTAGGTGAATTTGACGGCAACTGCAATCTTTCAATCATAAACGGTGCAGGGCTTCATCAAGTATTACATTTGGCTTCATAATGGCTCCTTGATGAAGCCCAGATGTTAGCATTAGCCAGAAGAATAACTGACAGTGAACAAGACTGGATGCTCGCTAGAACCAGTTCAGCCTTTATGTCAGGATATGTCCTGCCTGCAGTAGAGTAGGCTGATCAGGTGAACCTTAACCGAGACATATTAGGTACAGGAGTGGTGTTCCGAGTCTATATAAACTACAGCTGATGTCCAGGAGTCATTATTTCCGACGCAGGAAAACCTGAACTGTGAGACAATGGCCGGACTAGCAAAGCCACACCAACGGACCCTTCCAGGGAGAAGAAGCTACAGGAGCGTTTAAGGAACCACAGGCCTCGCTCGCCTTAGTTAAGGTCAGAATCAATGATTCCATGATTAGTGGTTAACTGGGCAAAAATGGTATCCATGGAAATCCTCATGGACGCCAGCTCTTTATCCCTCTGCACTATTTTCCATGCATCCATTATCTTCCGCTTTATCCCGCTAGTCAGAGTCATGGGAGGGCTGGACCCAATCCCAGCGTCACTGAGTGAAGGCGGGGTACACCATGGACAGGTCGTCAGTCCATTGCTTGGCGAACACACACACTCACGAATACACACACTTACACCTTGTGTTTTGATACAGCAACATGTACATAAGTGCACTGAGCAACAGTATCATACATCATATTGTTACAGCCCTAACTGAATGTAGTACCTACTACGTCAAACCATCGTAGGCATGTGCTGCTCTGAACTGACCTGTACACAGTTGCCCAAGCTCTTCTGCACAGGTGCACCTCACAGTGCAGGAAGACCTTTTCAGAGATGCCAGTAAAGGTGAACATCCTGAAGGAGAACCGGGCAGATGTGCCAACGCCATTATACAGCACCCCCACTGTGCCATCTGCAGGGTTAGGACAGCTACAAGAGAAAAACGAGAGTGAGTCCAATTTCATAACCACTATTGTGTTTATAGTTTTTGTAGTTTTTTTTTTTTTTTTTTAACTCAGAGGAGCTCTTACTCATTATTGATCAGGTTCCAGGAGATGGCGTTGTTGATTTCTTCATTGGGCGTGGCCCAGCAGTGGTCCAACACCGAACAATCTGCTTCCGTCCACTCCTGTAACGTCCACAGACACGAAGATCCTCTGGTTCACGCCAAGCGTCACGCTTCCAGAATAAGGAGCGCTGAATGAATCGTCGGGATAGGGGGTCATGGAGATCTGGTATGGACCCAGATCCTGGACGTTCCTGAACAGCACACTGTGGAGATCAAACAACATTAACCCCTTATCATTCACAGATATCAATGTTCTGAAGCTTATTACTTAGTATGTACACGGAAAACAAGACAAGTTTCTGAGTTTACATAAGGAAGTATGAGGGGCCTAATGTAGGTCTCTCGAGAGAATTCCTGAAGGATGGATTTCTGATACTTAAGTAATACTTTGGTACTCCTAGTTCAATGTGGAGTTTTGAGCAGTATTTTTTTGGGTACCATTCTTTTCAGTTAAAAAATAATGAGTTAATTGTCGTTTGTTTCTTTGAAATAAATAGTATTTACTATGGCCACACATTTTGAATGATCTTCCAAAACATCATATGTACAAATTAAGAAGTAGGGTATGTTTTAAAGCAGAAATAATTGATTATGCACTACAAACTAGTCAAACTCACAGAATAACAAACACCGATATTAATAACATGCTTACAGCACATTATTTAGACATCCAATAAGTGTTTAGTTATTGAAATTTGAGTATTTTGACATTTCATAGTTAAATTAATTTGGTTGTGGGCTGAAGGTTAGAGAACAAGCCTTCTAACTGGAAGGTTGCTGGTTCGATCCCATGAACTGATAGGACATGACTGAAGTGCCCTCTAGCGAGGCACCTAACCCCTGACTGCTCTCCTGGCGCTGTGGTAGGGCTTGCTCCAGGCAAGTGTGCTCATTGCCCTCTAGTGTGTCTGTTCACTAGTGTGTGTATGAGTGAGTGTTAAATGTGGAGATCTTAATTTCCCTCTGGGATCAATAAGATATCTGGTTTATCATGAAACTACTGCATTTCGATATCCAGCTTTATTACTGAAAATTCAGGCAGACAGTCTTGTGGAACCTTACCCCTGTGAGGCCTGGATGGACATAGGCATGGAGACACTCTGGATGATTGGGTATGCACAGGTGAAGTTGATGTTTACCCGGCTATGACGACTGATCAAGCCGTCTGAAGCTAAACCCTTCTGAACGGAGTTCTCGTAGAGTAAATGGGTGCCGTTGTTCTGAAAGAGGACGACATTAGTATGTTATTATTAACCCATTATTAGCCATATTCTACAGTTCTTATGCACCAAAAACATTCCTGTTTACACAACCATTTCTCAAACTCAGGGTTTTGTGTTTGTGCCTTTAGACTGATGCAGTAGGTTGCAAAGTTTGGGGCGCTCCCTGTCAAATGGTGCTTATCAAGCAGAGACTAACCTACTATGCAAAATCTAACCTACCAAGCAAAATCTGACCTACAGATATAGTGTGTGCCAAAGTTTAAGCACCCCTGGTCAAATGATGCTTCATTAATTTTCTAGTTGGAAAGAATTGAGCAGATCCTTCACATGGAACATACATACTGATTGTTTGCTGAAATTACAATATAAAATGGGCGGTTGAATATAAAGAAGTTGATGTCATGACATCACACAAATAAGCCATTTGGTGTTTTATTTTTTGCACCCTACCCGTAGAGTCGTCCCGCATTGATATTGGGAGTGGATGACATTGAACACCAATACCCCATTCAGGACCTCGCCTGTGCAAGAGGCGTCATTGAGGTGGAGCGCATTTACGCTGATGCTGGCCCTCAAGAGCTGACAGCGGACAGACTTAAAGTCATGGCGAGCTCGTACAGGACTCAGTGGCATCTAAGGTAAAGGATGAGAGCAGTGAAAAAATGCACATGCTGAACCTCAGTTGTTTTATTTAGACATTTCTAATAACATTGTTTAAAGGTAAGACCCCCTTTTGGGGGGCCCCTTGTAAAACTAATCTTGTCCAAATAGTACTGTACAGTGTCAGTTTGACTAACAAACCAATGTGATATAAAGGAAGTCCGATTTGCGTGATATCAGTAAGTTTCTGTTTTCTTGTCAGCAACATTACATTAATATAAAAGATAAAAAAATAAAGTTCTCGTTAGTCTTAAAAAATTAGGCATCAAGCCAAAGCTAACCTACTAAGCAAACGCTAACCTGACCAGTCAGAATTAACCAACTAAGAAAAGCTAACCTGGCCAGTCAGAATTAACCAACTAAGCAAAGGCTAACCTGGCCAGTCAGAATTAACCTACTAAGCAAAGTCTAATCTGGTTTGTCAGAATAAACCTACTAAGTTAAAGCTAACCTGGACAGTTAGAATTAACCTACTAAGAAAAGCTAACCCGACCAGTCAAAAGGAACCTACTAAACTAAAGCTAATCTGACCAGTCAGAATTAACCTACTAAGCAGAAGCTTAACTTTGAAATTCATAAATGACCTACTAAGCAAAAGCTAATCTAGCAAGCTAAGGCTAAATGAAAATCTAATCTAATCTAGCAAACCAAAGCCAAACAGGTGAGGGAGAGTTGATCTTGGCTGGTCACCTACATTTGAGCTGAGAAAAAAAAAATAGTCAATTTGATTTTCGGTTTAATATTTATTCTAAGAAAGTCAGAAATTTGGTTTGAGTTTCAGGGACAGTACGTACATTTGTTCCTTGTGGGCCTAAAAGCGAATTCAAAGTATCAACGTCTGTACTGTACCAAAATTGTCAGAGCTGTAACTTGCTCCACAGCCACAGCCTTCAACTCCATTCATGGTGACACACTGCTCGTCGGGGGTGCAGTCCTGGCAATTTCCTAGCAAGTAAAAAAATATAACAACCTTAAAAATGAAAAGGTAACCAAGCAAATCGCTTTGCCTGACTATAGATTTGCTTTACAGCAGCGGTGTGTTGTCTGTTTGGTGCAGTTGCTAGCTCTTTATTCTTTAGCTTGCTAACTTGCAGAGTTAGAATGGAATTGCCTGTAAGGCAGTGGAGATTCTATTAAATAGAACTGGCAGGGCCAAGTTGACAAGCACTAGCAAGATTCCATAGATTACATAGATTAAACACACAATACATTATGTGTTTAACTACTCAGTGTGGATGGAAATATTTTAATCAGCCAGTCCTGTGATATAACATTTTAATGAGGCATCTAGGGTGGCCAACCAGATTGGAACAGGGTTGCTAGTGCCACTCCTACCACCCCTCCAGTTACGCCTTATGTGCGGATACTTATTTCAGGGGTATTGTTTTATTAGGATCCCTATTGGCTATTCTTTCTGGGGACCAACAGACAAACCACACAAGACAAGGCAATAACAGTCAAATCAACTTGATGATGATAATAATAATGATAATAATAATAATAATAACAACAACAAAAACAACAACAGAACAAAAAATCTTATTCTCTAATCTGCTTTATTCTGTGATCCTACATGATCTTCTAGCTACTGATGACCAATTTACCCAATGGATCTATATTATTTATTATCCAAATTATCTTCAAACGTAACGTTGAGCAGCTTACCGGTTTGTGCCCTGACCACACCACCTGTGACGAAGACAGAGGGAGCACAGAAGAAGAAAAAAATGATGTGTAAGAAATTTAAGTCAAGCTGAAGTAAAAAAAATAATAAAATGCTAAATTCAGACTTACTCATAACGAGTAGGGCAGCCAAACACAGTCCAACTGGGAACCCCATTGAGACAGGTCTACTACAAAAATACACAACACATAGTGAATTTACCCCATCATGCTCAAGCACCGATGCCAGCTCGAAGCCCAAGCCTTCTAGGCTCATTTCTGAACATGCCCCATGCAAGCAAAATAATTACAAAATATAATTATTGCCCGTGCTCAGCGCCGCATATCAACACAATGTGTAGAGAGTGTGAAGAGACAGATCATGACTTCAGACTTCAAATTTCTGACTTTCTTAGAATAAATATTAAACCGAAAATCAAATTGACTATTTTTTTTTTCTCAGCTCAAATGTAGGTGACCAGCCAAGATCAACTCTCCCTCACCTGTTTGGCTTTGGTTTGCTAGATTAGATTAGATTTTCATTTAGCCTTAGCTTGCTAGATTAGCTTTTGCTTAGTAGGTCATTTATGAATTTCAAAGTTAAGCTTCTGCTTAGTAGGTTAATTTTGACTGGTCAGATTAGCTTTAGCTTAGTAGGTTCATTTTGACTGGTCGGGTTAGCTTTTCTTAGTAGGTTAATTCTAACTGTCCAGGTTAGCTTTAACTTAGTAGGTTTATTCTGACAAACCAGATTAGACTTTGCTTAGTAGGTTAATTCTGACTGGCCAGGTTAGCTTTTCTTAGTAGGTTAATTCTGACTGGCCAGGTTAGCCTTTGCTTAGTTGGTTAATTCTGACTGGCCAGGTTAGCTTTTCTTAGTTGGTTAATTCTGACTGGTCAGGTTAGCGTTTGCTTAGTAGGTTAGCTTTGGCTTGATGCATTTTTAAGACTAAACGAGAACTTTATTTTTTTATCTTTTATATTAATGCTAATGTTGCTGACAAGAAAACAGAAACTTACTGATATCACGCAAAATCGGACTTCCTTTAAATCACATTGGTTTGTTAGTCAAACTGGACACTGTACAGTACTATTTGGACAAGATTAGTTTTACAAGGGGCCCCCCAAAAAGGGGGTCTTACCTTTAAACAATGTTATTAGAAATGTCTAAATAAAAACAACTGAGGTTCAGCATGTGCATTTTTTCACTGCTCTCATCCTTTACCTTAGATGCCACTGAGTCCTGTACGAGCTCCGCCATGACTTTAAGTCTGTCCCGCTGTCAGCTCTTTGAGGCCAGCATCAGCGTAAATGCGCTCCACCTCAGTTTTTTTTTTCTAAAAAAATTTTAAATATCCAATCAATTTTGTTTAACTTTATGATTGTGTCCCACTTGTTGATTCTTCACAAATTTACAAAATTACAATTTCATATCTTTATGTTTGAAGCCTGAAATGTGGCAAAAGGTTGAAAAGTTCAAGGGGGCCGATACTTTTGCAAGGCACTGTATTTCATTACAGAACTTCCTTCTACTGTCATCACGAATCGTTAACATCTTTTTAAAATACCTGTCAGACACCCGACATATAAGCTGAACCTAGCCATATATGAGAGCGTGGTCCATGGTTCTTAAGTCCATGAGTAGAGATTGATCTATTAGATATGGCTGAGGTATTTAGGAAATTGGAAAGTTTATTAGTTATTAAATACTTCAACAATATAGGAAGAAATTCATTACATTGCCAAAAGGTATGAGAATTGGATCAAGGGTAAGTTTTTCCAATGGGAAGCTGGGTCATGTAGCAGATCAAAGAAGACCAGAACTGTCTCAGAAATCAAACACTGTCTCTGAAATGAATATCAGAATGCGCATTCAGCACCAGGGACAGCACACTGAATATGTTGTTAATAACGTTGAACCACAAAAGATATTGCAAATCGTTTTGCATCAATCGATTTCCAAAACAACTGTTCTGCTACATGACCACCTTCCCATTGAAAAACCTGCCCTTAATCCAATATGGGCGCTTTCAAGATGGCAGCCATGTTAGGAAAACTCCCTAAAAGGATAGGCCTACTCGCCCATTACTAGCCAGGGTATTCAATACATCATTTCCCTTTAGTTTTAACTGTCAATGCTGTTTACATTTACAGTCGATTCAGTATTCTGAGCCACTACTACCATTGCGAAGCAAACTGTTCATGTTTACTTTCAAACTCCTTTATGTAATAAACGGAAGGAAATGATATGGGCTTTCCAGCTGAGAAGAAAAATTCCATGCAGAACATTTAAACACTTAAATTAAATACGTTATTTTAGAATTAGTTACCCACGGTATTTGCCCTTCCCCAAATACAAACACACACTAATAACCTTGTAAGAATGTTCCGCTTAGGTTGTTTTAAAAACCTGAAATAACCTGAAAAGAATGATTCAGATCATCATTGATATGATGATCTGAATGACTTCAGATCATCATATCAATCAGCAAAATCCTCCCCGTTCTCAGTAAAATGTTACTTAATATGTGCGGCGGGCCGAACTAGGTAAACAAAAGTGTACTACCAATCAAAAGTTTGGACACACCTACCTCAATATACATGTGTTTCGAGTATTTAGTTTGTAATTAAATTGGTATTTGCAATGATTCACTAATATTGTTACTTATTTTATTAATTAAAATATTTTAAATTAGGTCAAAAATGACTTAATAAAACCTATAATAGGATAAAAATAAGGAACAACCCGGTAGGGTGTCTCCAGATTTGTGACTGAGAGGCGTATTGAATAAGCAATACATACTACAATTCTAACGTTGCCCAAATTTTCTTAGAAATTACTCAACATTTGTCTAACAGACATCATTCTTACCAGAGTGTTTCATTTCAACAATGTATTTGTCTGGTACGGGGAGATGTAATAGAAAACGTTCTGATTAATAATAATAATAATAATAATAGTAATAATAACAACAACAACAATAATAATAATAATAATAATAATAATAATAACTAAAAGGGAGAACAGTGTTGTAGTGTAGAATGATGCTGGTGTTGCAAACCTTTTTAAAAATACACAACACATAGTGAATTTACCCCATCATGCACAAGCACCGATGCCAGCTCGAAGCCCAAGCCTTCTAGGCTCATTTCTGAACATGCCCCATGCAAGCAAAATAATTACAAAATATAATTATTGCCCGTGCTCAGCGCCGCATATCAACACAAGGCCCAGGAGCAGCAACGGACCACTTCTTAATTTAATCATCCGGCCATGAATGAACGTAACTGAAACATGTATGAAGGCATTTACATGAATAGAAAGCTATACAGGAGACAGCAGTATAAACATTGGGGAGGAGTTTGCAGGAAAGTGACCTTCATCAGACAACCACGGAATATGTGTACCACACCTAATCGGGCAACTGATATTCAGAGGAGAAATAAAAAAAAAATGTATTATTGTAAGAAATCAAATTACTTAGCATTCGTTCATATCAGCACTATTTCTTGGCACATTATTTAAACATACATTAGTACAGATAGATAATACATCACAAAACCAACAGAACAATTAACGTTTATAAAATTTTGCAGTGTTTTGTTACGATTAAAAAGACTTGAGTTTGACGAATGAATAAGTAAAAGCCAAACTGCTCTCCAGCGTATATTAGTAGGTTTGAAGTAGTTTCGTGTTCCTACAATTGCATTTTCATTAATACTTTCTTCAAACACACAAATACGTCTGTATGGATGGAGCTGTTGCCAGGACCCGTGTACGTTGTGTTTGATTTCTTTCGATAAGCTCCGCGCTGAAGTTCTGGGCAGCGCTGAAAAGCTCCTGCAACTGTTTTAGAAGCAAACGTTTCTGTGAAGATCATTTCAAAAACACAATGATGGTAGTTTTTCTTTAACTTGGTGGTAGGGCAAGCGCAGTCCTTGTGCAGGTTTGTGTACTTTCTGCTGGTGACTGTGCATCATGAACAACCTTCTCTAGTTTCGGTGGGTGAAAGTGTCTTATTTAGCCATTTGTGTGGCGCGGTTTTAGAAATCTTTTTCACCTTTTTCTGGTGTAGCTGCTACCACCCCTACCACCCCTCTGGCTGTGCCTCAGTTTTTCAGTGTTTAAAGTTTTGGTGCTAAATATGCGAGGTTAAAAACTGAAGTTTAACTAATAACCATAACTAGTAGCACTAGGACTAAGTTCTTCTTAGGAGGAAGAAACAATTCTTCCAAGACCATTACCAACCTGCACTTATTTAAAGCATAGAATTAAGCAACCATTAAACACATAGATAATAACAAACAAAATACCCCAGTGGTCCAGCTTTGAAAGTTGACTGTTAAACCCCCAAACTGGCAAATGACAGTGAAGACCAATGATAGCTTACCAGATTGTGCAGAATGTCAGAGGTAGAGCTGTAGTGTTCGATGGTCTTTGTGCTAAACATCAATGGTCGCACATATATATAGAGCGAGACACACAGTCACTCCCACATATGTGCAAAAATGGTCCACACAATCAGTATGATGAAGTTGTGGAACTGGATCAGGGGCAAGGCAAAATGCTAATGTTTCTAATTCCAGCTACATTTTTCACCAGGCCGATCCAGTTTCACAAGAAAATCTACCCCAAGCCCAGGAGTTAATGACCTGGCCATGCAGTGTCATAGAGGCCAGTTGGATTTGCAGTAGGGTGCAGTTGCCAGTCAAATTCTGGACCTTCTCTCAGACCTTCTCACATCATGTCCATACCGCTGTATCTTCAAGAATAAACAATATACTCTGAACTGGTCTCCCTCTTCATTCTGATGGCAAGAAAAGAAGTATATAAAAGTAGCATATGTTATTTTCAGTTATATACAGTGTGATTGTACACCGCACAGTGTGTGTCGCTTTTGTCTTGAGTTGTAGAGAGTGTGAAGAGACAGGAATGACTTCAGATCATCATATCAATCAGCAAAATCCTCCCCGTTCTCAGTAAAATGTTACTTAATATGTGCGGCGGGCCGAACTAGGTAAACAAAAGTGTACTACCAATCAAAAGTTTGGACACACCTACCTCAATATACATGTGTTTCTATATTTAGTTTGTAATTAAATTGTATTTGCAATGATTCACTAATATTGTTACTTATTTTATTAATTAAAATATTTTAAATTATGTCAAAAATGACTTAATAAAACCTATAATAGTAAAAAAATAAGGAACAACCCGGGTAGGTGTGTCCAGATTTTTGACTGAGAGCGTATTGAATAAGCAATACATACTACAATTCTAACGTTGCCCAAATTTTCTTAGAAATTACTCAACATTTGTCTAACAGACATCATTCTTACCAGAGTGTTTCATTTCAACAATGTATTTGTCTGGTATGGGAGATGTAATAGAAAACGTTCTGATTAATAATAATAATAATAATAATAATAGTAATAATAACAACAACAACAATAATAATAATAATAATAATAATAATAACTAAAAGGGAGAACAGTGTTGTAGTGTAGAATGATGCTGGTGTTGCAAACCTTTTTACGTTCTTGCTGCTCTGTGTTACCTAAATTTGTCATTTTGAAAATACGAAATGCATTCAAACTTACATTTTGCTGTCACACAGGGAACAAATTCTTTTCAGGTTATTTCAGGTTTTTAAAACAACCTAAGGGGAACATTCTTACAAGGTTATTAGTGTGTGTTTGTATTTGGGGAAGGGCAAATACCGTGGGTAACTAATTCTAAAATAACGTATTTAATTTAAGTGTTTAAATGTTCTGCATGGAATTTTTCTTCTCAGCTGGAAAGCCCATATCATTTCCTTCCGTTTATTACATAAAGGAGTTTGAAGTAACACATGAACAGTTTGCTTCGCAATGGTAGTAGTGGCTGAATACTGAATCGACTGTACAATGTAAACAGCATTGACCAGTTAAAAACTAAAGGGAAATGATGTATCTGAATACCCTGGCTAGTAATGGGCGAGTAGGCCTATCTTTTAGGGTGTTTTCCTAACATGGCTGCCATCTTGAAAGCCGCCATATTGGATTAAGGGCAGGTTTTTCCAATGGGAAGGTGGTCATGTAGCAGAACAGTTGTTTTGGAAATCGATTGATGCAAACAGATTTGAAATATCTTTTGTGGTTCAAACGTTATTAACAACATATTCAGTGTGCTGTCCCTGGTGCTGAACTGCGCATTCTGATATTCATTTCAGAGACAGTGTTTGATTTCTGAGACAGTTCTGGTCTTCTTTGATCTGCTACATGACCAGCTTCCCATTGGAAAAACTTACCCTTGATCCAATTCTCATACTTTTGGCAATGTAATGAATTTCTTCCTATATTGTTGAAGTATTTAATAACTAATAACTTTCCAATTTCCTAAATACCTCAGCAATATCTAATAGATCAATCTCTACTCATGGATTAAGACACCATGGACCACGCTCTCATATTTGGCTAGGTTCAGCTTATATGTCGGTGTCTGACAGGTATTTTAAAAAGATGTTAACGATTCGTGATGACAGTAGAAGGAAGTTCTGTAATGAAATACAGTGCCTTGCAAAAGTATTCGGCCCCCTTGAACTTTTCAACCTTTTGCCACATTTCAGGCTTCAAACATAAAGATATGAAATTGTAATTTTGTAAATTTGTGAAGAATCAACAAGTGGGACACAATCATAAAGTTAAACAAAATTGATTGGATATTTAAAATTTTTTTAGAAAAAAAAAACTGAAAAATTGGGCGTGCAAAATAATTCCCCTTGTGCTAATACTTTGTAGCGCCACCTTTTGCTGTGATTACAGCTGCAAGTCGCTTGGGTCTCTATCAGTTTTGTACATTGAGAGACTGAAATTTTTGCCCATTCTTCCTTGCAAAACAGCTAGAGCTCAGTGAGGTTGGATGGAGAGCGTTTGTGAACAGCAGTTTTCAGATCTTTCCACAGATTCTCGATTGGATTCAGGTCTGGACTTTGATTTGGCCATTCTAACACCTGGATACGTTTATTTGTGAACCATTCCATTGTATATTTTGCTTCATGTTTTAGGTCATTGTCTTGTTGGAAGATAAATCTCCGTCCCAGTGTCAGCTCTTTTACAGACTCTAACAGGTTTTCTTCCAGAATGGTCCTGTATTTGGCTCCATCCATCTTCCCATCATTTTTTACCATCTTCCCTGTCCCTGCTGAAGAAAAGCAGGCCCAAACCATGATACTGCCACCACCCTGTTTGACAGTGGGAATTGTGTGTTCAGGGTGATGAGCTGTGTTGCTTTTACGCCAAATATATTGTTTTGCATTGTGGCCAGAAAGTTCGATTTTGGTTTCATCTGACCAGAGCACCTTCTTCCACATGTTTGGTGTGTCTCCCAGGTGTCTTGTGGCAAACTTTAAACGAGACTTTTTATGGATATCTTTGAGAAACGGCTTTCTTCTTGCTACTCTTCCATAAAGGCCAGATTTATGCAGTGTATGACTGATTGTTGTTATATGGACAGATTCTCCCACCTCAGCTGTAGACCTCTGCAGTTCATTCAGAGTGACCATGGGCCTCTTGGCTGCATCTCTGATCAGTCTTCTCCTTGTTTGAGCTGAAAGTTTAGAGGGACGGCCAGGTCTTGGTAGATTTGCAGTGGTCTGATACTCCTTCCATTTCAATATGATCGCTTGAATAGTGCTCCTTGAGATGTTTAAAGCTTAGGAAATCTTTTTGTGTCCAAATCCGGCTTTAAACTTCTCCGCAACAATATCTCGGACCTGCCTGGTGTGTTCCTTGCTCTCTGCACTTTGAACAGAACTCTGAGACGATCACAAAGCAGGTGCATTCATACGGAGACTTGATTACACACAGGTGGATTCTATTTATACATCAGTCATTTAGGTCAACATTGGATCATTCAGAGATCCTCACTAAACTTCTGGAGTGAGTTTGCTGCACTGAAAGTAAAGGGGCTGAACACTGTTGCACACCCCATATTTCTTCCAAAAAAAAGCTTAAAATATCCAATAAATGTCATCCCACTTCATGATTGTGTCCCACTTGTTGTTGATTCTTCACAAAAAAATACAATTTCATATCTTTATGTTTAAAACCTGAAATGTGGCAAAAGGTTGAAGGGGGTTGAATAGTTTTGCAAGGCGCTCTACCTGCAAAAGCTGTTGAACAACATGTTTCAGTGTGCTATTTTGCCTGAGGGTCCAAAATGAGGGTCCAAACAACATCAATAGTTAAAAAGACGGCTTGAAACCTACCAAGGCTGTCGTTACCAAGTCAAAGAGACATTCCACAAATTTTGAAATTCATTGAATGACGCATGAAGAAGTCGTAGAGAGAGGTTTGACGTGAAATGATACGTTTGTAGAAAACATATACTAAACAACCAGGGGTTGCCATGTCTACAATACAGCAGTTTTATTAATTATCCAAACCACCACTGAACCTGCATGTGTCCTGAGAGTTTTTATGTGTATGTTACATGTTGATGATGCTAAATTAGTGAACAATCTGAATCAAAGAATTTTCTTTGGGGATTATTTATAAACCCTCCACGTATCCCTGGAACATGAACAGCTGCATTAAATGAAATGCTTTTTAGGCCAAAACATCATCATAAAGCAGAGTCTCAGGTATTGGATTACATGTGTTTATTTAAATATGTACAATTATATAAAGAAAATACTGTTTAACAATAATCTAACTTCAAACACAAAACGTTTAGAAACATAATGATAGTTTGTTGGTGGCCTAAATATTGATTTAATCATCAGTCATTTGAGGAAAAATGAAATAAAAAGTGATTATTTTGCCCAGAATTCAGCAAAAGCAACCTGAAAGCCCACCTGCTGGGAGAGCAAATATTAAAGCTCTAAGTTTAATATACTTAATTTCTGTATCTCAGTCAAGCCAGACGGCGCCTGAGTTTATTTTGTGGAAAGTGTGAAGACCAGCTAAACAGGAAATACAAGCTTCTATGTGCCTCTAGGTTCCGAGGCATGTGCTTTTGTTGTCTATATGCTCTAAATCGTACACAAACACAGAAAGATATTAATGTAGATATACGGCTCGTTTGAAACCACTTGGGATTATAACAAATACCTAAGATTGTTCAGATGGCCCTCGAAGCATTTTCTGTCATTATTTATTATTAAGAGCAACTAATACCATCAAGATATTTCAGCTATGTCCAAAAAAGTCTCCCAGCACAACTGAACAGGGCGTAAGTGGATAATGAGGCCTGAAGGTAAGGTGGGGTGATTTATAGAGCTTCCAAGTCTCTATTCACTGTGAAATGCACATTGTGGACCATTTCCCTCAATTTAATCACCACTTTAGTTGTGTTCAGTTCCGCACACCACCTCTTCACCAGGAGGCTGAAAGCTAGCCCATGCTTCTTTTTCCAGACAGCTCACTGGACAGCTCAACATGGTTGGAGAAGAGCATTAACCGCCAGTCGTTACTTAGATTCAGTTGTTACTCAAGAGATAGTATACTTTCCACCCAGAAAAACAGTTGGTGGGGTTTTCTCATGTTGTTGGACTACTCCAATATGACCAGACTGCTCACTCACTTGCTATATTAGCACTGATGCTTTAATGACAGCAAAATGTTTAGCAGTTCCTCCTCTGGAAATGCTCTGTTCTGGTTGGTTATTGAAATCACAACAGAGGGCATAACATCCACCAACTTTAGTACTTTTAAAAATGTGCAACACAACTAATACAAAAGCCTGAAATAAAAAAATAGTCTTAGGCTAGGATGAGGTGGAAAAGTTAAAAAGGATGATAAAAATTGTGTTTCAAATAAATTATGACCAATAAGCTGGAAGTCACGTTCCATTCCACCCGATTAGACCAAAAATATGGCGGAGGAGAATTTGTCCATCCTGAGTTGTTTGAACTGATGAGGAAGATAACACTTCCACAATCAGAATCAATTCATTTATGAAGATATGAAATAACGTAAGTTTGGAAGAAGGACCTCCTCCTTCTTCCAAAGAACTCCTCCTCTCCTGGAAGAACTCCTCCTCTCCATCATTACACGCTCTATATAAACCACTCCTCTGCACTCACCTTCTCGTAAAGAAATTTTTACCCCACCACCTCCTTGGCCCATTCATCTTTTCCAAATCTTACTCACTCTTTGCTTGGCAAAGGAGGGCCTGGCTTCAAAACCCAGCAGCCACCCAGAACTCCAGCCCCAAGTTTCTCAGAGTTCCCCTTCCCTGCCCTGCCTTAGTGGTCCGCACTTTGCAAACAACAATTTACACACAAGGAGTTTGTCTTCGTGTGTGAGCACTGATTGCCTATAACATTGAAACCACCTCCATGTTCTACAAAGTCTGTTTACCTTATCAGCTCCACTTACCACACAGGTGCAATTCTCTGTGTACTTTGTTACCCTGTTGTTCAACGGTCAGGACCCCTACAGGGTCCACTCACACCAGCACAACACACACACTAACACACCACCATGAAACTGCAAGAACAGTTATAGTAAAGTATAATTAATTTGTTTTTCTCTTTTCAAATAAACAGAAATCAATAAACCAAAAGCCACTTTACTGTAACGTTAAAAGTTTCAACTTAAAGAACATGAGCTTGTATTTTTACTTGGTCCCATCATGTGTTTGACAGTACGGCAACTGCAATCCTTCGATCATAAGCGGTGCAGGGTTTCATCAAGTATTACATTTGGCTTCATAATGGCTCCTTGACGAAGCCCAGATGTTGGCATTAGCCAGAATAATAACTGACAGTTAGTGAACAAGACTGGATGCTCGCTTGAACCAGTTCAGATTTTATGTCAGGATATGTCCTGCCTGCAGTAGACTAGGCTGATCAGGTGAACAATGCTGATTGGCTAACACTACAAACTCCAAGTTCTTTAAAGAAGGAGTACCTTATGTCCAGATTTTACTTGAGTTCATAGAAAAAATGCGTCATTTTGATGTGAAATGTGAAAGTTTCTGTAATGTCTCCTTTCGTTGTTTCCTGGCTTTCGGGCATCACCATGGATCCCTGAACATTCGGTGAGCTGGTTCTCGCCCGGAAAAAATCTTTTTTTGCCGTGTCGAGTCATAGAAAAATTCCGTAATTGTTATACAACCTGCGACACCAGTCTCAGCAGGCGTCATAGAAACTTTACGCATTTTCTCTTCACGTCCAAAATTTAAGTCCAGACAATAGATTATGCATTTTTTAATTCGAACTATAGAATAATTACGCATTTTTTACTAAGAACTGTAGAAAAATTCGCATTTTTGCTGTATTAACCAAAAATGCGTAAAATCTCTACAATTACACAAATTCTCTATTACAAATTTTATAGAAAAATTACATCATTTTTCTACATTCGGAAAAAAACCCTCGACCTTACTGAGATTTAGAAAAATTACGTTTTTTTTGCTACTTCTCAAGAAATTACGTTTTTTCTCTCTGGAACAGCAAAATTACGTACTTTTGCTACTTCTCGAGAAATTACGTATTTTCTCTGTGTCACAGCAAAATTACATATTCTTGCTACTTCTCGACAAAAAAAATATTTTCTCTCTGGAACAGCAAAATTACGTATTTTTGCTACTTCTCAAGTAATTACGTATTTTCTCGGTGTCACAGCAAAATTACGTATTTTGCTACTGTTTAGAAACACCATGTAATTTTTCCATTTTCTAGAAAGTTTACGTAATTTCTCTATTTCATAGAAAGTTTACAAAATTTAGCTATTTCATAGAAAGTTTACGTAATTTCTCAGTTTTAAAGCAACTTTATATAATTTTGCTATTTTTTAGAAAGTTTACGTAATTTTGCTATTTTATAGAAAGTTTATAAAATTTCTCTATTTTATAGTAACTTTACGTAATTTCTCTATTTTATAGCAACTTTATGTAATTTTGCTATTTTATAGAACGTTTAAGTATTTTTGCTATTTTATAGAAAGTTTATGTAATTCTCTATTTTATAGCAACTTTACGTAATTTTGCTATTTTATAGCAAGTTTTTGTAATTTCTCTATTTCATAGCAACTTTATGTAATTTTGCTATTTGCAATTTTTTTTAGAAAGTTCATGTAATTTTGCTATTTTATAGAAATTTTACGTAATTTCTCTATTTTATAGCAATTGTGCGTAATTTTGCTTTTTTTTAGCAACTTCATGTAATTTCTCTATTTCATGGCAACTGTATGTAATTTTGCTATTTTATAGAAAGTTTACATAATTTTGCTATTTTATAGAAAGTTTACGTAATTTCTCTCTTTTATAGCAACTTTATGTAATTTTGCTATTTTTTAGAAAGTTCACGTAATTTTGCTATTTTATAGAAAGTTTACGTAATTTCTCTATATAGCAATTGTATGTAATTTTGCTTTTTGTTGAGAAAGTTTACGTAATTTTGCTATTTCATAGAAAGTTTACGTAATTTCTCAATTTTAAAGCAACTTTATGTTATTTTGCTATTTTATAGAAAGTTTATGTAATTTCCCTATTTTAAAGCAACTGTACGTAATTTTTCTATTTTTTAGAAAGTTTACGTAATTTTGTTATTTTATAGGAAGTTTATATAATTTCTCTATTTTATAGCAACTTTACATAATTTTGCTATTTTATAGAAAGTTTACGTAATTTCTCTATTTTATAGCAATTATACGTAATTTTGCTTTTTTTTTTGAAAGTTTACGTAATTTTGCTATTTTATTGAAAGTTTACGTAATTCCTCAATTTTATAGCAACTGTACGTAATTTTGATGAGACCGTTTGCCAAGACTTTTTCGAAATTTAAGCGACTTTACACAACCTTTACAGTCATGTCCAGATTTTACTCGAGTTCATAGAAAAAATGCGTAATATTACTGTCTCAAAACAAGAAAATTCAAAATTATTTCTAGGTCCCAGAACTTTGACGAGACCTTTCGCCAAGACTTTTTCGAACTTTAAGCAACTTTACACAACTTTCATAGTCATGTCCAGATTTTACTTGAGTTCATAGAAAAAATGCGTAATATTACTGTCTCAAAACAAGAAATTTTGACATTATTTCTAGGTCCCAGAACTTTGACGAGACCTTTCCCCAAGACTTTTTCGAACTTTAAGCAACTTTACACATCTTTTATAGTCATGTCATGCATCACTTTGATGTGAAATGTGCAAGTTTCTATAATGTCTCCTTTCGTTGTTTCCTGGCTTTCGGGCATCTCCATGGATCCCTGAACACACGATGAGCTGGTTCTCGCCCGGAGAAAATCTAGTTTTTTTGCCGCGTCGAGTCATAGAAAAATTCCGTAATTGATATACGACCTGCGACACCAGTCTCAGCAGGCGTCATAGAAACTTTACGCATTTTTTCTTCACGTCCAAAATTTAAGTCCAGACAATAGAAAATGTACGTAATTTTGACTCAAAATTACGCATTTTTTTATTAGAACTATAGAAAAATTACGCATTTTTACTAAGAACTGTAGAAAAATACAGCAAAATTGCGCAAAATCTCTTATTATTCTCAATTACACAATTTTTCTATTACAAATTTTATAGAAAAATTACGTCATTTTTCTACATTCGGAAAAAACCCTCGAACTTACTGAGATTTAGAAATATTATGTATTTTTGCTACTTCTCGAGAAATTGCGTATTTTCTCTCTGGAACAGCAAAATTACGTATTTTGGCTACTTCTCGAGAAATTACATATTTTTTCTGTGTCACAGCAAAATTACATATTTTTGCTACTTCTCGACAAAAAAAAAATTCTCTGGAACAGCAAATATACGTGTTTTTGCTACTTCTCAAGAAATTACATATTTTCTCCGTGTTACAGCAAAAGTATGTAATTTTGCTACTGTTTAGAAACACCATGTAATTTTTCCATTTTCTAGAAAGTTTATGTAATTTCTCTATTTTATAGAAAGTTTACGTAATTTCTCTATTTTGTAGAAAGTTTACGTAATTTAGCTGTTTTATAGCAACTTTACGTAATTTTGCTATTTTTTAGAAAGTTTATGTAATTTCTCTATTTTATGGCAACTTTACCTAATTTCGCTATTTTATAGCAATTTTACGTAATTTTGCTAGTTTTTAGAAAGTTAACATAATTGAGCTATTTTATAGTAAGTTTACGTAATTTTGCTATTTTATAGAAAGTTTACATAATTTCTCTATTTTATAGCAACTTTATGTAATTTTGCTATTTTATAGCAACTTTATGTAATTTCTCTATTTTATAGCAACTTTATGTAATTTTGCTATTTTATAGCAACTTTATGTAATTTCTCTATTTTATAGCAACTTTATGTAATTTTGCTATTTTATAGAAAGTTTACGTATTTCTCTATTTTGTAGCAACTTTATGTAATTTCGCTATTTTAGAGAAAGTTTAAGTCATTTTGCTATTTTATAGAAAGTTAATGTAATTTTGCTATTTTATAGCAAGTTTTCAAAATTTCTCTATTTTATAGCAACTTCATGTAATTTTGCTATTTTTTTTAGAAAGTTCACGTAATTTTGCTATTTTATAGAAAGTTTACGTAATTTCTCAATTTTATGGCAACTGTACGTAATTTTGCTGTTTTTTAGAAAGTTTACGTAATTTTGCTGTTTTATAGAAAGTTGACGTAATTTCTCTATTTTATAGCAACTTTACGTAATTTCTCTATTTTTTAGCAACTTTATGTAATTTTGCTATTGTTCATATAAACTTTACGTAATATTGCTATTGTTTATATAAACTATGTTATTTTGCTATTGTTCATATAAACTTTACGTAATTTTTCTATTGTGCGAAGAGAAATTATGTAATTTTTCTAGGTTTCTGAATGTAATTCATTTTATATTTTGAACACATTAGGTAATCCATCTGCTTTACTCTGGTTTTCAATTCTCACTATTTTATCGAAAAATGATGTAATTTCTCTATTTTGTAGAAATTTTAAGTAATTTCTCTATTTTTAGAAACTTTACGTAATTTTACTATTGTTCATAGAAAGATTACATAATTTTGCTATTGTTCATATAAACTTTACGTAATTTTGCTATTGTTCATAGAAAGATTACGTAATTTTGCTATTTTTCAAATAACCTTTACTTAATTTTCCTATTGTTCATATAAACTTTATGTAATTTTGCTATTGTTCATATAAACTTTACGTAATATTGCTATTGCTTATATAAACTATGTTATTTTGCTATTGTTCATATAAACTTTACGTTATTTTGCTATTGTTCGAAGGGAAATGATGTAATTTTTCTAGGTTTTGGAATGTTATTCATTTTAATTTTTGAACACATTAGGTAATCCATCTGCTTTACTCTGGTTTTCGATTCTCACTATTTTATAGAAAAATGATGTAATTTCTCTATTTTGTAGACATTTTTTGTAATTTCTCTGTTTTTAGAAACTTTTACGTAATTTTGCTATTGTTCATAGAAAGATTATGTAATTTTGCTATTGTTCAAATAACCTTTACTTAATTTTCCTATTGTTCATATAAACTTTATGTAATTTTGCTATTGTTCATAGAAAGATTACGTATTTTTTCTGTTTTGGATTACACATTTTTGATATGTTTTATAGAGAACTTTTGTAACTGGAATTTAACGTCTTACTGGAATTTCACCCTACTTTGGAAGACCGTTGTTTAAATTTTCCCTGCCACCCCAAGTCCCAAAATGACAGTTAGCAATTTTACGTAATTTTTCTATACTCTGAAATTGTGGAAAATGACAATTTCTACTTTACTGTGTATTATGGATTGGTAATATTTTACAAAGAAATTACAAGAAATCTCTATAGCAGAATAGAGAAAATGCGTAATATTTCTATGGAACCATAGAAAATTTCTGTAATTAGAAAATCTTTATTTGCACTCCGTATATGGAAGTCATATGATGCAACTGAACCAGTCACGTGTTTTATTATTTTATTTTTTAATTGTCAAACCATATAACGTTTACGTAATTTTAATGACATCCAGGACCAATAGAAAAAAAATTGACTTGCACTCCAAGTCCTATGATGCAAATGAACCAGTCACGTAGGTTTTTACTTTTTTTTTGAATGTCGCGCCCAAACCAACTGACGCACCTCCTGACGCAGTTTCAGCCTCCTACGACCTCGCATGACCTCCCGTCAGCTCAGGTTGTTCGAAGAGAAATGATGTAATTTTTCTAGGTTTTGGAATGTTATTCATTTTAATTTTTGAACACATTAGGTAATCCATCTGCTTTACTCTGGTTTTCAATTCTCACTATTTTATAGAAAAATAATGTAATTTCTCTATTTTGTAGAAATTTTATTTAATTTCTCTGTTTTTAGAAACTTTTACGTAATTTTGCTATTGTTCATAGAAAGATTACATAATTTTGCTATTGTTCATATAAACTTTACGTAATTTTGCTATTGTTCATAGAAAGATTATGTATTTTTTCTGTTTTGGATTACACATTTTTTATTTCTTTTATAGAGAACTTTTGTAACTGGAATTCAGCGTCTTACTGGAATTTCACCCTACTTTGGAAGACCGTTGTTTAAATTTTCCCTGCCACCCCAAGTCCCAAAATGACGGTTAGCAATTTCACGTAATTTTTCTATACTTTGAAATTACACATTTTTGATAGTGTATATAGAGAAATTTTGTAATGAATTTTGTTATAATTCGCCGTTTTTGATTACACATTTTTGATAGTGTTTATAGAGAACTTTTGTAATTTGACTGTTAAACATTACGTAATGTTTCTATACTTTGAAATTACACATTTTTGATAGTGTTTTTAGAGAACTTTTGTAATTTCAATTTGTTAAAATTTACATAATATTTCTGTGAAAACAAAAAAAATTATTCCTATGATCTCAGAACTTTGACAAGACCAAGACCAAAGACTTTTTCGAACTTTAGACAACTTTACACAACTTTTACAGTGATGTCCCGATTTTACCCCAGTTCAGAGAAAAATTACATAATTTTACTGTCTCAAAACAAGAAATTTCGACATTATTCCTAGGTCTCAGAACTTTGACGAGACCGTTTGCCAAGACTTTTTCGAACTTTAAGCGACTTTACACAACTTCTACAGTCGTGTCCCGATTTTACTTGAGTTCATAGAAAAAATGCGTAATATTACTGTTTCAAAACAAGAAATTTCGACATTATTTCTAGGTCCCAGAACTTTGATGAGACCGCTCGACAAGATTTTTTCGAACTTTAAGCGACTTTACACAACTTTTACAGTCATGTCCCGATTTTACTCGAGTTCATAGAAAAAATGCGTAATATTACTGTCTCAAAACAAGAAATTTCGACATTATTTCTAGGTCCCAGAACTTTGACGAGACCGCTCGACAAGATTTTTTTGAACTTTAAGTGACTTTACACAACTTTTACAGTCATGTCCAGATTTTACTCGAGTTCATAGAAAAAATGCGTAATATTACTGTCTCAAAACAAGAAAATTCTACATTATTTCTAGGTCCCAGAACTTTGACGAGACTGTTCGCCAAGACTTTTTCGAACTTTAACGACTTTACACAACTTTTACAGTCATGTCTAGATTTTACTCGAGTTTATGGAAAAAATGCATAATATTACTGTCTCAAAACAAGAAAATTCTACATTATTTCTAGGTCCCAGAACTTTGACGAGACCTTTCCCCAAGACTTTTTTGAACTTTAAGCAACTTTACACAAATTTTATAGTCATGTCCAGATTTTACTTGAGTTCATAGAAAAAATGTGTATTATTACTGTCTCAAAACAAGAAATTTTGACATTATTTCTAGGTCCCAGAACTTTGATGAGACTGTTCGCCAAGACTTTTTTGAACTTTTCATAGAAAATTTCCGTAATTGTTATACAACCTGCGACACCAGTCTCAGCAGGCGTCATAGAAACTTTACGCATTTTCTCTTCACGTCCAAAATTTAAGTCCAGACAATAGATTACGCATATTTTAATTCGAACTATAGAAAAATTATGCATTTTTTACTAAGAACTGTAGAAAAATTAGCATTTTTGCTGTATTAAGCAAAAATGCGTAAAATCTCTACAATTACACAAATTCTCTATTACAAATTTTATAGAAAAATTACATCATTTTTCTACATTCGGAAAAAAACCCTCGACCTAACTGAGATTTAGAAAAATTACGTATTTTTGCTACTTCTCGAGAAAATATGTTTTTTCTCTCTGGAACAGCAAAATTACGTATTTTTGCTACTTCTCGAGAAATTACGTATTTTCTCTGTGTCACAGCAAAATTACGAATTTTTGCTACTTCTCAACAAAAAAAATATTTCCTCTCTGAAACAGCAAAACTGCGTATTATTGCTACTTCTCAAGAAATTACGTATTTTCTCGGTGTCAAAGCAAAATTACGTATTTTGCTACTGTTTAGAAACACGATGTAATTTTTCCATTTTCTAGAAAGTTTACGTAAGTTCTCTATTTTATAGAAAGTTTACAAAATTTTGCTATTTCATAGAAAGTTTACGTAATTTCTCAATTTTATAGCAACTGTACGTAATTTTGCTATTTTATAGAAAGTTTACGTAATTTCTCAATTTTATAGCAACTTTATGTAATTTCTCTATTTTGTAGCAACTTTATGTAATTTTGCCTTTTTATAGAAAGTTTAAGTAATTTTGCTATTTCATAGAAAGGTTATGTAATTTCTCTATTTTATAGCAACTTTACGTAATTTTGCTATTTTATAGCAAGTTTTCGTAATTTCTCTATTTTATAGCAACTTTATGTAATTTTGCTATTTTATACAAAGTTCATGTAATTTCTCTATTTTATAGCAACTGTACGGAATTTTTCTATTTTTTAGAAAAATTACGTAATTTTGCTATTTTATAGAAAGTTTATATAATTTCTCTACTTTATAGCAACTTTACATAATTTTACTATTTTATAGCAATTTTATGTAATTTCTCTATTTTATAGCAACTTTATGTAATTTTGCTATTTTTTAGAAAGTTTACGTAATTTTGCTATTTTATAGCAACTTCATGTAATTTCTCTATTTTATAGCAACTGTATGTAATTTTGCTATTTTTTTAGAAAGTTTACGTAATTTTGCTGTTTTATAGAAAGTTTACGTAATTTCTCAATTTTATAGCAACTTTATGTAATTTCTCTATTTTGTAGCAACTTTATGTAATTTTGCTATTTTATAAAAAGTTTAAGTAATTTTGCTATTTTATGGAAAGTTTATGTAATTTCTCAATTTTAAAGCAACTTTATGTAATTTTTCTATTTTATAGAAAGTTTATGTAATTTCCCTATTTTAAAGCAGCTGTACGCAAATTTTCTATTTTTTAGAAAGTTTACGTAATTTTGCTATTTTATAGAAAGTTTATGTAATTTCTCTATTTTATAGCAACAGTACGTAATTTTGCTATTTTATGGAAAGTTTACATAATTTCTCAATTTTATAGCAACTTTATGTAATTTCTCTATTTTGTAGCAACTTTATGTAGTTTTGCTATTTTATAGAAAGTTTAAGTAATTTTGCTATTTTATAGAAAGTTTATGTAATTTCTCAATTTTAAAGCAACTTTATGTAATTTTTCTATTTTATAGAAAGTTTATGTAATTTCCCTATTTTAAAGCAAATGTACGTAAATTTTCTATTTTTTAGAAAGTTCACGTAATTTTGCTATTTTATAGAAAGTTTATATAATTTCTCTATTTTATAGCAACTTTACGTAATTTTGCTATTTTATAGAAAGTTTTGAATTCCTCTATTTTATAGCAATTGTACGTAATTTTGCTTTTTTTTAGAAAGTTTATGTAATTTTGCTATTTTATACATAGTTTACGTAATTTCTGAATTTTATAGCAACAGTACGTAATTTTGCTATTTTATAGAAAGTTTATGTAATTTCTCAATTTTATAGCAACTTTATGTAATTTCTCTATTTTGTAGCAACTTTGTGTAATTTTGCTATTTTATAGAAAGTCTAAGTAATTTTGCTATTTTATAGAAAGTTTATGTAATTTCTCTATTTTATAGCAACTTTACGTAATTTTGCTATTTTATAGCAAGTTTTTGTAATTTCTCTATTTTATAGCAACTTTATGTAATTTTGCTATTTTATACAAAGTTTATGTAATTTCTCTGTTTTATAGCAACTGTACAGAATTTTGCTATTTTTTAGAAAAATTACATAATCTTGCTATTTTATAGAAAGTTTATATAATTTCTCTATTTTATAGCAACTTTACGTAATTTTGCTATTTTATAGCAATTTTACGTAATTTCTCTATTTCGTAGAAAGTTTACGTAATTTCTCGCTTTTATAGCATCTTTATGTAATTTTGCTATTTTTTAGAAAGTTTACGTAATTTTGCTATTTTATAGAAAGTTCACGTAATTTCTCAATTTTATAGCACCTTTACGTAATTTTGCTATTTTATACAAAGTTTACGTAATTTCTCAATTTTATAGCAACTTCATGTAATTTCTCTATTTTGTAGCAACTTTGTGTAATTTTGCTATTTTATAGAAAGTCTAAGTAATTTTGCTATTTTATAGAAAGTTTATGTAATTTCTCTATTTTATAGCAACTTTACGTAATTTTGCTATTTTATAGCAAGTTTTTGTAATTTCTCTATTTTATAGCAACTTTATGTAATTTTGCTATTTTATACAAAGTTTATGTAATTTCTCTATTTTATAGCAACAGTACATAATTTTGCTATTTTATAGAAAGTTTACATAATTTCTCAATTTTATAGCAACTTTATGTAATTTCTCTATTTTGTAGCAACTTTATGTAGTTTTGCTATTTTATAGAAAGTTTAAGTAATTTTGCTATTTTATAGAAAGTTTATGTAATTTCTCAATTTTAAAGCAACTTTATGTAATTTTTCTATTTTATAGAAAGTTTATGTAATTTCCCTATTTTAAAGCAACTGTACGTAAATTTTCTATTTTTTAGAAAGTTCACGTAATTTTGCTATTTTATAGAAAGTTTATATAATTTCTCTATTTTATAGCAACTTTACGTAATTTTGCTATTTTATAGAAAGTTTTGAATTCCTCTATTTTATAGCAATTGTACGTAATTTTGCTTTTTTTTAGAAAGTTTACGTAATTTTGCTATTTTATACAAAGTTTACGTAATTTCTCAATTTTATAGCAACAGTACGTAATTTTGCTATTTTATAGAAAGTTTATGTAATTTCTCAATTTTATAGCAACTTTATGTAATTTCTCTATTTTGTAGCAACTTTGTGTAATTTTGCTATTTTATAGAAAGTCTAAGTAATTTTGCTATTTTATAGAAAGTTTATGTAATTTCTCTATTTTATAGCAACTTAACGTAATTTTGCTATTTTATAGCAAGTTTTTGTAATTTCTCTATTTTATAGCAACTTTATGTAATTTTGCTATTTTATACAAAGTTTATGTAATTTCTCTGTTTTATAGCAACTGTACAGAATTTTGCTATTTTTTAGAAAAATTACATAATCTTGCTATTTTATAGAAAGTTTATATAATTTCTCTATTTTATAGCAACTTTACGTAATTTTGCTATTTTATAGCAATTTTACGTAATTTCTCTATTTCGTAGAAAGTTTACGTAATTTCTCGCTTTTATAGCATCTTTATGTAATTTTGCTATTTTTTAGAAAGTTTACGTAATTTTGCTATTTTATAGAAAGTTTACGTAATTTCTCTATATAGCAATTGTATGTAATTTTGCTTTTTGTTGAGAAAGTTTACGTAATTTTGCTATTTCATAGAAAGTTTACGTAATTTCTCAATTTTAAAGCAACTGTACGTAATTTTTCTATTTTTTAGAAAGTTTACGTAATTTTGCTATTTTATAGAAAGTTTATGTAATTTCTCTATTTTATAGCAACTTTACATAATTTTGCTATTTTAGAGCAAGTTTTCGTAATTTCTCTATTTTATGGCAACTTTTTACAATTTTGCTATTTTTTAGAAAGTTTACGTAATTTTGCTATTTTATAGAAAGTTTACATAATTTCTCAATTTTTTTATGTAATTGTAATTTCTGTATTTTTTATGTAATTGTAATTTCTCTATTTTTTTTAGAAAGTTTACGTAATTTCTCTTTTTTATAGCAACTTTATGTAATTTTGCTATTTTATAGAAAGTTTACGTAATTTCTCTATTTTATAGCAACTTTACATACTTTTGCTATTTTTCAGAAAGTTTACATAATTTTGCTATTTTATAGAAAGTTTACGTAATTTTGCTATTTTATAGAAAGTTTACGTAATTTCTCAATTTGTAGCAACTTTATGTAATTTCTCTATTTTTTTTAGAAAGTTTACGTAATTTCTCTTTTTATAGCAACTTTATGTAATTTTGCTATTTTATAGAAAGTTTACGTAATTTCTCTATTTTATAGCAACTTTACATACTTTTGCTATTTTTCAGAAAGTTTACATAATTTTGCTATTTTATAGCAACTTCATGTAATTTCTCTATGTTATAGCAACATTATGTAATTTTGCCATTTAATAGAAAGTTTACGTAATTTCTCTATTTTATAGCAACTCTATATAATTTTGCTAGTTTTTAGAAAGTTTACATAATTTTGCTATTTTATAGAAAGTTTACATAATTTCTCTATTTTATAGCAATTGTACGTAATTTTGCTTTTTTTTAGAAAGTTTAAGTAATTTTGCTATTTCATAGAATGTTTGCGTGATTTCTCAATTTTAAAGCAACTTTATGTAATTTTGCTATTTTATAGAAAGTTTATGTAATTTCTCTATTTTATTGCAACTGTACGTAATTTTTCTGTTTTTTAGAAAGTTTACGTAATTTTGCTATTTTATAGAAAGTTTACATAATTTCTCTATTTTATAGCAATTGTACGTAATTTTGCTTTTTTTTAGAAAGTTTAAGTAATTTTACTATTTCATAGAATGTTTGCGTGATTTCTCAATTTTAAAGCAACTTTATGTAATTTTGCTATTTTATAGAAAGTTTATGTAATTTCTCTATTTTATTGCAACTGTACGTAATTTTTCTGTTTTTTAGAAAGTTTACGTAATTTTGCTATTTTATAGAAAGTTTATATAATTTCTCTATTTTATAGCAACTACATGTAATTTTGCTATTTTATAGAAAGTTTACGTAATTTCTCTTTGTTGTAGCAACTTTATGTAGTTTCGCTATTTTATAGAAAGTTTAAGTAATATTGCTATTTTATAGAAACTTTATGTCATTTCTCTATTTCATAGCAACTTTAGGTAATTTTGCTATTTTATAGCAAGTTTTCGTAATTTCTCTATTTTATAGCAACTTTATGTAATTTTGCTATTTTTTTTAGAAATTTCACTTAATTTTGCTATTTTATAGAAACTTTACGTAATTTCTCTATTTTATAGCAAATTTGTCATTTTGCTATTTTATAGAAAGTTTACGTAATTTTGCTATTTCATAGAAAGTTTACATAATTTCTTTAATTTTTTGCAACTTTACATAATTTTTCTATTGTTCATATAAACTTTATGTAATTTTGTTATTGTTCATATAAAGTTTACGTAATTTTGCTATTGTTCATATAAACTACGTAATTTTGCTAATGTTCGAAGAGAAATTATGTAATTTTTCTAGGTTTTGGAATGTTATTCATTTTAATTTTTGAACACATTAGGTAATCTATCTGCTTTACTCTGGTTTTCGATTCTCACTATTTTATAGAAAAATGATGTAATTTCTCTATTTTCTAGAAAATTTACGTTATTTCTCTGTTTTCTAGAAAGTTTACATAATTTCTGTGTTTTCTAGAAAGTTTATGTAATTTCTCTGTTTTGTAGAAACTTTACTTAATTTCTCTATTTTGTAGAAACTTTACGGAATTTCTGTTTTTAGAAACTTCACGTAATTTTGCTATTGTTCATATAAACTTTACGTAATTTTGCTATTGTTTGTAGAGAAATTATGTAATTTTTCTAGGTTTTGGAATGTTATTCATTTTAATTTTTGAACACCTTAGGTAATCCATTTGCTTTACTCTGGTTTTCGATTCTCACTATTTTATAGAAAAATAATGTAATTTCTCTATTTTGTAGAAATTTTACATAATTTCTGTTTTTAGAAACTTTTACGTAATTTTGCTATTGTACATAGAAAGATTTTGTATTTTTTCTGTTTTGGATTACACATTTTTGAACTGGAATTCAATGTCTTACTGGAATTTCACCCTACTTTGGAAGACCCTGCCACCCCAAGTCCCAAAATGACAGTTAGCAATTTTACGTAATTTTTCTATAATCTGAAATTGTGGAAAATGACCATTTCTACTTTACTGTGAATTATGGATTGGTAATATTTTATAAAGAAATTACAAGAAATCTCTATAGCAGAATAGAGAAAATGCGTAATATTTCTATGGAACCATAGAAAATTTCTGTAATTAGAAAATCTTTATTTGCACTCCGTATATGGAAGTCTTATGATGCAAATGAACGAGTCACATAGGTTTTTTTTTTTTTTTGAATGTCGTGGCCAAACCAACTGACGCACCTCCTGACGCAGTTTCAGCCTCCTACGACCTCGCGTGACCTCCCGTCAGCTCAGGTTTTACCCTCGGAAAACACACAGGCCAGTAACTCCCTAACTTTTGATCCCAGAGGCGCCAAACTCAGATAATTTCTCTATTTCATAGTAACTTTACGTAGTTTCTCTATTTTATAGCAACTTTACGTAATTTTGCTATTTTTTAGAAAGTTCACATAATTTTGCTATTTTAAAGAAAGTTTATGTAATTTCTGTATTTATAGTAACTTTACGTAATTTTGCTATTTTATTGTAACTATCTAATTTCTCTATTTTATAGCAACTTCATGTAATTTTGCTATTTTTTTGAAAGTTTACGTAATTTTGCTATTTAATAGAAAGTTTACGTAACTACTCTATTTTATTGCAACTGTACATAATTTTGCTTTTTTTTAGAAAGTTTACGTAATTTTGCTATTTTATAGAAAGTTGACGTAATTTCTCTATTTTATAGCAACTTTACGTAATTTCTCTATTTTTTAGCAACTTTATGTAATTTTGCTATTGTTCATATAAACTTTACGCAATATTGCTATTGCTTATATAAACTATGTTATTTTGCTATTGTTCATATAAACTTTACGTAATCTTGCTATTGTTCGAAGGGAAATGATGTAATTTTTCTAGGTTTTGGAATGTTATTCATTTAAATTTTTGAACACATTAGGTAATCCATCTGCTTTACTCTGGTTTTCGATTCTCACTATTTTATAGAACAATTATGTAATTTCTCTGTTTTGTAGACATTTTACGTAATTTCTCTGTTTTTAGAAACTTTACGTAATTTTGCTATTGTTCATAGAAAGATTACGTAATTTTGCTATTGTTCATAGAAAGATTTTTTATTTCTGTTTTGGATTACACATTTTTGATATGTTTTATAGAGAACGTTTGTAACTGGAATTCAATGTCTTACTGGAATTTCACCCTACTTTGGAAGACTTGCCACCCCAAGTCCCAAAATGACGGTTAGCAATTTTACGTAATTTTTCTATACTCTGAAATTGTGGAAAATTACAATTTCTACTTTACTGTGAATTATGAATTGGTAATATTGTATAAAGAAATTACAAGAAATCTCTATAGCAGAATAGAGAAAATGCGTAATATTTCTATGGAACCATAGAAAATTTCTGAAATTAGAAAATCTTTATTTGCACTCCGTATATGGAAGTCTTATGATGTAAATGAACGAGTCACATAGGTTTTTTTTTTTTTTTTGAATGTCGTGGCCAAACCAACTGACGCACCTCCTGACGCAGTTTCAGCCTCCTACGACCTCGCGTGACCTCCCGTCAGCTCAGGTTTTACCCTCGGAAAACACACAGGCCAGTAACTCCCTAACTTTTGATCCCAGAGGCGCCAAACTCAGATAATTTCTCTATTTCATAGTAACTTTACGTAGTTTCTCTATTTTATAGCAACTTTACGTAATTTTGCTATTTTTTAGAAAGTTTACATAATTTTGCTATTTTAAAGAAAGTTTATGTAATTTCTGTATTTATAGTAACTTTACGTAATTTTGCTATTTTATTGTAACTATCTAATTTCTCTATTTTATAGCAACTTCATGTAATTTTGCTATTTTTTTTAAAGTTTACGTAATTTTGCTATTTAATAGAAAGTTTACGTAACTACTCTATTTTATTGCAACTGTACATAATTTTGCTTTTTTTTAGAAAGTTTACGTAATTTTGCTATTTTATAGAAAGTTGACGTAATTTCTCTATTTTATAGCAACTTTACGTAATTTCTCTATTTTTTAGCAACTTTATGTAATTTTGCTATTGTTCATATAAACTTTACGTAATATTGCTATTGCTTATATAAACTATGTTATTTTGCTATTGTTCATATAAACTTTACGTAATCTTGCTATTGTTCGAAGGGAAATGATGTAATTTTTCTAGGTTTTGGAATGTTATTCATTTAAATTTTTGAACACATTAGGTAATCCATCTGCTTTACTCTGGTTTTCGATTCTCACTATTTTATAGAACAATTAGGTAATTTCTCTGTTTTGTAGACATTTTACGTAATTTCTCTGTTTTTAGAAACTTTACGTAATTTTGCTATTGTTCATAGAAAGATTACGTAATTTTGCTATTGTTCATAGAAAGATTTTTTATTTCTGTTTTGGATTACACATTTTTGATATGTTTTATAGAGAACGTTTGTAACTGGAATTCAATGTCTTACTGGAATTTCACCCTACTTTGGAAGACTTGCCACCCCAAGTCCCAAAATGACGGTTAGCAATTTTACGTAATTTTTCTATACTCTGAAATTGTGGAAAATTACAATTTCTACTTTACTGTGAATTATGAATTGGTAATATTTTATAAAGAAATTACAAGAAATCTCTATAGCAGAATAGAGAAAATGCGTAATATTTCTATGGAACCATAGAAAATTTCTGAAATTAGAAAATCTTTATTTGCACTCCGCATATGGAAGTCATATGATGCAACTGAACCAGTCACGTGTTTTCTTATTTTATTTTTGAATGTCAAACCATATAAAGTTTACATAATTTTAATGACATCCAGGACCCATGGGAAAAAAATTAACTTGCACTCCAAGTCCTATGATGCAAATGAACCAGTCACATAGGTTTTTTTTTTTTTTGAATGTCGCGCCCAAACCAACTGACGCACCTCCTGACGCAGTTTCAGCCTCCTACGACCTCGCATGACCTCCTGTCAGCTCAGGTTGTTCGAAGAGAAATGATGTAATTTTTCTAGGTTTTGGAATGTTATTCATTTTAATTTTTGAACACATTAGGTAATCCATCTGCTTTACTCTGGTTTTCAATTCTCACTATTTTATAGAAAAATTATGTAATTTCTCTATTTTGTAGAAATTCTATGTAATTTCTGTTTTTAGAAACTTTTACGTAATTTTGCTATTGTTCATAGAAAGATTACGTAATTTTGCTATTGTTCATATAAACTTTACGTAATTTTGCTATTGTTTTGGATTACACATTTTTGATATGTTTTATAGAGAACTTTTGTAACTGGAATTCAGCGTCTTACTGGAATTTCACCCTACTTTGGAAGACCGTTGTTTAAATTTTCCCTGCCACCCCAAGTTCCAAAATGACGGTTAGCAATTTCACGTAATTTTTCTATACTTTGAAATTACACATTTTTGATAGTGTATATAGAGAACTTTTGTAATTTGACTTTGTTAAAAATTACGTAATGTTTCTATACTTTGAAATTACACATTTTTGATAGTGTTTTTAGAGAACTTTTGTAATTTCAATTTGTTAAAATTTACGTAATTTTTCTGTGAAAACAAAAAAAACATTTTATTCCTATGATCTCAGAACTTTGACAAGACCATTTGCAAAGACTTTTTCGAACTTTAGACAACTTTACACAACTTTTACAGTGATGTCCCGATTTTACCCCAGTTCATAGAAAAATTACATAATATTACTGTCTCAAAACAAGAAATTTCGACATTATTCCTAGGTCTCAGAACTTTGACGAGACCGTTTGCCAAGACTTTTTCAAACTTTAAGCGACTTTACACAACTTCTACAGTCATGTCCCGATTTTACTCGAGTTCATAGAAAAAATGTGTAATAATACTGTCTCAAAACAAGAAATTTCGACATTATTTCTAGGTCCCAGAACTTTGACGAGACCGCTCGACAAGATTTTTTCGAACTTTAAGCGACTTTACACAACTTTTACAGTCATGTCCAGATTTTACTCGAGTTCATAGAAAAAATGCGTAATATTACTGTCTCAAAACAAGAAAATTCTACATTATTTCTAGGTCCCAGAACTTTGACGAGACCTTTCCCCAAGACTTTTTCGAACTTTAAGCAACTTTACACAACTTTTATAGTCATGTCCAGATTTTACTTGAGTTCATAGAAAAAATGCGTCATTTTGATGTGAAATATGAAAGTTTCTGTAATGTCTCCTTTCGTTGTTTCCTGGCTTTCGGGCATCTCCATGGATTCCTGAACACTCGGTGAGCTGGTTCTCACCCGGAAAAAATCTTTTTTTGCCGTGTCGAGTCATAGAAAAATTCCGTAATTGTTATACAACCTGCGACACCAGTCTCAGCAGGCATCATAGAAACTTTACGCATTTTCTCTTCACGTCCAAAATTTAAGTCCAGACAATAGATTACGCATTTTTTAATTCAAACTATAGAAAAATTACGCATTTTCTACTAAGAACTGTAGAAAAATTAGCATTTTTGCTGTGACCCTCAGAAAACACACAGGCCCGTAACTCCCTGACCTTTGGTCCTAGGAACACTAAATTTTGATATGTGTTACATACTTTGGACCTGAGCGACATATCCGAGTTTCCTACAACCTGCCTTCCCTTAATTAATTGGGAAAACCTATGAAATTATGCTCTTGCTCCTGTAGGCCTCAAGAGCGCCTTGGGCCAGCATTGTTGGCAATAAATCCCTGACCTTTGATCCTAGGAACACCATTCGGATATGCGTTACGTGATTTGGGTCTGACCGACATATCCGAGTTTCAGCCTCCTATGACCTCGCGTTCCCTTATTTGGAGGGGACGACCTCGGAAAACGCAAAAGCCCGTAAATCCCCAACCTTTGACCCTAGGAACGCCAAACTCAAATATGTCGTATGTACTCTGAGCCCGAGCTACATTCATGAGTTTCACCCTCCTACGACCTTGCGTTCTCTTAATTATTTGGGAAAACACCTAAGAAACAATCAGGGCTTGGATTGCTGCCAATCAAGTGTTTTTTTTTTTTTTAATTTCCCGCCAAAATTGCCCAGAGGAGGAAAATAGCCCATAAATCCCTGATCTTTGACCCTAAGAACACAAAATTCGGATATGCGTTACGTACTTTGCATCCGAGCGACATATCCGAGTTTCAGCCTTCTACGACCCTTGATCAGTCGTAAAAAACTACGAAATCGTCCTCTGGCACCCTGTCCAGGTTTCTAGAAAAATTACAGATATTTTATATGAGCTCATAGAAAGAATTTTTCAACCTCAGCTTTTACAGCTGCTGGAAATTCAGAATAGCAAAAAATACATAATATTGATATGGAACCATAGGAAGTTTCTGTAATTTGGAAAATCTTAACTTGCACTCGACAAATGGAAATCCCAGGGTGCAAATGAATCAGCCACGTGGTGAATACATTTTTTTTAACGTCAAAAGCATTGCCCACGCATATAGAAAAATTACGTACATTTTCTATGAATCGGTAAAAAAACCCATGTAATCATTCTCTTGCATCTCAAGGGCGTCTGTCCAGGTTTATAGAAAAAATATGTAATTTTTCTATGAATCGGTCAAAAAAAATTAACATTTAAAAGGGTTCAAATGCGATGGGTTGCCTTTTCGCCCTGAGACTACGAGTCGAATGATTTATTTTTTTCAAAGTTTGGACGAAAGTCATAGAAACATTACAGAACTTTTCTATAAACATATAAAAATTCTGTAACTTATGGAAAAAAGGTTGACTTTTTCATTCGTTGTCCTGTAGCGACAGTGTGTGGCCGAACGGCGGTACTGCAAGACAAATCGAAAAATTATTGGCCGGGGAATTGAATCGGCGACCTTCAGGTTTTAAGACTGCATCCCTAACCTTTAGCCTACGACTTCCTTAATGATCAGTTGCTACCCAAAAACATCTGAACTGAGGTGTGGACTTGAGTCAGATTTTAGTCATTTGAGAAAGAATGAAATAAAAATTATTATTTTGCCCAGAATTCAGCAAAAGCAACTTCATTTCTTTATCTCAGTCAAGCCACACGGTGCATGAGTTTATTTTAGGGAAAGTGTGATGACAAGCTAAACAGGTAATACAAGCTTCCATGTGCCATTCTTAATAGGAAATGCAAATGCACTGGCTTTAAGTCTGGAGGTATGCTGTGAAACAACATTTTTTGTGCTAGGCTGCGAGGCAAGTGCTTTTGTTTTCTACCCGTTCTGAATGTGCCCTTGTCTAAATTTTGCACAAACACAGAAAGATATTAATGTAGATATACGGCTCCTTTGAAACCACTTGGGATTATAACAAATACCTTATTATCTCTTAATAAGGGCAACTAATACCATCAAGATATTTCAGCTATGTCCAATAAAGGACTCGCTTTGCATGTTGAAAAGTCTCCCAGCACAACAGAACAGGGCGTAAGTGGATAATGAGGCCTGAAGGTGGGGTAGAGCTGCCAAGTCTCTATTCACTGTGAAATGCACATTTCTTTTTTAACATTTCCTATAAATGAATCACCACTTTTGTGTTGTCCAATTTCGCACACCAGCTAGGTTTCTCCACTAGGAGGCTAAAAGCTAGACCATGCTTCTTTTTCCAAACAGCTCACTGGACAGCTCAACACACTTGGAGGAGAGCATTAACCGCCAGTCGTTACTTAGATTCAGTTGTTACTCAAAGATGGTATACGCTCCACCCAGAAACAGTTGGTGGGGTTTCCTCATGTTTGTGAACTACTCCAATATGACCAGACTGCTCACTTACTTGCTATAGCAGCACTGATGCTTCAATGACAGCAAAATGTTTAGCGGTTCCTCCTGTGGAAATTCTTTGTTCTGGTTGGGTAGCGAAATAACACCAGAGGGCGTAACATCCAACAACTTTAGTAATTAAAAAATGTGCAACACAACTAAAAAACAGAAAAGCCAAACAGTTTTTTCCCCTTTTTTTCTGCTTGTGTTCTCTTCCCCCAGCCAACAGTGAGCGAGTCTAATGGACCAAGTGATTCAACACCTTTTGGAGGCCAGCCTCCAGCAGCAGGCGGCCACAAAGGAGCCAGTTCCCCATGGCTTGTATTATGCTGGGGGAGCAAGGCCGCCAATGGCCCCTCACTGTGGGCCTGGTCCCGGACCTACCCGTGCCACTGCTGTTGGATCGGGACTTCCAGGAAACCAGCCGGATCCCACTGCGCCGGCAACGCCGCCATCACAAGGGGCTCAGTCCCACGGGGACAGCAGAGAATCCATCGGGGAAGGTGAGTGCTAGGATGCCATTAATCCTCTCTCTTCTCTACTTTTCCAGAAAGCCACCTCCAAGGCAATCCACAAAGACATCATTACGGACCAGGACACCCCTTTTGTCTCCCGGCTGGAGGAAGACCTCTGTAAGATTCAGTGCAATAAAGCACCTCCCCACCTCGGTCTACCACCCCCAGACCAATGGGTTGGTGGAGCGCTTCAACCAAACCCTGAAGCGGATGCAGGAAAGTGGTTCCCCATGACCACCTGTAAGTTCCTGGCCACCTGAGAGGGTCCCTATACCATCAGGCAAAGTGGGGGCCCCATGAATTAATGCCTTGACCAACCCTACCGGAGGAAAGCCCAGCAGGTCTACCACATTAACCTGCTCAAAAAGAGATGAAGGACTAGAGAACACAAACTGTGCAGCAGCAGATGAGCTACTGTCTCTGACTTTACATCTACAAAGTGGACCAGCAAGTAGTAGGAGTGTCTAATAGAGTGGACAGTGAGTGGACACACCAGCAAACAGAAGCCGACACTGGTTTATATTTCAAATCATACCTTTTATTGAATTTCAAGATGCCATATAAGACAGCATGAGTACCCAACTTTCCCACTGATTCTTTCTTTGTTTGTTTTTTGTCTTTTCCTGCTTCAGTATTCTTTCTTTTTCCCAAACGTTCCAGTTTGATACAATTCCAAAACTGTTAAAAGAGAAAACAAGCTGACCCAAGAGTTAGTACTAGCACTATTACACTGTAGACTATTGATAAGTGAGTAGTGCATGCTTCGTTCTGAAATCAGTAGATGTATTGAACTCATCAGAAACCCATAGTGACGGCAGCTGGCTGGTCGTAGTTTAGAGAACGGCGTCTTCTTCTTATTTCTGGGCTGCCGCCGCAAGACTGGAAAGAAAAGAAACACTGGTAAGTTTGGATGGCAAGGAAAAGGCGGTCACTGGTACTTACTACTTCACCAAACACCCCAAATGCCCAGCTTATGCTCCAGTTTCTTAGCAACATATGCAAACACTTAACAAACCCACGTGACCTCTGTGTTTGTGGCTGAATTTGTCCAGTTTGGTGATGGAAGTTTCATTCGTTGCTGTTTTTAAAGAGGTTAAAGAACATGAGCTTGTATTTTTACTTCATACTTGGTCTCATCGTGTGGCTCGGAGGTGTTTCTGGGGCAGTCTGAAGCTTAGGTGATTTTGATGGCAACTGCAATCTTTCGATCATAAACGGTGCAGGGCTTCATCAAGTATTACATTTGACTTCATAATGGCTCCTTGACGAAGCCCAGATATTAGCGTTACCCAGAAGAATAACTCTACTGCAGGCAGAACATATCCTGACATAAGGGCTGAACTGGTTCCAGCAAGCATCCAGTTTTGTTCAGTGTCAGTGTTACAAGTCTATGTAAACTACAGCTGATGTCCAGAGTCATTATTTCCGAACGCAGAAACTGGAACTGTGAGACAATGGCCGGACTAGAAAAGCCACTGCAACGACCCATTCAGGAGAAGAAGCTACAGGAGCGTTTAAGGAACCACAGACCTCACTTGCCTTAGATAAGGTCAGCATCCATGATTAAGCAGATAACTGGGCAAAAAATGGAATCCATGGGAAATCCTCATGGAGGCCTGCTCTGTTATCCCTCTGCACTGAGCCAATCCCAGCATCATCGATCAAAGACGGGGTACACCATGGACAGGTCGCCAGTCCATTGCATGGCAACACACACTCACGCACACACACACTCACACCTTGTGTTTTGATACAGCTACATGTACATGAGTGCACTGAGCAACAGTATCATACATCATATTGTTACAGCCCTAACTGAATGTAGTACCTACTACGTCAAACCATCGTAGGCATGTGCTGCTCTGAACTGACCTGTACACAGTTGCCCAAGCTCTCCTGACACAGGTGCACCTCACAGTGCAGGAAGACCTTTTCAGAGATGCCAGTAAAGGTAAACATCCTGAAGGAGAATCGGGCAGATGTGCCAACGCCATTCTGCAGCACCTCCACGGTGCCATCTGCAGGGTTAGGGCAGCTACAAGAGAGAAACGAGAGTGAGTCGAATTTCATACCCACTATTGTGTTTATAGTTTTTGTAGTTTTTTTTAACTCAGAGGAGCTCTTACTCATTATTGATCAGGTTCCAGGAGATGGCGTTGTTGATTTCTTCATTGGGCGTGGCCCAGCAGTGGTCCAACACCGTAACAATCTGGCTTCCGTCCACTCCTGTGACGTCCACAGACACGAAGATCTTCTGGTTCACGTCAAGCGTGACGTTTCCAGAATAAGGCGCACTGAATGAATCGTTGGGATAGGGGGCCATGGAGATCTGGTATGGACTCAGATTCTGGATGTCCCTGAACAGCACACTGTGGAGGACAAACAACATTAACCCCTTATTATTCACAGATATCAATGTTCTAAAGCTTATTACTCAGTATGTACACGGAAAACAAGGCATTGTTTCTGAGTTACAGAAGGAAGTAATGTTCTGTAGGTCTCTTGAGAGGAGATTCCTGAAGGAAGTATTTTTTAAGTAATACTTTTTTGAGCTTTTGAGCAGTATTTTTTGGGTACCTTCTTTTAAGTTCAAAAATAATGAGTTAATTGTCGTTTGTTGCTTTGAAATAAATAGTATTTACTATGGCCACACATTTTGAATGATCTTGCAAAACATCATATGTACAAATTAAAAGTAGGTATGTTTTAAAGCAGAAATAATTGATAATGCACTACAGACTAGTCAAACTCACAGAATAACAAACACTGATATTAATAACATGCTTACAGCACATTATTTAGACATGCAATAAGTGTTTAGTTATTGAAATTTGAGTATTTTGACATTTCATAGTATTAAATTAATTTGGTTGGGGCACTCGTGGGCTGAAGGTTACCAGCTATCTAACTGGAAGGTTACATGACTGAAGTGCCCTCTAGCGAGGCACCTAACCCCTGACTGCTACCCTGGTGCTATGGTAGGGCTGCCCACCACTCTGGGCAAGTGTGCTCACTGCCCTCTAGTGTGTCTGTTCACTAGTGTGTGTGTGAGTGAGTGTTAAATGTGGAGATCTTTATTTCCCTCTGGGATCAATAAGATATCTGGTTTACCATGAAGCTACTGCATTTCGATATCCAGCTTTATTACTAAGAATTCAGGCAGACAGTCTTGTGGAACCTTACCCCTGTGAGGCCTGGATGGACATAGGCATGGAGACACTCTGGATGATTGGGTATGCGCAGGTGAAGTTGATGTTTACCCAGCTATGACGACTGATCAAGCCGTCTGAAGCTGAACCCTTCTGAACGGAGTTCTCGTAGAGTAAATGGGTGCCGTTGCTCTGAAACAGGATGACATAAGTATGTTATTATTAACCCATTATTAGCCATATTCTACATTTCTTATGCACCAAAAACATTCATGTTTACACAACCATTTCTCAAACTCAGGGGTTTTGTGTTTGTGCCTTTAGGACTGATGCAGTATGTGTCAAAGTTTGGGCGCCCCTGGTCAAATAGTGCTTATCAAGAGTCTAACCTACTACGCAAAATCTAACGTACCAAGCAAAATCTGACCAACTGAGCAAAAGCTAACCTGAACCCATAGAATGAACCCATATACACTAAATTAGAATTGAGCAGTTTTTTGTTACTGTGCCTTTAAGACTGATATAGTATGTGTCAAAGTTTGAGCACCCCTGGTCAAATGATGCTTCAGTAATTATCTAGGTGGAAGGAATAGAGCAGATCTTTCACATGGAACATACATACTGATTGTTTGCTGAAATTACAAAATAAAATGGGCGGTTCAATATAAAGAAGTTGATGTCATGACATCACAGAAATAATCAATTGTGTTTTATTTTTTGCACCCTACCCGTAGAGTCGTCCCGCATACATTTTGGGTGTGGTCGACACTGAACACCAATGCCCCATTCTGGACCACGCCTATGCAAGAGGCGTTATTGAGGTGGAGCGCTGTTACGTTGATGCCGGCCTCAAAGAGCTGACAGCGGGACAGACTTAGAGACACGGAGGAGCTCGTACAGGACTCAGCAGCATCTAAGGCAAAGAATGAGAGCAGTGAAAAAATGAACCTCAGTTGTTTTTATTTAGACATTTCTAATAACATTGTTTAAAGGTAAGACCCCCTTCTTGGGGGGCCCCTTGTAAAACAAATCTTTTCCAAATAGTACTGTACAGTGTCCAGTTTGACTAACAAACCAATGTGATTTGAAGGAAGTGAGCTTTTGCGTGATATCAGTAAGTTTCTGTTTTCTTGTCAGCAACATTAGTATTAATATAATATAAAAAAAATAAAGTTGGCGTAAGTTTCGTCCCCACAAATAACAGGGCTGATGTCTCTTGTCCCTCACACTTAATTTTTTATCAAAACAATGTGTTGTCGTTTAGTCTGAAAAATGCATCAAGCCAAAGCTAACCTACTAAGCAAACACTAACCTGGCCAGTCAGAATTAGTCTACTAAGCAAAAACTAACCTGGCCAGTCAGCATTAATGTACTAAGCATACGCTAGCTTGGCTTGTCAAAATTAATCTACTAAGAAAAAGCTAACCTGGCCAGTTAGAATGTACCTACTAAGCAAAAGCTAACCTACCAAGCAAAATCAAATCTCTGAAGCAAAAACTAACCTACCAAGCAAAATCTGACAAACGCATCAAGCCAAAGCTAACCTACTAAGCAAACGCTTACTTGGCCAGTCAGAATTAACCTACTAAGCAAACGCTTACTTGGCCACTCAGAATGAACCTACTAAGTAAAAGCTAACCTGACCACTCAGAATTAATCTACTAAGCAATAGTTAACCTGGCCAGTCAGAATTAATCTACTAAGGAAAAGCTATCCTGGCCAGTCAGAATTAACCTACTAAGCAAAAGCTAACCTGGCCAGTCAGAATTAACCTACTAAGAAAAAGCTAACCTGGCCAGTTAGAATGTACCTACTAAGCAAAAGCTAACCTACCAAGCAAAATCAAATCTCTGAAGCAAAAACTAACCTACCAAGCAAAATCTGACAAACGCATCAAGCCAAAGCTAACCTACTAAGCAAACGCTTACTTTGCCAGTCAGAATTAACCTACTAAGCAAACGCTTACTTGGCCACTCAGAATTAACCTACTAAGTAAAAGCTAACCTGACCACTCAGAATTAATCTACTAAGCAATAGTTAACCTGGCCAGTCAGAATTAATCTACTAAGGAAAAGCTATCCTGGCCAGTCAGAATTAACCTACTAAGCAAAAGCTAACCTGGCCAGTCAGAATTAACCTACTAAGAAAAAGCTAACCTGGCCAGTCAGAATTAACCTACTAAGAAAAAGCTAACCTGGCTAGTCAGAATTAATCTACTAAGCAATAGCTAACCTGGCCAGTCAGAATTAACCTACTAAGAAAAAGCTAACCTGGCCAGTCAGAATTAACCTACTAAGCAAAAGCTAATCTAGCAAGCTAAGGCTAAGCCAGCAAGCTAAGGCTAAGCTAGCAAGTGAAATCTAATCTAGCAAACCAAAGCCAAACAGGTGAGGGAGAGTTGATCTTGGCTGGTCACCTACATTTGAGCTGAAAAAAAAAATGTTCAATTTAATTTTCAGTTTAATATTTATTCTAAGAAAGTCAGAAATTTGGTTTGAGTTTCAGGGACAGACAGTACGTACATTTGTTCTTTGTGGGCCTAAAAGCGAATTCAGAGTATCAAGGTCTATACTATACCAAAATTGTCAGAGCTGTAACTTGCTCCACAGCCACAGCCTTCAACTCCATTCATGGTGACACACTGCTCGCCGGTGGTGCATCCCTGGCAATTTCCTAGCAAGTAAAAAAATAATAACAACCTTAAAAATGAAAGGTAACCAAGCAAATCGCTTTGCCTGACTATAAGATTTGCTTTACAGCAGCGGTGTGTTGTCTGTTTGTTGCAGTTGCTAGCTCTTTATTCTTTAGCTTGCTAAAGAATTAGAATGGAATTGCCTGTAAGGCAGTGGAGATTCTATTGAATAGAACTGGCAGGGCCAAGTTGACAAGCTAGGTATGCACTAGCAAGATTCCATAGATTAAACACACAATATATTATGTGTTAACTACTTAGTGTGTATGGAAATATTCTAATCAGCCAGTCCTGTAATATAACATTTTAATGAGGCATCCAGGGTGGCCAACCAGATTGAAAGGGTTAGCTAGTGCCACTCCTACCACCCCTCCAGTTACGCCTTATGTGCGGATACTTATTTCAGGGGTATTGTTTTATTAGGATCCCTATTGGCTATTCTTTCTTGGGTCCAACACACAAACCACACAAGACGAGGCAATAACAGTCAAATCAACTTGATGATAATAATAATAATAATAATAATAATAATAATAATAATAATAACAACAAAAACAACAACAGAACAAAAAATCTTATTCTCTAATCTGCTTTATTCTTTGAAACCTATCCTCTATGATTCTGCACCAGAGTATCTTCTAGCTATTGATGACCAGTTTACCCAATGGATCTATATTATTTATTATCCAAATGATCTTCAAACGTAACGTTAAGCAGCTTACCGGTTTGTGCCTTGACCATACCACCTGTGACAAAGACAGAGGGAGCACAGAAGAAGAAAATCGAAAAATGAAATGTAAGAAATTTAAGTCGAGCTAAAGTTTTTTTTAAAAATAGGCTAAATTCAGACTTACTCATAACGAGCAGGGCAGCCAAACACAGTCCAACTGGGATCCCCATTGAGACAGTTCTACTACAAAAATACACAACACATGGTGAAGTTACCACGTCACGCAGAAGCACCAAAGCCACCCCGAACAACAGCACAAGCCTTCTGAGTTTGCCCCCACTAGGCTCATTTCCGAGCGCGATCCATGTTAGCAAAACAAGTATTACATGGAGACACATGCCCGTGCTCAGCGCCACATAGCGACACGCGGCCCAGGAGCAGCAGCGGACCACTTCTTAATTTAATCATCTGGAGTGAAACAGAACACTGGTCTATGTGTACACTGGAATATGTGTACTACACCAAATCGGGTGACTGATTAGAGGAGAAATTAAAAAATATATTATTGTAAGAAATCAAAAAGACCTGCTTGGTTTACTTAGCATTCATTAATATCAGCACTATTTCTTGGTGTATTATTTAAACATACATTAGTACAGATAGATAATACATCACAAAACCAACAGAACAATTAACAGCTAGAAAAGAAAATTAATTTAAAGAAAAAAAACACATTTAAACCCTATTAGTTGCAAAGGCTGTATATATTGCTCTAATTTAAATGACTTGTTTTTAATTTACAATCATATTAAGAGGAGTTTAATTGGAAGTTGGTTCGTGATTTTTTTAGATTACAACTAGTTTTCAAGGTCAACGTGTTCATGACATGGTGAAATGACACGAAGCAATGTTTATGAAATGACGCAGTGTTTTGTTACGTTTAAAAAGACTTGAGTTGGACGAATGAATAAGTAAAAGCCAAACTGCTCTCCAGCGTATATGTGTTCCTACAATTGCATTTTCATTAATACTTTCTTCAAACACACAAATACGTCTGTATGGTTGGAGCTGTTGCCAGGACCCGTGTACGTTGTTGTGTTTTATTTTCTTTCGATAAGCTCCGCGCTGAAGTTCTGGGCAGCGCTGAAAAGCTCCTGCAACTGTTTTAGAAGCAAACGTTTCTGTGAAGATCATTTCAAAAACACAATGATGGTAGTTTTTCTTTAACTTGGTGGTAGGGATAGCGCAGTCCTTGTGCAGGTTTGTGTACTTTCTGCTGGTGACTGTGCGTCATGAACAACCTTCTCTAGTTTCAGTGGGTGGAAGTATTTTATTTAGCCATTTGCGTGACGCAGTTTGAGAAATCTTTTTCACATTTTTCTGGTGTAGCTGCTACCACCCCTATCACCCCTCTGGTTGTGCCCCAGTTTTTCAGTGTTTAAAGTTTTGGTGCTAAATATGCGAGGTTAAAAACTGAAGTTTAACTAATAACCATAACTAGTAGCACTAGGACAAAGTTCTTCTTAGGAGGAAGAAACAATTCTTCCAAGACCATTACCAACTTGCACTCATTCAAAGCATAGAATTAAGCAACCATTAAACACATAGACAATAACAAACAAAATACCCCAGTGGTCCAGCTTTGAAAGTTGACCGTTAAACCCAAACTGGCAAATGACAGTGAAGACCAATGATAGCTTACCAGATTGTGCAGGATGGCAGAGGTAGAGCTGTAGTGTTCGATGGTCTTTGTGCTGAACATCAATGCTCGCACATATATATAGAGCGAGACACAGTCACTCCCACATATGTGCAAAAATGGTCCACACTGTCAGTGTGATGAAGTCGTGAAACTGGATCGGCCTGGTGAAAAATGTAGCAGGAATTAGAAATATTAGCATTTTATTTTGCCCTCCAGCGTCTTTGGTAATATTTCTAATTCCACCTACTTTTTTCACCAGGCCGATGCATGTGTTCACTGAAGATGGGCAAGAAGAATACAACAACACTAAGCATAAACTCATACTTTATAGGAGAGGAATAAAGAAAACATTCAAAGCTTTCAGTGCAAGTCTGAGATAGATACAGTGTAGGGCAGGAACCCCCCCAAGGAAATGTACCCCAAGCTCAGGAGATAATGACCTGGCCATGCAGTGTCATAGGGGCCAGTTGGATTTGTAGTAGGGTGCAGTTGCCAGTCGAATTTGGACCATTCTGGACCTTCTCTTAGACCTTCTCACATCATGTCCATACCGCTGTATCTTCAAGAATAAACAATATACTCTGAACTGGTCTGCCTCTTCATTCTGATGGCAAGAAAATAAGTTCTAACATAATTCCAGGGGCATGTGTTATTTTCTGTTATATACAGTGTGAATGTACACCGCACAGTGTGTGTCGCTTTTGTCTTGAGCTATAGAGAGTGTGAAGAGACAGGAATGACTTCAGATCATCATATCAATCAGCACAATCCTCCCAGTTCCCAGTAACATGTTACTACGGCTATGGATGCAAATTTAATATATGGAGGGCCGTTGAAAGACTAGTGTACATACGATACTGGCATCTCATAAGAGTCACAGATGACATGAACTAGGTAAACAAAGGTTCACCACCAGACAAAAGATTGGACACACCTACCTCAATATACATGTATTTCTAGTTATAAAGACATTTTGATCTTAATGTGTTGAAAGACTCGTTTAAAAACTGAACCTGGCACCTATGTTCAAAAACATTTCCAATTTCTAAAGTATCTATATTTGTTTTGTAGTTTCATTGTATTTGCAATGATTCACTAATATTGTTACTAAATAAAACTTTTTAACAATTAAAATACTTTAAATAATGTCAAAAATATGACTAAATAAAACCTTTAATAGTAAAAAAAAAAAAAAAAAAAAACCCAGATAGGTGTGTCCATATTTTTATTATTGCTCCAGATGACAGCTAGTGTCCTGAAACTCTGTTGGTCTAGGACCATTTCTCGATTTTCTGAGGTGTAAATTTGCTAAACCTTTTTTGTCATCCATCAACATGCTGGAGCTGTCAAGTCAAGTGACCTACATATATTAGGAAATGGTTCTAAAAACATTGAAGTCAGTTTAGATTGACATTGAGCACAGTCAAGCTGGCGATAACATCTGGAAATATGCCAAGAAGAGTATGCAGTATAACCTGTGTGGGAGATGTAATAGTAAATGTTCTCAATAATAATAATAAAAAACTAAAAGGCGGCACAGTGGTTTAGTGGTTATAAAGAGATATACTCAAAGATAACATGCGATGGACTGGTGATCTGTCCATGGCACAGCTTCGTCCGATGACACTGGGATTGGCTCCAGCCAAGATAGATGGATAGATGGATGGATGGAGTTAATCAAAGAATATTATTAGTCAAGTAAATAGATTGTTTACAGAATTCCTTTTGGTCGATAATCTTAAATATTTTCATGGCGTGTAAAAAAAACATTGTCCTAGGAGGCTATTAACTTACCAGTCACTGTTTAAAGACAAGCTAACTTATCTGAATTATGTACATTTTAAAAATTGTGGTAATAGTTGTGTTTTATACTGTCATTTATCCTTAAATTCACAGAGAAAGTAATATATCGAAGTTTGTATGACGCTAAACCAACAAAGCTTGAATGAAAAATATACAACACAACTTAAAAAGCGATGTACAGATCTGCGATATGTCGCTGACTTGAACCGTATTGAGATGCTGTGGCAGGGTCTTAAGATTAAAGCAGTTCTCATGCTAAATTCAGTCTACTCGGGCCAGAATTCCTCTGCAGGAGCCTGAAACTCAGCTCTACAGTTAAGGAAAGATCTCGGTTTCAGTAGCTGCTAAAAGTGGCACAACTAGTTATTATAGTTCTCAGCTGGAGAGCCCATATCATTTCCCTCCGTTTATTACATAAAGGAGTTTGAAGTAACATATGAACAGTTTGCTTTGAAATGGTAGTAGTGGCTGAATACTGAATCGACTGTACAATGTAAACAGCATGCAGTATGCAGTACATTGATAATACAGGGTCAGTCAAAAGTTTCAGAACACACCGTTGTTTCAAAAACGAAAGGGAAATGGCGTATCTGAATACCCTGGCTAGTAATCGGTGAGTAGCCCTATCTGTTAGGCTGTTTTCCAAACATGGCTGCCATCTTAAAAGCCGCCATATTGGATTAAGGGCAGGTTTTTCCAATGGGAAGGTGGTCATGTAGCACATCTGTTGTCTCAGAAATCGATTGATACAAACAGATTTGCAATATCTTTTGTGGTTCAAATGTTATCAACACAGAAAATTACAACAACCACACTGAACTTTATATATGTGTTCAGCACCAGAGACAGCGTTTGATAACATTTGAACCACAAAAGATACTTCAAATCGGATTGCATCAATCGGTTTCTAAGACAGTTCTGGTTTTCTTTGATCTGCTACATGACCAGCTTCCCATTGGAAAAACTTACCCTTGATCCAATATGGCGGCTTTTTCAAAGGTTGGGCCCACATCATATTAACCTCTATGGATTAAGAATGGGATGCCACTCAAGTTTATATGCGTGTGAAAGCAGACTAGCGAATACTTTTAAGGTAGTGAATAACTTTCCAATTTCCTGAATTCATCAGCAGCATGTGTCATATTTGGCTGGGTTCAGCTCCTATGTCGGTGTCTAACAGGCCTTCCTACGAAAAGATGACAGTACAAGGAAGTTCTCTACTGAATTACCTGCAAAAGCAGTTGAACAACATTTTTCAGTGTGCAATTTTGCCCAAGGGTCCAAACTGTATTCAGATATGTCATTCAACTGTATTCAGATACATCAATAGTTGAAAAGCTGGCTTGAAACCAAGGCTGTCGTTACCAAGTCAAAGAGACATTCCACAAATTTTGCAATTTATTGTATGACGCATAAAGAAGTCGTTGAGAGTGGTTTGACATGAAATGATACGTTTGTAGAAAACTACTCAGATTCCTTTACAGTGGTGGTGATGGGAACCAGGGGTTGCCATGTCTACAACACAAATACAGCAATTTTTTTTATTATCCAAACCGCCACTGAACCTGCATGGGTCTTAAGGTCTTTTTATGTGTATGTTGTATGTTGATGATGGTAAAATAAAGAACAATCTAAAAAAAAAAAGAATTTTATTTGGGGATTATTTTGAATACCCTCCACGTATCCCTCAAACATGAACAGCTGCATTAAATGAAATGAAGAGTCTCAGGTATTAGATTACATGTGTTTGATTAAATATGTACAATTACATAAAGAAAATACTTTTTAAGAATAATCTAACTTCAAACACAAACAGTTAAGAAACATGATCGTTTGTTGGTGGCCTAAATATCGCAGCTCACAGAAACTGTCACTGATATCAGATTTAGTGAAACATGTAACGATATATGTAAATATGTAAACATGAAAATGATTTATTTGTATAACAATAAAATGAGTTTAAGCATGAGTATTGAGTATAAGTGAACCCTGAAGTTCAGAAACCATGCACATTCATCATTATGATTTAGACTTTCGACTGCTGCCACTGGAACTGGTGGAAGTGACTTCATTTAATTAAATCCAAGACAGCCTCAGAGCTGATGGTGAAGCAGAGACACGGGACGGGGTTAAACCATCTTGTATTGTTTCTAATAATTGTTTATTGCAACCCAAATCATAAAAAAATAAGAATTGCTGTTCAGGACATATAGACAGCGTCTCTCTGAGTAGAGATTGAGCTACAGTGGCTGATGAGCCGCCCTGGTATTGTTGGATGCTGGTGCTCTGATCTTCTTTAGACTCACAGAGGTCACTGGGAGTCGACATGCTTGGAATTGACCCTGAAATCAAGACATGCTGGAATCAAAGAATGAACTCACATCACTAACTGAGACAAAGAGCTCTTAGACTGAACCACAGTGGAGGAAGTTATGGATGTAGGATGAATCAGTACACTGGAGTAAATACAGTATATTTAATAAGTGGGCTTTTCCTTATTCACCTTATTTGTTATTTACGCCAAAGTTGAAAGATCAATCTGGTAGAATCTTCTTTGGATACCCTAGTCAACAATAACCATAAACAGTGGTCAATGTTGAAACTGGCCGCCATGTGCAGTCTTTTAGCTAAAAGGCTGAACTGCTCATACAGGTTCATACTGATGCATCGTGCTTGAACTAATCAATCAATTAGGTTTCAACAGCTCTTAGAGATCAACACGTTCTACGAGTTTAGACATTCATTTTAAAGGAAAACGAAACTAAGAGCCAATCATCGCAGATACACATAAAGATTCTTGACAGTTCATTACTGGAAACTACTATGAAATCACACACGAGAAACCAAAATAAACGTTGTGTCTCTAACGACAGCCCACGCCTCTTCACCCGCCCACCAAATTGAAACTTCTCAAATCTACACAATAAGTAGGTGCGTCCGAAATCGCCTACTTGTCTACTACTCAGTAGTAAATCAGTGGGCGAGCGTGGCTAGTATGTCTGAATACTCAGTAGTAAATCAGTAGGCGAGCGTGGCTAGTATGTCTGAATACTCAGTAGTAAATCAGTAGGCGAGCGTGGCTAGTATGTCTGAATACTCAGTAGTAAATCAGTAGGCGAGCGTGGCTAGTATGTCTGAATACTCAGTAGTAAATCAGTAGGCGAGCACGGCTAGTATGTCTGAATACTCAGTAGTAAATCAGTGGGCGAGCGCAGCTAGTATGTCTGAATACTAAGTAGTAAATCAGTGGGCGAGCATGGCTAGTATGTCTGAATACTCAGTAGTAAATCAGTAGGCGAGCACGGCTAGTATGTCTGAATACTCAGTAGTAAATCAGTAGGCGAGTGTGGCTAGTATGTCTGAATACTCAGTAGTGAATCAGTAGGCGAGCGCGGCTAGTATGTCTGAATACTCAGTAGTGAATCAGTAGGCGAGCACGGCTAGTATGTCTGAATACTCAGTAGTGAATCAGTAGGCGAGCGCGGCTAGTATGTCTGAATACTCAGTAGTGAAATCAGTAGGCGAGCGCGGCTAGTAAGTCTGAATACTCAGTAGTAAATCAGTAGGCGAGCGCGGCTAGTATGTCTGAATACTCAGTAGTGAAATCAGTAGGTGAGCGTGGCTAGTATGTCTGAATACTCAGTAGTGAATCAGTAGGCGAGCGCGGCTAGTATGTCTGAATACTCAGTAGTGAAATCAGTAGGCGAGCACGGCTAGTATGTCTGAATACTCAGTAGTAAATCAGTAGGCGAGCGCGGCTAGTATGTCTGAATACTCAGTAGTGAAATCAGTAGGCGAGCGCGACTAGTTTGTCTGAATACTCAGTAGTAAATCAGTAGGTGAGCGTGGCTAGTATGTCCAAATATTCAGTAGGTATTGAGTAGTAGGTGAACGGTACCGGATGACCTCCTGAATCAGCAGCCATTTTTATGTAGGTGAACACAGCACACTGCGCTATCCCATGATTCTCCTGGAGCGGCGGATGAATTCAAAGTGGAGTAAATAAACGGTGTAAAGCTGAACGTCGGCTGTGTGTACGTAGCTATGGCTATTGAACTGCCGCTACAGAAGTTAGCGCTACTGCAGAGATAAACAATGATTAACTTCTTCCCGTTTCATCTTCTCTGATCTACAGCTCCACACCGTCTGATACATAATCATATAAAAACACAGATCAGTCACTAAAAGATCTAAATCTGTCAGTAAACGAGCTTTTAAATGAATAGCAGGACTTTTACGGTGGTGGTCTGACATCTTGCGTTACAGGACGCTGGTAATATGGTGGACGTAGTACGTCTGAGATTGTGTGGTACTAAAACTCACCTACTGAAATTACCTACTAGTCTACCAGTCCAGCAGTACATACTGACTCTAGTCTAGTACCTACTGACTAGTAGGAGATTTCGGACGCACCTAATGTAACATATTCATCGTTAAAGCTGAATTTTGGTGAGAGATGACGAGTTTGCATGTGAATGTAATCCTGTTGGTAATCTGATTACTGTCTTTCTACTGTAACAGAATACAGGTACTATGTATTTGTATACTGACTACATAACGTCATTGCACGAATTGTATTACAGCCCAACCCTGCTGATACTAGATCTGACATCTAGTGTCGCTCATTTGCAATGTACTTCTTCATGTACTTAAGCATGACAGACTAGATTCTCACATAAATGCAGTCGCATGCAAAAATATGGGCAACCCTGGCCAAATTACATATCGTCACAGTCGAAAGAAAAACATACATTCCCAAATAGAAATTTACAGGAGAGGCCAAAAACTGCCTTTTCTTGTAATGTAAGTCAATGGAACCAGAAAGTTATTTTGGAGAATTTCTATTGGTCCATTCGTTATAAGATTGTCACCCAAATGTGAACGGTAGCTGCTGTGTTCAAATGATACAGAAACTTAAAATCAACAAAAATGAATATGCATGTTTTATTGTTTTTGTGTTTTGCCCTCTTCCCTGTCTCTGGACTGGCCTGTTGTCCTGTGCTCTGTGGTCTCGTTCTTGAGTCTTGTCTGGTGTTTGGTTGTTTTTTCCTGTCTTCTGTTTTCTTTTGTCCTCGTTTTATTCTCCTCTTGTTTCGTCTCGTTATCCTCCTCCTGCGTCCTCTTGTCATCCTCCTCCCATGACTTCTCGCCATCCTCTCGTTTCTCTCGTTGTCCTCCTCCCTTGTCGTCTCGTCATCTTCCTCCTGTGACTTCTCGTCATTTTCCTCCCTGTTTGTGTCACCGTACGTCCTCGCCCCTGGTTTTGTGTCCTTCCTGGTTTTGTGTTCCAGTCCCTGTTCCTGTTGTGCCTGGTTTCTGTGTTCCTGTCTGAGTTTTCTATTCCTGTTCTTGTTGGTCTGTCCGTTCCTGGACGTTGCTTCTGTTCCTGTTCGTCTGCCCGTCCTTGTCCGGTCTTGTGTTCAGTCCCTGGTCTTGTCTTGTCCCCGGTTTCGTGCCTTGTCTAGTCCTTGTCCTGTTTTGGTTTTCCTGGTCTCCCCCTTGGGACGGGCTCCTGGGGTGTGTTGACTTTTGCGCCTCTGGAGCTACGCCTTTCGAGGGGGGGTACCGCCACACTCTGCCCGGTTTCCCTCGTCTGTTTGTTTACGTCCTGTCATGTCGGCATTATGTTTGTTTTGGTCACGTGCTCCTTGTCTCCGCCCTAGCCCTGCCTGTCTCAGCTGTTGGTCATTCTGTATTAGTCTCGCCAGCTGTTTGCTATTTGTTTCCTTGTTACATATACGCTCTGTTTTCCCCTGGCCTCTGACTTTTGTGGTGTACATGGTGGTATTGCATCATGTTGTGTTTTTTTTGTTTCATTATGGACTACATTAAACCTGTTAAACCTGAGGCATGTGCTTTTGTTTTATACACGCTCTGAATGTGATCTTATCTAAATCGTACACAAACACAGAAAGATATTAATGTAGATATACGGCTTGTTTGAAACCACTTGGGATTATAACAAATACCTAAGATTGTTCAGATGGCCCTCCAAGCACTTTCTGTTATTATCTATTATTAATGGCAACTAATACCATCAAGATATTTCAGCTATGTCCAATAAAGGACTCGCTTTGCATGTTGAAAAGTCTCCCAGCACAACAGAACAGGGCGTAAGTGGATAATGAGGCCTGAAGGTAAGGTGGGGTAGAGCTGCCAAGTCTCTATTCACTGTAAAATGCACATTTCTTTTTTAACATTTCCTATAAATGAATCACCACTTTTGTGGTGTCCAATTCCACACACCAGCTAGGTCTCTCCACTAGAAGGCTGAAAGCTAGCCCATGCTGCTTTTTCCAGACAGCTTACTGGACAGCTCAACACACTTGGAGGAGAGCATTAACCGCCAGTCGTAACTTAGATTCAGTTGTTACTCAAGAGATGGTATACGCTCCAGCCAGAAACAGTTGGTGGGGTTTCCTCATGTTGGTGAACTACTCCAATATGACCAGGCTGCTCACTCACTTGCTATAGCAGCACTGATGCTTCAATGACAGCAAAATGTTTAGCAGTTCCTCCTCTGGAAATGCTGTTTTGGTTGGGTAGGGAAATCACCAGGGTGCCATTAATCCTCTCTCTTCTCTATTTCTCCAGAAAGTCACCTCCAAGACAATCACCCAGGAGGTGTTCTTGCTTTGCACATGCGTGGGGATCCCCAAAAACATCATTACGGACCAGGGCACCACTTTTGTCTCCCTGCTGGTGGCAGACCTCTGTAAGCTGCTGCGCAAAAAGCACCTCCCTACCTCGGTCTACCACCCCCAGACCAATAGGTTGGTGGAGCACTTCAACCAAACCCTGAAGCAAATGCAGGAACGTGGTTCCCATTGACCACCTGTAAGTTCCTGGCCACCTGAGAGGGTCCCTATACCATCAGGCAAAGTGTGGGCCCCATGAATTAATGCCTTGACCAACCCTACCGGAGGAAAACCCAGCAGGTCTACCACATTAACCTGCTCAAAAAGTAATGAAGAACTAGAGAACACAAACTGTGCAGCAGCAGATGAGCTACTGTCTCTGACTTTACATCTACAAGGTGGACCAGTAAGTAGTAGGAGTGTCTAATAGAGTGGACAGTGAGTGGACACACCAGCACAACACACACTAACACACTAACACAGCACCACGTAACTGCAAGAACAGTTATAGTAAATAGTAATTCATTTGATTTTCTCTTTTCAAATAAACAGAAATCAATAAACCAAAATCCACTTTACTGTAACGTTAATTAAGATCTGCCGCATCCGAGCACAGAAACTGAAGCCGACACTGGTTTATATTTCAAATTATACCTTTTATTGAATTTCAAGATGCCATATATGACAGCATGAGTACCCAATTTTCCCTGTGATTCTTTGTTTTGTCTTTTTCTGCTTCAGTATTCTTTCTTTTTCACAAACATTCCAGTTTGATACAATTTCAAAACTGTTGAAAGAGAAAACAAGCCGACCCCAGAGTTAGTACTAGCACTATTACACTGTAGACTATTGATAACTGAGTAGTGCATGCTTCGTTCTGAAATCAGTAGCCGTATTGAACTCATCAGAAACCCATGGTGACGGCAGCTGGCTGGTCGTAGTTTAGAGAACGGCGTCTTCTTCTGAGTTGGGGGCCGCCGCAAGGCTGGAAAGGAAAGAAACACTGGTGAGTTTGGATGGCAAGGAAAAGGCGGTCACTGGTACTTACTACTTCACCAAACACCCCGAATGCCCAGCTTATGCTCCAGTTTCTTAGCAACATATGCAAACACTTAACAAACCCACATGACCTCTGTGTTTGTGGCTGAATTCGTCCAGTTTGGTGATGGAAGTTTCATTTGTTGCTGTTTTTAGAGAAGTTAAAGAACATGAGCTTGTATTTTTACTCCTTACTTGGTCCCATCATGTGTCTTGGAGGTGTTTCTGGGGCAGTCTGAAGGTTAGGTGAATTTGACAGTACAGCAACTGCAATCTTTCGATCATAAACTGTGCAGGGCTTCATCAAGTATTACATTTGGCTTCATAATGGCTTCTTGACAAAGGCCAGATGTTGGCATTAGCCAGAAGAATAACTGACAGTTAGTGAACAAGACTGGATGCTCGCTTGAACCTGTTCAGCTCTTATGTCAGGATATGTCAGTAGAGTAGGCTGATCAGGTCAACAAAGCTGATTGGCTGATGCTGCACATTCCAGGTTCTTTAAAGAAGGAGTACCTTAACCGAGACATATTAGGTACAGGAGTCGTGTTCCGAGTATATGTAAACTACAGCTAATGTCCAGAGTCATTATTTCCGAACGCAGAAAACCTGGAACTGTGAGGCAATGGCCGGACTAGCAAAGCCACTGCAACGACCCATCGAAGAGTAGAACCTACAAGAACGTTTAAGGAACCACAGGCCTTAACTGGGAAAAAAATGGTATCCGTGGGAAATCCTCATGGAGGCCTGCTCTGTTATCCCTCTGCACTATTTTCCATCCATCCATTATCTTCCGCTTTATCCCGCTAGTCGGGGTCATGGGAGGGCTGGACCCAATCCCAGTGTCATTGGATGAAGGTGGGGTACACCATGGACAGGTTGCCAGCCCATTGCATGGCCAACACACACTCACGCACACACACACACACACACACACACACACACTCACACCTACGGGCAGTTTAGAGTGAGGATCCTAACATGCATGTGTTTGGACTGTGGGAGGAAACAAGAGTACCCGGAGGAGAGAACATACACACTCCACACAGAACCACCCGGACCGGGAATCCAACCCAGATCATCTCACTGTGAGGAGACAGTGCTGACCACTACACCACCATACTGACCACCACACCACCATACTAACCACTACACCACCATACTAACCACTACACCACCATACTAACCACTACACCACCTTACTAACCACTACACCACCGTACTAACCACTACACCACCGTACTAACCACTACACCACCGTACTAACCACTACACCACCGTACTAACCACTACACCACCATACTAACCACTACACCACCGTACTAACCACTATACTAACCACTACACCACCGTACTAACCACTACACCACCATACTAACCACTACACCACCGTACTAACCACTACACCACTGTACTAACCACTACACCACCACACTAACCACTACACCACCATACTAACCACTACACCACCAGCCATTCCCCCTGCACCCTGAATGTATTGACGCGCTCCTGCCTGCAGTCCCATATCACACCAATATTTAATCTCGGAGTGCATTGAGGGTGGACCTCATTTACAATGTAGCTGAGCATTATACATTGTAAGGGGATTGACAAAATCAAATAAAAAGAGGCAGCATTTTAATAAGATGTAGATACAACATATCATAAAATATAATAAGATATAAAACAAATAAGACAAAAATAAAAATTTTAAAAGTAGGAATCAATAAAACCATAGGTAAGAAAATCTAAAGTATTAAATATAATAAAGACTACAGATAAATAAATTAAACTAAATACATAAAAGGGTAAAATGTAAGTAAGTAAACAATGACTAAGAACAAAAGAAAAATAATAAGGAAACGATAAAAGAAAGAAAAAAGCTAAAAAAAACAAGATTAAAAAGGAAATTAAAAGTTAACTAAAAATGTTAAATAAAACAAAAAAACCCAAACTAAAAACATAAAAACTAAAATCAGCTAGAACAGTGGCAGGCTGTCTGAAGGTGGTTAGTGACTAGGTGTTTAAAATGATGGAGTGACTCCAGCGAGCTGAGCTTTAGTGAGTTCTGTAGTGAGGTCCAGCTCGCTGGTGCACTGTAGCTAGAAGCAGATTTTCCCAGTTCACTAAAAACTCTCGGTGCCTGAAGGGTGATCCAACCACTGGAACGAGTCTGGTAGGTTGTGTCATTTTTAATAAGCATGTGTGTGATGTACAGTGGCGTAAGGCCAGAAAGTGCTTTAAAAATAAAAATAAACCAATGTGTTTCCCGACGCACAGCAAATGTGTACTATACTGTCACCAGTAATGAATCTTAGTGCCGCGTGATATACAGAATCTAGTGGTCTGAGTGTAGTTGCTGGCACATGTCTGTAAATCACATCACCGTAGTCAAGCATAGATAAAAGTGTTGCCTCAACAATCTTTTTTCTTGCTTGTGTTGGGAAACAAGATTTATTTCTATAAAGGAAGCCGAGTTTTTGCCTCAGCTTACCTGAGAGCTTGTTTATATGGTGCTTAAAAGTAAAGTTGTGATTTTAAAATTATTAAAATCAATGTTAAATTTTGTTTTATCAGAATTTAAAACAAATTTAAAAGGCAGACTGTATGGCATTAAAAGAGAACTGCAGTTTATGTGGTAAGTCGTCAGCATATAAATGTATTTCACAGTCGACAATGGAGGTAACAATATCATTAATGTAAATATTAAATAATATTGGGCCAAGGATTGATCCTTGAGGGACACCTTTAGAAATGGGTACTCACACTCACATATAGACTGTCATCATTCTATTTAGACTATTCATTACTGAAAATTAGCCCGGTGCTGCAAGATATTGTGATGGTGTCCCACGAGAATGCAGATCTCGAGTCCCTATTGCCTTGCAACTCTCTACTGTATACCTGCTTATTTGATATTTTACTATATCTTACATAGTAAAAACAATATTAGAAATATTTATAATTTGTGTTTTGATGCACCGCCATGTACATGGGTACACTGAACAATAGTTACATACGTCATATTGTTACAGCCCTAACTGAATGTAGTACCTACTACGTCAAACCATTGTAGGCATGTGCTGCTCTGAACTGACCTGTACACAGCTGCCCCTTCCCTTCTGGCACAGGTGCACCTCACAGTGCAGGAAGACCCTTACAGAGATGCCAGAAAAGGTGAACATCCTGAAGGAGAACCGGGCAGATGTACCAACGCCATTCTGCAGCACCTCCACGGTTCCATCTTCAGTGTTGGGACAGCTACAAGAGAAAAACGAGAGTTTTTTGTACAAACACACATTTTGCTATTGTTTATAAATAATCTAGACAAATTTCATAACTAATATTGTGTTTGTAGTTTGCAAATTGTTATTTTTTTTAACTCTGAGAATCTCTTACTCATTCTGGATCAGGTTCCAGTAGATGGGGTTGTTGACGTTTTCATCGGGTGTGGCCCAGCAGTGGTCCAACACCGCAGCGATCTGGCTTCCGTCCACTCCTGTGACGTCCACAGACACGAAGATCTTCTGGTTCACGCCAAGCGTCACGTTTCCAGAATAAGGCGCGCTGAATGAATTGTTGGGATAAGGGGCCATGGAGATATGGTATTGACCCAGATTCTGGATGTCCCTGAACAGCACACTGTGGAGGACAAACAACATTAACCCCTTATTATTCACAGATATCAATGTTCTGAAGCTTATTACTCAGTATGTACACGGAAAACAAGGCGTTGTTTCTGAGTTACAGAAGGAAGTAATGGAGGTCTGAGTGTAGGTCTCTCGAGAGGAGAACAACGTCCAGCCATTCACAAAGGTCTGAGTAGGCCTGGTTATCGTGCAGAATTCTTCAACGCAGATACGGTTACGATGGCTCAGCAATATTTTTGTCGATACCTTTACTTCAGTGCCGATTCCTGAATGATGTACTTCTGAAACCTGAGTAATACTTTAATACTCTTAGTTCAATCCATATTCCTGAGCAGTATTTTTTGGGCACCTTCTAAGTTAAATGTTATTATATATAAATTGTATTTAGTATGACTACACACACATGTTTAAGGATATTGCAAAACATCATATGTACAAACTGAAAGGAGGTATGTTTTAAAGCAGAAAAAATTGAGCATATTTACTAACAATAATGCATTGCAAACTAGTCAACTTCATAGATTAACAAACATTGATATTAATAACATGCCTACAGCACATCATTTAGACATCCAGTAGCTGTTTAGTTACTGAAATTGGAGTATCTTGATTCTTCATAGCATTAAAGTCATTCGGTGGGGGCAATCACGGGCTGGAGGTTAGAGAGCCAGCCCTATGACGGGTTGCTGGTTCGATCCCATGAACCTTTCACTGCACACATGGGTTAAATGCAGAGATCTTGAATCCCCTCTGGGACTAATTAAGTATTTATCTACCTGGTTTACCATCAAATTACTGCATTTCGATATCCAGCCTTATGACTGAGAATTCAGATAGAGAGTGTTTTAGAACCTTACCCCTGTGAGGCCTGGATGGACATAGGCATGGAGACACTCTGGATGATTGGGTACGCGCAGGTGAAGTTGATGTTTACCCAGCTATGACGACTGATCAAGCCGTCTGAAGCTGAACCCTTCTGAACAGAGTTCTCGTAGAGTAAATGGGTGCCGTTGCTCTGAAAGAACATTCATGTTTACACAACCATTTATCAACCTCTCTGTATCCCGTAATTAGAATTAAACAGGTTTTTTGGTTACTGTGCCTTTAAGACTGATACAGTATGTGCTAGGTTTGGGTACCCATGGTCAGATGGTGCTTACCAAGCAAAATCTAATCTACCAAGCCAAATCTAGCCTACCAAGCAAAAGCTAACCTACGAAGCAAAAGCTAACATACCAAGCAAAGTCTAACCTATTAGGCAAAATCTAGCCTACCAAGCAAAATCTAACCTACTCAGCAAAATCTAACCTACCAAACAAAATCGAACCTACGAAGCAAAAGCTAACATACCAAGCAAAATCTAACCTATTAGGCAAAAGCTAACCTACCAAGCCACATCTAACCTACTAAGCAAAAGCTAATCTACTAAACAAAATCTAACCTACTAAGCAAAAGCTAACCTACTAAGCCAAATCTAACCTACCAAGCAAAATCTAATCTACTAAGCAAAAGCTAACCGACTAAGCAAAATCTAACCTACCAAGAAAAATCTAACCTACTAAGCAAAAGCTAGCCTAGCCAGTCAGAAATAACTCGTATCTAATAATTAGAATTAAACTGTTTTTTTTTGTTACTGTGCCTTTAGGACAGATACAGTATGTTGCAAAATTTGGGCACCCCTGGTCAAATGGTGCTTCATTATTTTTTTATGTGGAAAGAATTTAGCACATTCTTTACGAAATGAAATGTATTTTTTGGTTGTATGTTCTACTTTTTTACCTCAGTATGAAAATAGAAATTGTGGAGGAAAATGTCATGCAGGTGTTTTTATTTATACACATAGAAAATGAATAACCCATGTCATTTCACTGGGGGTGTTTAAACCTTTGCATATTACTGTGTATGTAAACAACCTCTGTTCTGGCTGTCCTGCATTGTGCCTTGAATAAACCTTTGTAGTCTGAACAGGCAGTTGAATATAAAGAAGTTCATGACATCACAGCAATAAACAGTTCGGTGTTTTATTTTTTGCACCCTACCCGTAGAGTCGTCCCGCAGGAGTTTTGGGTGTGGTCGACACTGAACACCAATGCCCCATTCTGGACCAGGCCTGCGCAAGAGGCGTTATTGAGGTGGAGCCTGTTTGAGTTGATGCCGGCCTCAAAGAGCTGACAGCGGGACAGACTGAAAGCAATGGAGGATCCCGAACAGGTCTCAACGGCACCTAAGACAAAGAATAAGGGCAGTGAAAAAATGTACATGCTGAAGCTCAGTTTCTTTTAATTAACACTGTTTGGGGCTAAAACCCCCTTTTTGGATAGTAAGTGTTGTTCACTTTACCCGTCCTTGTAAAAGTAATCTTGTCCAAATAGTACTACACAGTGTCCAGTTTGTATAACAAATCAAAGTGATTTGAAGGAAGTGAGTTTGTGTGATGTCAGCAAGTTTCTGTTTTCTTGTCAGCAACATTAGCGTTAATGCAAAACTACTTCAGACACCAAACTCATGGTACATGAAGACATTGTTATTAATAGGGCCTGACCTTTGGTAAAGTTAGTTTAAGCTTTATCCGTACAAATAACAAGGCTCATGTCTCTTATCCCCCCCACTTAATTTTTATCAAAACAATGTGTTCTCGTTTTTGCTAAACAATGCACCAAGCCAAAGCTAACCTACTAAGCAAAAGCTAACCTGGCCAGTCAGAATTCACCTACTAAGCAAACTCTAACCTGGCCAGTCAGAATTAACCTTCTAAGCAAAAGCTAACCTGACCAGTCAGAATTAACCTTCTAAGCAAAAGCTAACCTGGCCAGGCAGAATTAAGTTACTAAGCAAAGGCTAACCTGGCCAGTAAGAATTAACCTTCTAAGCAAAAGCTAACCTGGCCAGTCAGAATTAACTTACCAAGCAAACGCTAACCTGGCCAGTAAGAATTAACCTTCTAAGCAAAAGCTAACCTGGCCAGTCAGAATTAAGTTACTAAGCAAACGCTAACCTGGCCAGTCAGAATTAAGTTACTAAGCAAAGGCTAACCTGGCCAGTAAGAATTAACCTTCTAAGCAAAAGCTAACCTGGCCAGTCAGAATTAACTTACCAAGCAAACGCTAACCTGGCCAGTAAGAATTAACCTTCTAAGCAAAGGCTAACCTGGCCAGTAAGAATTAACCTTCTAAGCAAAAGCTAACCTGGCCAGTCAGAATTAACTTACCAAGCAAACGCTAACCTGGCCAGTAAGAATTAACCTTCTAAGCAAAAGCTAACCTGGCCAGTCAGAATTAAGTTACTAAGCAAACGCTAACCTGGCCAGTCAGAATTAACTTACCAAGCAAAAGCTAACCTGGCCAGTCAGAATTAAGTTACTAAGCAAACGCTAACCTGGCCAGTCAGAATTAACCTTCTAAGCAAAAGCTAACCTGGCCAGTCAGAATTAACCTACTAAGCAAACGCTAATCTGGCCAGTAAGAATTACCCCTCTAAGCAAAAGCTAACCTGGCCAGTCAGAATTAATCTACTAAGCAAAAGCTAACCTGACCAGTCAGAATTAACGTACTTAGCAAACTCTAACCTGGCCAGTAAAAATTAACCTTCTAAGCAAAAGCTAACCTGGCCAGTCAGAATTAACCTTCTAAGCAAAAGCTAACCTGGCCAGTCAGAATTAACCTACCAAGCAAAAGCTAACCTGGCCAGTCAGAATTAACCTACTAAGCAAAAGCTAACTTGGCCAGTCAGAATTAACCTACTAAGCAAAAGCTAACATGGCCAGTCAGAATTAATCTACTAAGCAAAGGCTAACCTGGCCAGTCAGAATTAACCTACTAAACAAAAGCTAACCTGGCCAGTCTGATTTAAACCTACTAAACAAAAGCTAACCTGGCCAGTAAGAATTACCCTTCTAAGCAAAAGCTAACATGGCCAGTCAGAATTAATCTACTAAGCAAAAGCTAACCTCGCCAGTCAGAATTCACCTACTAAGCAAAAGCTAACATGGCCAGTCAGAATTAACCTACTAAGCAAAAGCTAACCTGACCAGTCAGAATTAACCTACTAAGCAAAAGCTAACGTGGCCAGTCAGAATTAACCTACTAAGCAAAAGCTAACCTGGCCAGTCAGAATTAACCAACTAAGCAAAAGCTAACCTGGCCAGTCAGAATTAACCTACTAAGCAAAAGCTAACGTGGCCAGTCAGAATTAACCTACTAAGCAAAAGCTAACATGGCCAGTCAGAATTAACCTACTAAGCAAAAGCTAACGTGGCCAGTCAGAATTAACCTACTAAGCAAAAGCTAACCTGACCAGTCAGAATTAATCTACTAAACAAAAGCTAACCTGGCCAGTCAGAATTAATCTACTAAGCAAAAGCTAACCTGGCCAGTCAGAATTAACCTACTAAACAAAAGCTAACCTGGCCAGTCAGAATTAATCTACTAAGCAAAAGCTAACCTGGCCAGTCAGAATTAACCTACTAAACAAAAGCTAACCTGGCCAGTCTGATTTAAACCTACTAAACAAAAGCTAACCTGGCCAGTAAGAATTACCCTTCTAAGCAAAAGCTAACATGGCCAGTCAGAATTCACCTACTAAGCAAAAGCTAACATGGCCAGTCAGAATTAACCTACTAAGCAAAAGCTAACCTGACCAGTCAGAATTAACCTACTAAGCAAAAGCTAACGTGGCCAGTCAGAATTAACCTACTAAGCAAAAGCTAACCTGGCCAGTCAGAATTAACCTACTAAGCAAAGGCTAACCTGGCCAGTCAGAATTAACCTACTAAGCAAAGGCTAACACGGCCAGTCAGAATTAATCTACTAAGCAAAGGCTAACCTGGCCAGTCAGAATTAATCTACTAAGCAAAGGCTAACCTGGCCAGTCAGAATTAATCTACTAAGCAAAGGCTAACCTGGCCAGTCTGATTTAAACCTACTAAACAAAAGCTAACCTGGCCAGTAAGAATTACCCTTCTAAGCAAAATATATCCTGGCCAGTCAGAATTACCTACTAAGCAAACTCTAAAGTGGCAAGTCAGAATTAACCTACTAAACAAATTCTAATCTGGCCAGTCAGCTAATCTAGCAAGCTAAAGCCAACCAGGTAAGTAGTTTGATCGTCAGTTTGATTTTTGGCCTGAGTATTTATTCTGAAAAGAAATTTGATGACAGAGTTTTAGGGACAGACAGTACATACATTTGTTCTGAAGGTGAATTTACAGTACCAAGGTCTATACTGTACCAAAATTGTCAGAGCTGGAACTTGTTCGACAGCCACAGCCTTGAACTCCATTCATGGTGACACACTGCTCGCCGGTGGTGCAGCTCTGGCAATTTACTAGAAAGGAAAAAAAGAGTAATAACCTTAAAAATGAAAGGAAACCTAGCAAATCGCTTTGCCTGACTATAAGATTTGGATACTTATTTCAGAGATATTGTTATATTGTTTTATTAGCTAAATAGCTGCTATTCTTTCTGGGGTCCAACAGACAAACCACACAAGACAATGCAAAAACTGTCATACCAACTCATAATCAACGACAACAACAGAACAAAGTTGAAACCAATACTCAAAAAAACGTTAAAAACAACTCAGGATAATAAAAAATCCTTAAAACTAAATATAGAATCATACCTTAAAAAGAAAAGATGAAAAAATAATATGAAAACAGAAAACACATAGTAGAAAAGTTTTCTTCTCTAATCTGCTTTATTTTGTGAAACCTATCCTCCATGATTCTCTCTCCAGAGTATCTTCTAGCTATTGATGACCAATTTACTCAATGGACCTATTTTATTTTTTATCCAAAATATCTTCAAACGTAACATCAAGCAGCTTACCGGGGAGTGGTGATGGGACCCCATTACCTGTGTTTTGTAAGGAAGACAGAGGGAGCAGAGAAAGAGAAAAAAGTGAAATGCAAAAGCAATTAAAGTCAAGCTCAAGTAAAAGAAAATAATCTAAAAACAGAAAACACATTGTAGAAAAGGCTTATTCTCTAATCTGCTTTATTCCTGAAACCTATCCTTAATGACCAGAGGTGTCAAGTAACAAAGTTTGTTACCATACTTCAGTAGAAATTTTGGTTAATTATAATTTACTGGAGTAATTATTTTTAGCTGACTTTTTACTTTTTTTTCTTCTTTTTACGTTTACACTCCATTATCTGAACTTTCTACTCCTTACATTTACACTCCATTATCTGTACTTTCTTATCTTTACATTTACACTCCATTATCAGTACTTTCTACTCCTTACATTTACACTCCATTATCTGTACTTTCTACTCCTTACATGTACACTCCATTATCAGTACTTTCTACTCCTTACATTTACATTCCATTATCAGTACTTTCTACTCCTTACATTTACACTCCATTATCTGTACTTTCTACTCCTTACATTTACACTCCATTATCAGTACTTTCTACTCCTTACATTCACACTCCATTATCAGTATTTTCTACTCCCGACATTTACACTCCATTATCTGTACTTTCTACTCCTTACATTTACATTCCATTATCAGTACTTTCTACTCCTTACATTTACACTCCATTATCAGAACTTTCTACTCCTTACATTTACACTCCATTATCAGTATTTTCTACTCCCGACATTTACACTCCATTATCTGTACTTTCTACTCCTTACATTTACATTCCATTATCTGTACTTTCTACTCCTTACATTTTAAACATAGCCTCGTTACTCCTACTTCATTTCAGCTTGTTTTCATTCATATACATTTACATTCCAGTAAAGATTATTGATAACATGTCTTTGAAGTTTGACTTCATTACAATACTTATAGACAACTAGTCATCATATCTTCTGCTCCATGAAACACATGTTAATACTCAGTAGTACACAGCTATGCTTCTTTAATATATTTACATTGTACTAAACTACATTCATGTTCAATGGGCGTATATGCGGCTGAAACAGGAAGTCTAGCGCATCCCAGATTTATCAACATTAACATTTTAATATAACATTATAGTCATTATGGCTTTTAGAAGAATGGGTTTTTGGGGGGGTGAGCTAGAGCACTATAGCTTTTGTCCTTAATGGCATTTTATCCTTACATTACTTTTACTTTTATATTAAGTAGCTCTAAAAGCAGTACTTTTACTGGAATAAAAAGCTTGAGTTGATGCTTCAACTTCTACAAAAGTATTTTTAAACCCTAGTATCTATACTTCTACCTGAGTAATGAATGTGAATACTTTTGACACCTTTGTCAATGACTCTGCACCAGGGTATCTTCTAGCTATCGATTACCTATTTACTCAATGAATCTGTACTATTTATTATCCAAAATATCTTCAAGCGTAACATCAAGCAGCTTACCGGGGGGTGGTGATGTTTCTTCATTACCTGTGTTTTGTGAGGAAGACAGAGGGAGCAGAGAAAGAGAAAAAAGTGAAATGCAAAAGCAATTAAAGTCAAGTTCAAGTAAAAAAAAAACAATATCTTAAAACAGAAAACACATTGTAGAAAAGGCTTATTCTCTAATCTGCTTTATTCCTGAAACCTATCCTTAATGACCAGAGGTGTCAAGTAACGAAGTTTGTTACCTTACTTCATTAGAAATTTTGGTTATTTATAATTTACTGGAGTAATTATTTTTAGCTGACTTTTTACTTCTACTCCTTACATTTACACTCCATTATCTGAGCTTTCTACTCCTTACATTTACACACCATTATCAGTACTTTCTACTCCTTACATTTACACTCCATTATCAGTACTTTCTACTCCTTACATTTACACTCCATTATCTGAGCTTTCTACTCCTTACATTTACACACCATTATCAGTACTTTCTACTCCTTACATTTACACTCCATTATCAATACTTTCTACTCCTTACATTTACACTCCATTATCAGTACTTTCTACTCCTTACATTTACACTCCATTATCTGAGCTTTCTACTCCTTACATTTACACTCCATTATTAGTACTTTCTACTCCTTACATTTACACTCCATAATCAGTACTTTCTACTCCTCACATTTACACTCCATTATCAGTACTTTCTACTCCCTACATTTACACTCCATTATCAGTACCTTCTACTCATTACGTTTACACTCCATTATCAGAACTTTCTACTCCTTACATTTTAAACATAGCCTCGTTACTCCTACTTCATTTCAGCTTGTTTTCATTCATATACATTTACATTCCAGTAAAGATTATTGATAACATGTCTTTGAAGTTTGACTTCATTACAATACTTATAGACAACTAGTCATCATATCTTCTGCTCCATGAAACACATGTTAACACTCAGTAGTACACAGCTATGCTTCTTTAATATATTTACATTGTACTAAACTACATTCATGTTCAATGGGCGTATATGCGGCTGAAACAGGAAGTCTAGCGCATCCCAGATTTATCAACATTAACATTTTAATATAACATTATAGTCATTATGGCTTTTAGAAGAATGGGTTTTTGGGGGGGTGAGCTAGAGCACTATAGCTTTTGTCCTTAATGGCATTTTATCCTTACATTACTTTTACTTTTATATTAAGTAGCTCTAAAAGCAGTACTTTTACTGGAATAAAAAGCTTGAGTTGATGCTTCAACTTCTACAAAAGTATTTTTAAACCCTAGTATCTATACTTCTACCTGAGTAATGAATGTGAATACTTTTGACACCTTTGTCAATGACTCTGCACCAGGGTATCTTCTAGCTATCGATTACCTATTTACTCAATGAATCTGTACTATTTATTATCCAAAATATCTTCAAGCGTAACATCAAGCAGCTTACCGGGTGGTGGTGATGTTTCTTCATTACCTGTGTTTTGTGAGGAAGACAGAGGGAGCAGAGAAAGAGAAAAAAGTGAAATGCAAAAGCAATTAAAGTCAAGTTCAAGTAAAAAAAAAACAATATCTGAAAACAGAAAACACATTGTAGAAAAGGCTTATTCTCTAATCTGCTTTATTCCTGAAACCTATCCTTAATGACCAGAGGTGTCAAGTAACGAAGTTTGTTACCTTACTTCATTAGAAATTTTGGTTATTTATAATTTACTGGAGTAATTATTTTTAGCTGACTTTTTACTTCTACTCCTTACATTTACACTCCATTATCTGAGCTTTCTACTCCTTACATTTACACACCATTATCAGTACTTTCTACTCCTTACATTTACACTCCATTATCAGTACTTTCTACTCCTTACATTTACACTCCATTATCTGAGCTTTCTACTCCTTACATTTACACACCATTATCAGTACTTTCTACTCCTTACATTTACACTCCATTATCAATACTTTCTACTCCTTACATTTACACTCCATTATCAGTACTTTCTACTCCTTACATTTACACTCCATTATCTGAGCTTTCTACTCCTTACATTTACACTCCATTATCAGTACTTTCTACTCCTCACATTTACACTCCATTATCAGTACTTTCTACTCCCTACATTTACACTCCATTATCAGTACTTTCTACTCATTACGTTTACACTCCATTATCAGAACTTTCTACGCCTTTCGTTTACACTCCATTATCTGTACTTTCTTATCTTTACATTTACACTCCATTATCAGTACTTTCTACTCCTTACATTTACACTCCATTATCAGTATTTTCTACTCCCGACATTTACACTCCATTATCTGTACTTTCTACTCCTTACATTTACATTCCATTATCAGTACATTCTACTCCTTACATTTACATTCCATTATCAGTACATTCTACTCCTTACATTTACACTCCATTATCTGTACTTTCTACTTCTTACATTTTAAACATAGCCTCGTTACTCCTACTTCATTTCAGCTTGTTTTCATTCATATACATTTACATTCCAGTAAAGATTATTGATAACATGTCTTTGAAGTTTGACTTCATTACAATACTTATAGACAACTAGTCATCATATCTTCTGCTCCATGAAACACATGTTAATACTCAGTAGTACACAGCTATGCTTCTTTAATATATTTACATTGTACTAAACTACATTCATGTTCAATGGGCATATATGCGGCTGAAACAGGAAGTCTAGCGCATCCCAGATTTATCAACATTAACATTTTAATATAACATTATAGTCATTATGGCTTTTAGAAGAATGGGTTTTTGGGGGGGTGAGCTAGAGCACTATAGCTTTTGTCCTTAATGGCATTTTATCCTTACATTACTTTTACTTTTATATTAAGTAGCTCTAAAAGCAGTACTTGAACTGGAATAAAAAGCTTGAGTTGATGCTTCAACTTCTACAAAAGTATTTTTAAACCCTAGTATCTATACTTCTACCTGAGTAATGAATGTGAATACTTTTGACACCTTTGTCAATGACTCTGCACCAGGGTATCTTCTAGCTATCGATTACCTATTTACTCAATGAATCTGTACTATTTATTATCCAAAATATCTTCAAGCGTAACATCAAGCAGCTTACCGGGGGGTGGTGATGTTTCTTCATTACCTGTGTTTTGTGAGGAAGACAGAGGGAGCAGAGAAAGAGAAAAAAGTGAAATGCAAAAGCAATTAAAGTCAAGTTCAAGTAAAAAAAAAACAATACCTGAAAACAGAAAACACATTGTAGAAAAGGCTTATTCTCTAATCTGCTTTATTCCTGAAACCTATCCTTAATGACCAGAGGTGTCAAGTAACGAAGTTTGTTACCTTACTTCATTAGAAATTTTGGTTATTTATAATTTACTGGAGTAATTATTTTTAGCTGACTTTTTACTTCTACTCCTTACATTTACACTCCATTATCTGAGCTTTCTACTCCTTACATTTACACACCATTATCAGTACTTTCTACTCCTTACATTTACACTCCATTATCAGTACTTTCTACTCCTTACATTTACACTCCATTATCTGAGCTTTCTACTCCTTACATTTACACACCATTATCAGTACTTTCTACTCCTTACATTTACACTCCATTATCAATACTTTCTACTCCTTACATTTACACTCCATTATCAGTACTTTCTACTCCTTACATTTACACTCCATTATCTGAGCTTTCTACTCCTTACATTTACACTCCATTATCAGTACTTTCTACTCCTTACATTTACACTCCATTATCAGTACTTTCTACTCCTTACATTTACACTCCATTATCAGTACTTTCTACTCCCTACATTTACACTCCATTATCAGTACTTTCTACTCATTACGTTTACACTCCATTATCAGAACTTTCTACGCCTTTCGTTTACACTCCATTATCTGTACTTTCTTATCTTTACATTTACACTCCATTATCAGTACTTTCTACTCCTTACATTTACACTCCATTATCTTCACTTTCTACTCCTTACATTTTAAACATAGCCTCATTACTCCTACTTCATATCAGCTTGTTTTCATTCATGTACATTTACATTCCAGTAAAGATTATTGATAACATGTCTTTGAAGTTTGTTTCATTACAATACTTATAGACAACTAGTCATCATATTTTCTGCTCCATGAAACACATGTTAATGTTCAGTAGTACACAGATATACTTCTTTAATATATTTACATTGTACTAAACTACATTCATGTTCAATGGGCGTACATGCGCCTGAAACAGAAGCATCCCAAATTTATCAACATTAACATTTTAATATAACATTATAGTCATTATGGCTTTTAGAAGACTGGGGTTTTTTTTTTGGGGGGGGGGGGGGGGGGTGAGCTAGAGCACTATAGCTTTTGTCCTTAATGGCATTTTATCCTTACATTACTTTTACTTTTATACTGCTCTGAAAGCAGTACTTTTACTGGAATAAAAAGCTTGAGTTGATGCTTTAACTTCTATAGAAGTATTTTTAAACCCTACCTGAGCAATGAATGTGAATACTTTTGACACCTTTGTCAATGACTCTGCACCAGGGTATCTTCTAGCTATCGATCTATTTACTCAATGGATCTGTACTATTTATTATCCAAAATATCTTCAAGCGTAACATCAAGCAGCTTACCGGGGGGTGGTGATGTTTCCTCATTACCTGTGTTTTGTGAGGAAGACAGAGGGAGCAAAAAGAAAAAATGAAATGTAAAAGCAAATAAAGTCAAGCTCAAGTTAAAAACAATAATCTAAAAAAACAGAAAACACATTGTAGAAAAGGTTTCTTCTCTAATCTGTGAAACTTATCCTCCATGATTCTGCACCTCTGTATCTTCTAGCTATCGATGACCTATTTACACAATGGATCTATATTATTTATTATCCAAATTATCTTCAAACATAACGTCAAGCAGCATACCAGTTCGTGCCCTGACCACACCACCTGTGACGAAGACAGAGGGAGCACAGAAGAAGAAAAAAATGAAATGTAACAGCAATTTAAGTCAAGCTCAAGTACAAAAAAAAAAGAAAAAAAAGGCTAAATTCAGACGTACTCATAACGAGCAGGGCGGCCAAACACAGTCCAACTGGGATCCCCATTGAGACAGTTCTTCTAACAAAATACACAACACGTTATTGAGACACCGTGTTCAGTGCTACATATCAACACCCAGGACCAGCAACGGACCACTTCTTTATTTAATCATCCGTCCCGGAATGAGACGTTATGGTCAAATGAGCGAAACAAAACACTGCTCTTAAAACTGAAACATCTATGAAGGCTTTACATGGACAGAAGGCTATACAGGAGACGGCAGTATATACATTGGGGAGAGGAGGAGTTTGCAGGAAAGTGACCTTCATCAGACAACCACAGAATATGTGTACCACACCTAATCGGGCAACTGATAATCGGAGGAGAAATAGGAAAAAAATCTAAGCTTATTCAATGCATAGAATTAAGCGCCCAATAAAGACATACACAATAACAACAAAAACCCCAGTGGTCCAGCTTTTAATGTTTATCATTAAACCCCAAAATTGCCAAATGATAGCTTACCAGGTTGCACAGGACAGCAGAGACAGAGCTGTAGTGTTCAAATGCCTTTATGCTGAACATCAGTGTTAGCTCTCATATATATATATATATATCGAGTGATACAGGCACTCCCACATATTGCGTGATTAAAAATTGTTCACCATGTCAGTATGAGGAAGTTGTGGAACTGGATCAGCTTACTTGGCTAATTAAAATTGGAATTAGAAGTATCCTCATGTTGCTTTGCCCTCCAGCAAAGATCAAAGTCATGCATGCGTTCATTGAGGATGGGAAAAAAACAGCATTAGCATTAACACTAAGCATTAGCACAGCACAGCTATCAAAGCAAACTTGTACTTTATAGGAGAGGAGAAAAGAAAATAATAATCACCTTCAGCATAAGTCTGAGACACAGATATAGTTTAGGACAGGAACCCCCCAAGGAAATCTACCCCAAGCCCAGGAGATAACGACCTGGCCATACAGCGTCAAGAAGGCCAGTTGGATTTGTAGTAGGGTGCTATTTTGGACCTTCTCTCAGACCTTCTCACATCTTTATCTTTAAGAATAAACAATATACTCTGAACTGGTCCCCCTCTGCATTCTGATGGCAAGAAAAGAAGTTCTAACATAATTCCAAGTGCATATGTTATTTTCAGTTATCTACAGTGTGAAGGTACACTGCTGCACAGTGTGTCTTGCTTTTCTCTTGAGCTATAAAGAGTGAAGAGACGCTAACGACTTCAAGTTGTGGTATCAATCAGCAAAATCCTCCCAGTTCTCAGTTAAATGTTACTATGGCTATGGATGGAAACCTTATACGTGAGGAGGGCCGTTGAAAGGCTAGCATACTTACGATACTGACACCTCATAAGAGTCACAGTGTAAGCACTGCCACGCAGTGCCACCGGTGGTCTCATTCCGCTGCACTCATCCCAGCGCACCATCACCTGCACCTGGTTTCACAGATCACCTGCAGCTCTTTAACAGGTGCTTATGGTCTTTCCATGCACTTTGAACTGAACTGATTTACTTTGAACATTGTCCTTACGCTCCCCCCGAAATGGGGCGAGTGGTTTACCCCCTTCTAGATGATAACAATTCTGCAAAGATCAGGCCAGAATTACTCGAAAGATCTACAGCACAACTAGTAATTAGTGGTTAGTGTGTGTGACGGCTGGTGCAGGTGTTGCAAACATTTTTTATTTTCCTTTAATAAATGGAATGATATTTAGACACGTGTTACATTGCGTGTTTTCATTTTGAAATTCCTTTAAGGTCATTAAAACAGCCTGAGCAACATTTGCACGCAATTATTAAGGCATGTTTGTTTTGGGGAAGGGCAAATACCATGTGATAGTTGTAAAGCTTTCAGTTTGTCTCATGAAACTAATTTTAAAATAACACTGTAAAGAAGAAATTAAGAATTCTAGTCAATGTTCTGCATAGCATTTTTCTTCTCAGCTGGAGACCCAGTATCATTTCCCTCAGTTTATAACATAGAGGAGTTTGAAGTAAAATATAAACAGTTTGTCAAAAGGCTTTAAAACTGTACTAATGGATGAAAACTGGATAGACTGTACTATATATACAGCATACAATATACAGTACATTTATGACACACCTTGTAAGGTACCTGGGTTCTTGTAAGGTACCTGGGTTCTTGGTACTGTTCCTCACTGTTGCTGATTGGCAGTTTTCTTTGTGTAATTCTTCTGTTCATATTGTCAAAAAAAAGCATCCTCATTAATGTAACGTTATCAGGGCAAAAACATTCCTGGCTTCATATAAAAGTTAATATAAAGAAATTTTATTAGAAACAATTTGTTTGTAGCAATTCTGTTATTTCAATAACCATGAAATTTTCACATTCAATATATCCATTATTGACTGATTTATCAGACACATTGATTTATCAGTCTACTCAGACTTTAGCAGAGCTCAGTAACACTAAGATTAATAACTGATACATTGATTTATCAGTCTACTCAGACTTTAGCAGAGCTCAGTAACAGTGAGATTAACAACTGATACATTGATTTATCAGTCTACTCAGACTTTAGTAGAGCTCAGTAACACTGAGATTAACAACTGATGCATTGATTTATCAGTCTACTCAGACTTTAGCAGAGCTCAGTAACACTAAGATTAATAACTGATACATTGATTTATCAGTCTACTCAGACTTTAGCAGAGCTCAGTAACAGTGAGATTAACAACTGATACATTGATTTATCAGTCTACTCAGACTTTAGTAGAGCTCAGTAACACTGAGATTAACAACTGATGCATTGATTTATCAGTCTACTCAGACTTTAGCAGAGCTCAGTAACACTGAGATTAATAACTGATACATTGATTTATCAGTCTACTCAGACTTTAGCAGAGCTTAGTAACACTGAGATTAACAACTGATGCATTGATTTATCAGTCTACTCAGACTTTAGCAGAGCTCAGTAACACTGAGATTAATAACTGATACATTGATTTATCAGTCTACTCAGACTTTAGCAGAGCTTAGTAGTAGAAACTTCAGTGTTTTCAAACAGCTATTAATTAAGCTCCTCTTTAGAATTTGTCTAACAGGCATTTTGCCTACATAGCATGCACTGATTTTTTTTTTTTTAACCTGCCATGAGATGGCAATTTTCATAATCGGAATGGTGATCCGAATGCACTGATGTACCAAACATATTTGCTTTTACAAGAACAGCTCTATAGGTTTCTATAGCCTATTCCTGTTAATGTTTGTTTTTTTATTTAATTAATTTATTCATCCAGGCCTGACAGGTAATAAAGGAGAAGAAAAAGAGGAGAGAGAAAAAATTAAAAAAAGAAAGGAAGGGGAAAAAAATAGAAAAAAAAATAATCGTAGTAGTAGTAATATTAATAATGCACGGATTATTCTGAATGTATCCATCTGATGGAAAAACGTTTACCAAACAAATTCAGAATATATTTATCCAATACATTTTTGCAGCGTGTGAAAATAGCCAGAAAAAGTACTTCTTAAATATATCTTCCAAATGCATTTATCATGATTTATTTCTTTTTATTATTATTTTCTGCTGGATTTGTACCGCGTAACTCGTCCTGCAGTTTTCGAGATATTAACTCCGTTCCAACTCCAGATTGTCTGGTAGGATTATGTGATTCAGGCTTGTGTAGATCTTTTGATCGGATGCACAGGTTCTGGATAGGAGTGGAATTTATGTTATTATATTGTTTTATTGTGTCTATTCTTAGCAAAGGTTATACGTGTGACTAAATGTACATGAACTGAATGAACAGTACTAACATCTGTAGCACTGCTGAGTCTGACACACCACCACCACCCCATCAGTGTCACTGCAGTGCTGAGAATGATCCATCACACAAATAATACCTGCCCTGTGGTGGTCCAGTGGGGGTCCTGACCATTAAAGAACAGAGTAATAAAGTATACAGAGAATCAGATGAACTACAGTCTGTAAGTGTAGCTCCTATATGGTCAGAGGAGCTGATAGAATGGACATTGTATGAAAAAGGATGTGGTATTTATGTCATGGCTGATCTTTGTATGTATGTATGTATGTATGTATTTATAGTACAATACTAGTGTAGTGGAAGCCCTGTTGAGTCCTTCTGTTCTGCCATGACTGCATCATTAGACATGAGGCCACAGTAGTTTGCAAGAAATCCAGTGATCCAGTAGCAGTGTGCTACAATTTAGAGTTTAAGTGTGTGTGTATGTGGTCTGCTGGAAACAGTGTGTAGTGTTTAAGTGTGTGTGTATGTAGTCTCCTGGGAGCAGTGTGTAGAGTTTAAGTGTGTGTGTATGTGGTCTCCTGGGAGCAGTGTGTAGAGTTGAAGTGTGTGTGTATGTGGTCTGCTGGGAGCAGTGTGTAGAGTTTAAGTGTGTGTGTGTATGTGGTCTGCTGGGAGCAGTGTGTAGAGTTTAAGTGTGTATGTGGTCTGCTGGGAGCAGTGTGTAGAGTTTAAGTGTGTGTGTGGTCTGCTGGAAACAGTGTGTAGAGTTAAAGTGTATGTGTATGTGGTCTGCTGGGAGCAGTGTGTAGAGCTTAAGTGTGTGTGTATGTGGTCTGCTGGGAGCAGTGTGTAGAGTTTAAGTGTGTGTGTGTATGTGGTCTGCTGGGAGCAGTGTGTAGAGTTTAAGTGTGTGTGTGTATGTGGTCTGCTGGGAGCAGTGTGTAGAGTTTAAGTGAAAGCTGAAGTTGCTGGAATGTGTGAATGGGAGGTTACAGCTGCCAGGAGGATGAGCCAGTGGGCTGTGGCTGTGAGCTAAAAGTTGTAGATAAGGGGGTAAGTGTGAGAGATCGAGATCTGAGTTCATTCACCCATGTCTGGTCCACCCCCCACCTGGGAGTCAGGCTTCTTGTAGCCAGAGATGGTTTTAAGGCCTCTCTAACCTCCACTGACATTGTTCTGCTGTAACTGTTTCTCCAGCTTTCTTTTGTAGCTGCCTTTCCTCTCCTAGATCTTCCTTCTCAATTTCCTTTGCACAGCTTTCACCCCTCCTTATCACCTGATCTGAAGGCCCTCTTTTTCTCTTTTAGGAGAACCTTTATATCAGGATTTATCCACAGCTTATTGTTGGAGAAACACCGAACAGGCTTGGGGACAATAGACACAGTGTTCTCCACACAGTAGTTAGTTAGTCCATAATGCATTGAGTGTCAATATCAATTAGGATCACTCAGTTCTTCCCACACTCGCCACTCGAGTGGCAGCCGGTTAGAGCAGCTCGTCCTTTACTTTGTCTTTCATCTCTTTTTCACCTTCTTTATTATTTTCTTTATAGTATTTATTTGAAACTATTTTAATCATTTTAATATTTTAATCGATTTATTTTAAACCGATCTTCTGCTTATTTAGGCACTTTTGTTTGCGTCCACTTTGGGGAGCTTGGGGGCGACCACCGCTCCATGGTTTACACCAGAGAACAGCTGCTAGCGCCGGAGAAGCTTCCCGAGATCCCACGGGAACTGAGGAGGCGTAGAAGTGGGAAATGTGCCGGCGTGGAGCGTCGTGCTAGAAAGAGACGCTACAAGTCCGTTGTTCCATCAGTCATCATGGGCAATGTAATATCTCTCTAATAAGATGAATGAGTTAGCGGCGCTGACTCAGCACCAGCAAGTGTAGCCTAATGCTGTTTACGGAGACATGGCTAACCGAGCTAGCTCCAGCTGCTAACATCACACTGGATGGCTTTCAAAAAAATGTGGTAAGTGGAAAGGAGGAGGACTGGCAGTGTTTATTAATGATAGATGGTGCAACTCAGGTCACATCACTATTGTCGCAACTTCGTTTTTGTTGTCATAATGAAGAGGAAGACCATTTCAGAGTAGAAGCTTTTATTCTTAGGACTTCGGTGCCAACGTTGTCTGAGCTCTCAAACCTTGGTCCCAATCGTGTCTTCAACTGCATTGTTTTTCATAAGCCAGCCTTCCTGCTCCTTCTGGCCCATGTGGTACACCTGGTCAGTCAAAATTCTCTAGGTGGACAGTGGTTCTCGAACAGCAGCTCTAAAGATGACGCCAAGGATGCGTATAACACATCTCCCCTACTTGGTACATCTCCTGCATGTCTACAAACCCACTGATCACAGGCACTCAGCCAATACAAAATAAGTGACAAGTTGGTCCGATGAGGCATATGAGGCTCTGAAAGAGCAGAAACAACAGACTGGGAGGTTCTCTGCAAGCCACGTGGTTAGGATGTTGACAGCCTCACAAACTGCATCACAGACTACATAAACTTCTGTGTGGAGAACACTGCACCCGCCAAGACAGTACACTGCTTTTCTAATAACAAGCCCTGGCTTACCTCAGACCTGACGACTCTTCTGAGTGAGAAAAAAGTGGTATTTAGATCAGGAAACAAGAAGGAAATGGGGAGGACACAGAAGGAACTGTGAAGGAAACTCAGGCAAAACAAGAACCTTTACAGAAAGAAAATGGAAGGCCAGCAACAGCAGAACAATGTGAGCGGAATGTGAAGGGGCTTAAAAACCATCTCAGGATTTAAAAAATCCTACAGGCAGCCTGAAGGAGACCCACAATGGGGAAACGGCCTAAATGCCTTCCTCAACAGATTCGACCTGGCATCTGCCCCTTCCTCTAACCAGCCCTCACCACTGCTTTCAATGCCCAGCACTCAGCCCAGCTCTCTGTCCTTTACTAGACCACAAGTGAGGAGCGAGCTGAGCAAGAGGAAGGTGAGGAAGGTGGTAGGCCCAGATAACATTAATCCTGGACTCCTGAGACACTGTGCAGACCAGCTGTGTTGGATAGTAAAGGACATTTTCGATGTAAGCCTAAAAAAGGACAGTGTGCCGGTGCTCTGGAAGACTTCATGTGTAGTGCCTATTCCAAAAACTGCACACCCCAGTGACCTTTATGGTTACAGACCAGTGCCATGACCTCTCACCTAGTAAAGGCTTTGGAAAGACTTGTTCTCGCCTGTCTTCTTTCGCTGGTGGGATCAGCTATGGATCCTCTGCAAAGCACTGGGGTGGAGGATGCAATCTTTTAGCTTTTCCACAGATCCTTTGCTCATCTTGAAAAGGCAGGAAGCACTGTTAGAATCATGACCTTTGATCTATACAGTGCTTTCAACACCATCAGGCCCACCCTACCGGGGAGCAAGCTGGAGAGCGCAAGGGTGGAACACCATCTCATTACTTGGATTCTGGACTATCACACAAACAGGCCACAGTATGTGTGAACTAAGGACTCACAGGGACACCACAGGGAATGGACCTGGCCCCATTCAGAATCAGAATCGGACTTTATTGCCCAAGTATGCTCACAAATACAAGAAATTTGTTTTTGGTTACAGTAGCTCACAGTGCACGATAACTGACATTACAGAAATAACAAACACACCCAACCAACACACACACACACACACACACACACACACACACACACAGTGACATACACGCACAGACACACCTGTAAACTGAACATGTGCAGAGCTGTATATGTAAAGTAAAGTGCTGAATGCAGCAGTGAAGGACAGTGCAGACTGAACTTAATAGATATAAAAATGGAGAACAGAAGAGTCACTGGTTGAGACGGTGGTACAGTGTTCTGAGACTCTATCAGATAAATAAAAGTGCAGTACAGAGAAAGAAGAGTGAGAGAACATCTGGATATGTATGTATGTATGTAGTAGACTGTGTCCAGAATGTAGTATTTTAATGTTTAGGTGTTCATGAGTGTGATGGCGTGTGGGAAGAAGTTTCTCTGTGGTCTGGAGGTCTTGATCCTCAACTGGCTGAAACGCCGACCTGAGGGAAGATACTGGAACAGGTGATGTCTAGGTTGTGATGGATCACGGACGATGTTCTCTGCCCGCTTCCTGGTTCTGGTCGTGTGCAGGTCCGGTAGGGAGGGTAACTTCACACCGATGGTTCTCTCTGCAGACCTGATGATGCGCTGCAGTCTGTGGGTGTGGTGTTTGGTGGCTGAGCTGCCCCACACTGTGGGGGATGCGGTGAGGACAGATTCGATGATGGCGGTGTAGAACTGCACCATCAGCTCCTGGGGCAGGTTGAACTTCCTCAGCTGATGCAGGAAGTACAGCCTCTGCTGAGCTCTCTTGATGATGGTGCTGATGTTGCAGTCCCATCTCAAATCCTTGGAGATTATTGTGCCCAGGAACTTGTAGGAGCCCACAGCTGTACTGTTGAGGATGGTGAGTGCTGTAAGGGTTGGAGGGCTTCTCCTGAAGTCCACTCTCATCTCCACTGTTTTGGCAGTGTTCAGCTCCAGGTTGTTGTGATTGCTCCAGAGGACCACCTGCTCCACAACCCGTCTGTAGGCAGACTCGTCACTGTTCCGAATGAGACCATCCAGGTACTTGACGATCTCAATGTTTTTTCCCTGGATGTTCACCGGAGTGGGTGAGGAGAACTTAGTCACACAGGACGATTCCTCTATACCCTGCAGACTTCACCCACAAGCTGCCATCTACAGAAATTCTCAGACGACTCCGCCACTGTTGGCTACGTCTCAGATGGTGATGAAAGGGAGTACAGAGAAGTAACAAGGAATTTTGTTGACTGGTGTCAGCTTCCTCCATATTAACACGGCAAAACCAGGGAGCTAGTGGTGAATTTCTGCAGGACTAAGTTCTCCTCACCCACTCCGAGGAACATTCAGGGAAGGGATATTGAGATTGTCAAGTACCTGGATGTTCACCTGAACAGTAAACTGTTCTGGTTGGACAACACACACGTTCTGTATAAGAAAGGCCAGAGCAGACTCCACCTGCTGAGGAGGCTTCGGTCATTTGGGATACAGGGTCCGCTCCTTCATACGTTTTATGACTCATCAGCCATCTTCTATTGTCTGCATTGTCTGCTGGGGGGTCCGGCGTCACGACTGCAGACAGGAAGAAACTGGACAAGCTGATCAGGAAGGCAAGTTTTGTTCTGGGTTGTGCGTTGGACCCAGTGGAGGTAGTTGGAGAGGAAGATGCTGACCAAGCTGGCATTTATTATGAAGAACATCTCTCACCCACTACAAGACACAGTCACAGCTCTGACCAGCACCTTCAGTGACAGGCTCCTCCACCTGCGATGTGTTAAGGAGAGATACTGAAACTCTTCTCCCTACTGCTGTTAGGCTCTACAACCGGCACCTCGCCGAGCAGAGCCTCAGGCACTCACTGCTGTAGCACAATATATGGACCCATTTTTATCTATATATTCAGTGTGATTTAATTATTGTGCAATATTTGCTACTGTACCTCATCACCTGAATACATTGTATAGTCTGACATCAATGTGACTTATGCACTCTGCTGTTAGAAACTCTGCCTTTAGGAATTAGGAGTCAGGAAACCTTCAGCGTAGAAGTGAGTTTATTGACACAGACAGGAAATGTATGGGTACAGCTCAGTCGATCACAACCAATCTGTTAGCGGTCGGAAAGCAGTCTTAATCACGTGCATGCGGAAGCACGCACACGGGCACAGCTTACTTAGGTCATCGGTCTGTTGCCGGTCCAGCCCACTAACTCCAGTCTAACATGGTTTAAGTAGGAATCAGAAAAAGGGTCAAATGGGAGGGAGAAGTTTAAGGTAACGAAGAAGAGGAGGTTAAGGAGGGGTAAGCAGGGGGATAAAGGTGATTGTATTTGCATGCCACCCTTCGGGGGGTTGATGGTATCACCTTAAAGGCAGGAGACAAATGGTAATTTAAATACAAACAAAGGAAGGGGGGTGATCAACTCTCTGCAGAGAGAGGGTAGTATTAGAGTCCATTTGGTACGTCTCCACAAATAAAGTACATAAGTTGATGTATGATAATTATTTCTCTCAATGCCTGTATCATCAGTATTTGGGCAACTGCCGAGATCAGATTATCAGTATTTATGTAGCTGGTATTAGAGAACGTACCTGTGCAATAATCAATAACTGTGCAATACATACAGTGAGGAAAATAAGTATTTAAACACCCTGACTTTGCAAGTTCTCCCACTTAGAAATCATGGAGGGGTCTGAAATTTTCATCTTAGGTGCATGTCCACTGTGAGAGACAATCTTTATTAAAAAAAAAAAAAAGAAATCACAATGTATGATTTTTAAATAATTTATTTGTGTGTTACTGCTGTAGATAAGTATTTGAACACCTGCCAATCAGCAAAAAGAGTCTGCCTCTAAAAAGTGCACCTCCACTCCACCTATCATTCTAAATTAGAAGCACCCCTTTGAGGTTGTTAGCTGCATACAGACACCTGTCCACCCCACACAATCAGTAAGACTCCTACTACTAACATGGCTAAGACCAAAGAGCTGTCCAAAGATCCCAGAGACAAAATTGTAGACCTCCCCAAGGCTGCAAAGTGCTACGGGGCAATTGCCAAGCAGCTTGGTGAAAAAATATCAACTGTTGAAGCAATTATTAGAAAATGGAAGAAGCTAAACATGACTGTCAACCTCCCTCGGACTGTGGCTCCATGCAAGATCTCACCTCGTGGCGTATCAATGATCCTAAGAAAGTTGAGGAATCAGCCCAGTACTACACAGGAGGAGCTGGTCAATGACCTGAAGAGAGCTGGCACCACTGTTTCCAAGGTTACTGTGGGTAATACACTAAAACGTCATAGTTTGAAGTAATGCATGGCACGGAAGGTTCCCCTGCTTAAATCAGCACACGTCCAGGCCCGTCTTATGTTTGCCCATGACCATTTGGATGATCCATGGGATGAGTCATGGGAGAAAGTTCTGTGGTCAGATGAGACCAAAATAAAACTTTTTGGTCTTAATTCCGCTTGCCGTGTTTGGAGGATGAAGAATGATGAGTACCATCCCAACTGTGAAGCATGGGGGTGAAAGCATCATGCTTTGGGGGTGTTTTTCTGCACATGGGACAGGGCAACTGCACTGTATTAAGGAGAGGATGACTGGGGCCATGTATTGCGATATTTTGGGGAACAACCTCCTTCCCTCAGTTAGAGCACTGAAGATGGGTCATGGCTGGGTTTTTCCACATGAAAATGACCTAAAACACACAGTCAGGAGAACCAAGGAGTGGCTCCGCAAGAAGCATATCAAGGTTCTGGAGTGGCCTAGCCAGTCTCCAGACCTAAACCCTATAGAAAATCTTTGAAGGGAGCTCAAATTCCATGTTTCTCAGCAACAGCCCAAAAATCTGGCTGATCTGGAGAAGATCTGTGTGGAGGAATGGGTCAAAATCTCTCCTGCAGTGTGTGCAAACTTGGTGAAAAACTAGAGGAAATGTTTGACCTCGCAAATAAAGGCTACTGTACTAAACATTAACATTGATTTTCACAGGTGTTCAAATGCTTATTTACAGCAGTAACACACAAATAAATAATTTAAAAATCATACATTGTGATTTCCAGATTTCTTTTTTTGGATTATGTCTCTCACAATGGACATGCACCTAGGATGAAAATTTCAGACCCCTCCAAGATTTCTAAGTGAGAGAACTTGCAAAGTCGCAGGGAGTTCAAATACTTATTTTCCTCACTGTACCTGTGCAATTCAAATGAATATTTTTTTAGTCCCACATGTAAATATGTATAGTTTCTTATTGTATGTTTTACCTAACAACAGAGATTTAATTACTTTCTGTAATTTCAAATTTCTCTGTGTATTCCGAATTACTTCCACTTTAGTGTACCTGTTGTACTGTATCTGTTCTGCTGCTATTCTCCTGCTGTAATGATGCACATTTCCCCATGTAGGACAATAAAAGGCTATCTTATCTTAAAACATGGTCTCCCTAGACCCTTTCTTCACTGTGCGGGGGACGGCTGGCTCTCTGTGTACAAGGGGTTTGTACACAGGCAAAAGATGAGCTAGATCATGATCAGATCTTCCAAGGGGAGGGAGAGGTGTTGAGTGATATGCCTACTTTGCATTGGCATAAAACAGGTTACATACTTTGCATACTTTCATTATCCATTATTAAAGGCAACTAATACCGTCAGCTATGTCTTTAATGTGCAATAAAGCATGTGATTTCTTTAAAGTCTACCAGCACAAAAGAACAGGGCATAATTGTATAATAAAGCTTTATAGAGCTGCCAAGTCTCTGTTCACTGTGAAACACACATTTGTTTTTTAACATTTTCCTTGATTAATTCGCCACTTTAGTCGAGTCCCGTTCCACACACTAGCTAGGTCTTTTCACTAGGAGGGTGAAGGCTAGCCTATGCATCTTCTTTTTTTTTTCAAACAGCTCACTGAACAGCTCAACACATTTGGAGTAGAGCATTAACTGCAAGTTGTTACTTAGACGTAAGACAGAGAGTTGGTGGGGTTTCCTCATGTTGATGTACTAACCCAATATGATCAGACAACAGTGTTCTGTGGGCAGCGTTCTGTGTCCACTGATGAAGGACTAAGGGAACACAAACTGTCCAGCAGCAGATGAGCTACTGTCTCTGACTTTACATTTACAAGGTGGACCAGCAAGTAGTAGGAGTGTCTAATAGAGTGGACAGTGAGTGGACACAGTGTTTAAACACTTCAGCAGCTCTGCTGTGTCTGGCCACAAGTGCCCAGCTTGTATAACACAGTGGCAATTCTCTTACATGGTTGGTGCAGGCGGCCGGTGACTGGAAACGACTGGCTCTACAGCTAGTCCAATCACAGCGCATAGCTTTCAACATTCTCATAACAGCTCATCTGACACATTCTACAAAACATGCTCCCGGAACCTTCTGGTACAATTGTGTTCCCGAATACAAGGAACATGCCTAGACACACACACCCATACCCCGGAGTAATTTAGCACCTCCAACTCACTTGACTGCATTTCTTTAGTCGCTTGGAGGAAATCACAACACCCGTGGAAGACATGAGGAAGAACATGCAAACTCCATGCAGAACGAATCCAACAAATCTCATCATCACGGCAGTTAGTTTGTTAGATAGACAGATAGATAGATACAGAGATAGAAACACAGATAGATAGATCGATAGATAGATAGATAGACATTTGGAGAGGAATAGATAGATATTTGGAGAGGAATAGATAGATAGCTAGATAGATAGATAGATAGATAGATAGGGCTAGGGTTGCATAACAGCATGCATAAAAAATAATTCGTTTTTGTTTACTTGGAACTGTGCTCTACAGGTTTTGCTTTAGCTTGAAATGGATTTTTGCCAACATTATGTACATCTTGCCAAGCTCACGCCCACATTCAGCATTAATAGATCAATTAGATGACAGAGAGGCTATTAATATCTCACACAGCTATTTAAAAGAAAAACGAAAGCATGCGGGCTAGATGAATCAGTTTCTCTTTCATAAATAAGATGTATTGCTTTTATGCAATATGAAACTTATTAAAACCATGAATTAACAAGAGAGACAAATTGCAACGTCAGCTAAATATACAGAGCAGCTCTGATGCAAGAACACATTTCCATTCCTTCTGATAACCTGTATTCAGTATTAAGTCATCCAAGCTGTGTGTCAGATGTTTCTCAGTGGGTATCCCAAAATGTTCTACAATTAAATCAAGAAAAAGACTGAAATACTGCTTTTCGCTTATGACAGACTTGGTTCTTTCTGCTTCGATATACCAGCCCTTAAGGCAGGAAACATGGGTATGAGGTTAGACCTTGGGGTGACTTCAGTGGGGCTGTGATTAGCAAGTTAGTCCTCCATCCATGACAGATAGATCCCCGCCATTGACAGGCCAGTTTCCCCTGGGGCAGTCGTGGGCTGGAGGTGAGGGAACCAGCCTTGTAACCGGAAGGCTGCCAGTTCGATGAATTGACAGGACATGACTGAAGTGCCCTTGAGCAAGGCACCTAACACCTTAAATTGCTTCTTGGGCACTGTATATAGTATTTTTGCCCCTTTACATATCAACATTGCATGCAAAGACTCAGAAACACACTCCTCAAAATGACAATGCTTAGGTCTCAGGTGAGCTCTGAATCGAAAGTATACTGCAGATACGATGGCAGTAGTAAACAATGCACTCACGTCCTCAAAAGACGTTTTGACTAAGTTCTCTTTGAGTTCTTGCATGTTGTGTACACATTGCTACCAGAGAGGTCTCCAGTAGTCCTCAGAAGGCGCGCTCACCTGTGAGTTGTGCTTGATCGGCTAAATAATTAGTGGAAGGGATTGCTGCACCTAACGATTAATTACCTAATCAATTAATCTAACGATGCTTTTTTTGATTACTCTATTAATCTAACGACTAATTTTTAGATTACTGTAATGTGAGTATGTTAGGAATTTAAATTTTTTTTTATACACACACACACACATACATACATATATATATATATATAAGACAGTTTTTGGCCTCTCCTCTAAAGTTGCAATTTTGGAGATACTTGTTTTTTGATTACCCTGGGGGGTGTATTAACGTATGAAAGGGTATCTTAGGGCATTTTCACACCTGAGGTTCAGTGTACTGGTCCGGATCTGTTAATGAGTTTGTTAACTTAGAGCGCTTCCTCCTCGGTTAACTTTGTTGTCACACAACAAAAACCGAAACACACCAAAATGCTCCCCAACAAACCACGTGAGCACGTTCTCTCCTCTGATTGGTCTGAGCTATCTGGCGTGCGAGCAAGAAAGTAAACACAGGGAGAAGATCCGGTTTTCCCAAACTACTGCACATTCCTTGTAGAGCGTATCACAGAGCAGCGGCAGAGACAGCATTTGTTTATAGCTGTAATAATAATAATCTGATAATATACCAAACTACAGTCCACCTGCAGACCACCCAGCTCACTCCAAACATCAAGAAGACAACGTCCCTCGCTGCTAGTCCAAGAGAGACCTCGCTTCATTGTCCTCGCCCTGTTAGCTGCTACAGTTCTCCAGTTCTCTGTTTACGCCATCTGCCAACTTGAGATGTTTAGATCAAACTTGTGGAGTACACCTAATACTTGGGTTGGATCATGTTCTCACCACAAACGAACCGCTCCGCAGTTCGTTTGGAACCGGACTGAGACCACCTCCTCTTGAGGTTCTCCGTGCGGTTGTTTTGGTCCGCATCGGAGTCTGATAACTGTTTTTACACCTGCCAAAACGAAACGCACCAAATGAACCAGAGTCCGTTTTAACCGGACTAACTAGTGCTGGTGTGAAAACTCCCTTGAACGCACGTGTTCAGCCTAAAAATACACAAAACTTTGAAAATGTGCAGTGCAGTGGAGGTGTATGAGTCTGGAGGCTCCACTTCAGGGTTAGCTTAAACACGTCCTTCACCAGCAGAGTGCATTACAGAAAACACAGGCGGGAGTTGACAAAGGACCACATGTACAGCCTGAAGTTCTGTGGATAAGGGTAGCCATAACACTAGGTTTTGCGTGTAGGCAAGCTTTTTGAATTTGGTGCTTCATATTCGTAAAAGCGAGGCCTGATGCTTCAGCAGAGTAGAGGATGCTCATTTTTTCCACGCTCAACCATTTCTTCAATGGTTTTGTAAGTTTGCTGACTCTTTTCTGTTTTTAGGTACTTTTCAACTATCATATTTGAATTTGGCATCGTCCCAATGGAGTAAATGTGCTTGTGAGGAGCGGACGCATACTTTACAGGGAAACACTGCGTTGAATGTTGGGTTTGTGCTCATCTGTGCTCAATGTGTCAGTAATCTTGTTTTGTTGACTGGAAAAAAATTGCTGCACAGGCTTCATGTAACTTGCTATGATATCATGGAATAAAAACACTGACCGTCCAAACAAGGTAGTCATATACTGGGCCCACCAAATATATGTGCCTAGAACTGATCATTTATCCAGTCCTGGTCAGTCAACACCTCATTAAAAGGCCCAACAATGTTCTCAGAAGGTTAAGGAGAGTCAAGCTGCTTTATCAGCTAAAGCATCTACAGCAGAGGTATTTAATTAGAATTCAGTAGTCCAGTTACAGGAATTTTCTTTTGGCCAAAGTCTGGACCGTCATTTCTAACATGTTATGTTTCAGTGCCATATCCAGTATACTGAAGTAGCCTAGTATCAGCATTTTATATTATTAGCAACTGAAAGACCAACACATCACACATACCATTCAGTATATTTCAGTTTATGTAAATGCTGAACTGAATGAATTATTTATAAACTTTCAAGTAAATGTTTTTTTTACTCACTTAAAGTAAAAACAAGGGCTACAATAAAAAAAAGTTTATTTCTGTCTTGTTTTCCTCTCGCACACTTTTTCTTACTTAGTGAGCTCTTGGTTGACTTTAAATCTGGGTGTAAATGGAGTCAGGGCCATTCTCATACACATATAAAGGTGCTTGTTGGTGAGCCTGGAACGATATTTGTTCTTGGTACTGTTATTGTGGAATGAACCATCTGAATTAGCCTTTCTCTGAATTCTCCGAGCCTTTATAGTCCGCTTAGCTTTATAGTCTGACTTGCTTTATTCTCCGACTTGCTTTATACTCTGACTCATTTTATACTGCTGCTTTGCTTCGTACCTCGTCTGTGTGCACGCCACACTCCCCAATCTGCATCTGATTGGCTGATTGATCTGATTGGCTGAGGAGCGCCTTTGGTGATCTTTTGACGCACACGATTGGTCTGTGAGGTTACTGCATCCGTGTACCGGAAAACAGGAAAACTTGTGCCGCTTAAAATAAACAGTCAGAATTAAATCATTCTAGACAGTTTTTCGGTTTGGGTCCGCATTGGACAACGCCTGGGTCCTGATCCGGACCATGGTCCGCCTATTAGTGACCCCTGACCTACAGCAATAACCAATCCTAGTCCTGGAGATCATTGTTTTAGCAGAAACTAGATCCATCTACGTCAAGCCTGTGCAGAATCTCCCACATGTATAAGGATGATGACATATTGTTTGAAATCTGTCAAACAGTGAACAGTGAATTTGGCTTTATATGTTATTTCCTTAATATATGAAATAGTTACAGAACATAGTCTATATTTTCCTAACTCTAAATTTATGGTATCTGTAATAAAATAGGTCATCAAAACAACTAACAGGGTTCACACAAAAAGATTTACAAGTGGAACAGGACATGCAAGTTTTGTTTTCCTTAGGTGTTAAGCATGCATAAGAAATTCAGATGCCATTCTTGCACGTTATTCTGCATAATGAAACAAAGTGACTCATATTAACAAGAACTGCCACCACATAGCTCTGGATCCTCAGCAGAGGAAAGGTACAGAGGGAGGTGAATCCCCTCACGGAGTGGTGAGCAGGAAACAGGAATCTCTTCTATAATTTGAAGGATCTCAAAGAAATGAGTACACACCTGTGAGCAGCTGTGCAGCCGTGGACCATGGTGGAAAGAATGAACTGCTTTCAAGGTCAAATACGTTAGGATTCGTTTGACGAAACCCCTCAAAGGAGCAGTGAACAGGAAACAACCTCTTCTATAATTTCAGTAATGAAAATTATAGAGATAAGTACACACCTGTGAGCATCAGTTGGACCATACTCAATGCTTTAGCTAAGATGCTTGACAGGTTTTTAGGTTTGCTGCCTCTTTTCTGTCTTTGGCTACATTTCAACTGTGAGGAGCATGCTTTATGGGGAAACACTGCGTTGGATGTTGGGTTGAAGTTCATCTGTGCTCTCATTAATGTGTTAATAATCTTGTTATTGTTTTGTTGGTTGGGAAAAGAATTGTGTGTCCAACACTGTGGTTCGTGTTCTGCTTGTGTTGTGTTGTGTAGCCTGCTGTGATATCAATAAAAAAACTTTAACCATCCAAACAAGGTAGCCATAAAATGGGACCACCAAATATTTGTGCCTAGAACTGATCATTTATCTGGTTCTGGTCTATTAACATGTCACACCTCATCAAAAGACGCAACAATGCAGAGTCAAGCTGCTTCATCAGCTATGCTGAAGCATCTACAGCAGTGGTCACCAATCTGAGTCCTGGTGATCATCCTTCTAGCAGAGACGAGTTCCATCTACAATCTGCCAAACCTGCTTTAGCTCATTAACTGAATCAGACAAAGCAGTGCTGCTGCTGGAGTGTTTAAACACTGTGTCCACTCACTGTCCACTCTATTAGACACTCCTACTACTTGTTGGTCCACCTTGTGGATGTAAAGTCAGAGACAGTAGCTCATCTGCTGCTGCACAGTTTGTGTTCCTCTAGTCCTTCATCAGTGGACACAGGACACCGTCCATAGGACACTGTTGTCTGGATTGTTTTGGTTGGTGGATGATTCTCAGTCCAGCAGTGACACTGATGTGTTTAAACACTCCAGCAGCAGCACTGCTGTGTCTGATCCACTCACACCAGCACAACACACACTACTAACACGCTACCACCACGTCAAAGTCACTGCAGTGCCGAGAATGATCCACCTCCCTAATATTATCTGCTCTGTGGTGGTCCTGTGGGGGTTCTGATCATTAAAGAACAGAGTAATAAAGTATACAAAGAATCAGATGAACTTCAGTCTGTAAGTGTAGCTCCTGTATGGTCAGTGGAGCTGATAAGCTAGACAGACATTATATGAATAAGAAGGTCACCTTATTCATTCACTTATTGGCTGACATTTCCTGGGATGAAGCTTTTGCAGGCCCCACCACCGCTCCACCTTCTCCCTGGTGTTCAGTCCAGCCTTCCTGGTACAGCCGGATCCACACAGCTGGAACTCACAAACGTTTTTGTTACAGTATTTTTGAAAGGTATGTAGTAGCAAATGTTACATATGACTAAACATACATTAACCATTGTGGCACAAAAATCTCACACTAAGTGTATTTCTAATAAACACGTGTAACACTCGTATACATGAAGCAGCAACTACGTTAGCTAATTCACAGTCTTTATGTAACAGTATATCACAATGCCTCTCACTATGGGGGAATGAAACTAATAGATTTTTGGGTGTTTAATCTTAGGGGTTGGAACAGTATAAATTTTGCTCTAGGTACGCTAAAGAGGAGGGCTTGGACCGAACTGCAATAAAACACAGGGTACTGAGTTAAAGATACAATTATAAATGTATTTACAAATAATGGGGTGTAGTTAGAAAAAATGAAACAAAAATAAAATATTAGAGTGGGGTGGGGGTATAGAATGAGAAATTAGTTTAAGGGCTCAATTCAGGCAAAAAGAGTCAAATATCAAACAAAACAAAAGCGCATATATGAAATACTCAACTCAGATTTAGCCACGAAAAAATAACTTATGTTCACTCTCCAAAAGAAGAGCAAAACAATAATTCAACAGGAGAACAGTAACAAGTTAAACAGATCCCAACAGTTCAGCAGTTGTTTTCTTCCTTTCTTTAATAGTCAATGTTCTGTTTTTTAGTCTTCGTTTCTTTACAATTGTCCCAATGTGTGAGCTGCGTGTGTCTTTATCTTCACTACCCGGGAAGATTAGTGTTTTATGTGCGTGTCAAAGGCTTGCTCCTCTTATCTGTGGTCTGTCTCTCTTTCAGCGCTGCGGCTCTCTCGCACAGTATTCTGGGACATGTAGTCTCGGGGTGGTTCGCCATCTTGGACTCAAGAGTCCGTGCGTTTTTCCCAGCAATAAAAAAGAAAAACAAACCTGTACGACACAGTACTAACTTCAGTTAAACTGTATGGCAAGCATATAAATCCTAACTCGACTCTGACTCAATAAACCGCAGTATTTTACACTTTATATCGTATATTTACACAATTAAAACAAATCGCTAATGCTAATCGCTGCTAGCCTCTGCCTGCTAGCAACTCAGTTAAACGAACTCCTTAAACAACTTATAACTCCCACATCTGATACTCTAGATTGTTTTAATATGCTTTCAATCCTCTTATCAACATTTTAAACACCTTATAACACAAAAATATATACTTAATTACTTATTATCTCTCTTTATCTGGCTCTACATCAGAACTCACCCGTGTTTCTCTTTACAATAGAGCAGCACAGACTAGAGTTTATCCAACTCACGGATACACTGGTATATATATATATATACACTGGAAAACACTGAAATCAGGGTATTTTATGTCCCTTTTGGAAGGTTTAACAATATGTTAAACTTTTAATCTGCTTCTAAAAATAGCAACTTGGCTTGAGCTCAGAACGCACACTCTCTCTGGAGGTGTGCAAGGTAGATAGTGAAGAGGGGGGCGAGGGAAATGTGGGAGGGGTCAATGCACAAGCTCTACAGAATGGCTCAGCTATGGGAGGCTTATTTTTACTGGGTTACACAAGATAACCCTGATCTAATTAAAGAGAAAAACAATTTAACATCTTCTGTGGGCTAAAGTGTGGCCAGATGGGAATAAGAGAAATTCGGAGCATGAGACTTGGGGTGAGTGTGTCATGGCAGAATAATTATAATAATTTAGATCAGACACACCAATTCTAATAATCAGTGATCAATATTATTAGCATTATCAACTGATTCTGAGCATATGATTAAGATCATGTTGGCCTTACTCGAATATAAGAATCGAATATCTATAGCTGACTTACTGACCAAACACGCACACACATGGGCGTAGGAGCGGGTTGGACATTGCGGGGGACACATTTGCTAATATGAATCAAAGCCCAGCCTATCTCCTAAAATATTACCTGTAAGCTGATTCCACTGTAGGTAAGGTAGTAAATCACTGTATGTGTAGTGACATACAATAAACAAAATACAACATTATCTGTACGTCTGTTTATTATTAGATAAATCCAGTTAAAGATCACTTTACAAACTAAACAAGATACTTCACGTTACAGGGTACTGCTGTCAGAAAACGTTTAAACTATACATGCAATGTCTGGAATATATACACATATAACTAAAAAGTATATTCTTTTATTTGGAGCATAATGTTGAAATGAAACTATAAATAAATGTATGTTAAGGTTTCCTGACTAGACTAGACTAACATTAATGTTAGAAAGTAAGGCTGTGTCCCAAACAGCACACTCTGGAACATTACATACTGCACTAGTGACAGCGCACCTAAAGCTGGTGTCCTTTTATTTATTTATTTATTTAATATTTTATTTATTATATTTAATTTTTTATGTATGTAATGTAGTAGCAGTCTGCGGTTTGGGGCGTGGTCAGAGAGTAATGTAACTTTACGTTTCAGAGTGCTTTCTGACTAAAGTTAATATAAACATTAATACAAGCTATATTAGACCCTGTGTGTGCGCGCAACACGAAAAGAGAAGCAGGATCATGCCATTTTGCAAACGGTACCTGTATGACCTCCTGAATCAGCAGCCATTTTTATGTAGGCAAACACAGCACACTGTGTATCCCATGATTCACCTGGAGCCGCGGATGAATTCAGAGTGGAGTAAATAAACGGTGTAAAGCTAAACGTCGGCTGTGTGTACGTAGCTACGACTATTGAACTGCCGCTACAGAAGTTAGAGCTACTGCTGAGATAAACAATACATTCCTCCCGTTTCATCTTCTCTGATCTACAGCTCCACACCGTCTGATACATAATCAGATAAAAACACAGATCAGAGTCACTAAAAGATCTAAATCTGTCAGTTAACCAGCTTTTAAATGAATAGCAGTACTTTTACGGTGGTGGTCTGACGTCTTGTGTCACGGGACGCTGGTAATATGGTGGACGTAGTTCGTCTGAGATTGTGTGGTACTAAAACTCTCCTACTAAAATTACCTACTAGTCTACCGCTCGAGCAGCACGTACTGACTCTAATCTAGTACCTACTGACTAGTAGGAGATTTCAGACACACCCTGTGTGTAAAGCCTGCAGCATCACGCACTCGCAAGATGTTAACGTAGTATGGCATCATGAAGCGCCGGTGAAGCAGCGAAAACGCCTAATCACTAGGTTAGGGCTGCTGTATTCTGTTAGTTAAAATAATTGGTTTAACCATTTACTCTCAGCTTGTCAGAGACAAATTAATGTTAAAATATTATTTGTTCTAAATTTAGGGGTGCTTAAACAACTAACAGATGTTTAGTTAAGAGTATTCTGGAAATACATCTCAGTGTTGGACTATACATCAACAGGGATTGCAATGTGTTTGAAATGGATTTTAAACATAGAAAATACATATCCACATATCGTCGCTGTCCAATGAAAAACATGTATCTCCATTGATGTCGATTTTGAATTTTCTACATCATTTCAGCACGCCAGTGGTCGTTTAAATGGTGTGAAAATGTCATGATGAATGGACCAATAGAAGTGCTCCAAAATAGCTAAAAAAATCTGGTTCCATTGACTTACATTAAAAGTAAAGTATGGTTTTGGTCTCTCCTGTAAAAGTTGCAATTTTGGAGATTCTTTGTTTTTTGGACAGCGACAATATGTTCTTGTTGTATGTGATCATACAGCCCAATGCCCAAAGGCAATAAACTTGAAGATTTTTAAATTGAAGTTACTTCCTTAAAGTCATTTGTCTGAGGATGACATTTGGATTACTAAGGTTCTTCCTGCCATGACAGGTTTGACAAGACACCTTTTAAATAATGCAGCAATCATCTCGTAAGCATTGCAGCAATTGTAAAAATAACACTACATAAGTAATGTAAGTGTTTCACTTTTAAACTGAATTGTTTTTTATTGTAAGGTAAATATGCAAAATGTCCTGTAAAGTGACAATAATATAAATAATGTATGAAATATAAACATTTACTAAATAAACCACTAACACCTGAAACTGTTTATAAATGCTTTTAACATTATTTTACCTAAGTATCCATATGATATATACTATATATAATAATATAAGCTTATACCAATAAAAGCTTACAATAATAACTAAAAGTTTTATAAAGTAAATGCTGTCCTGTGATGCGACATGGATGTTCAGGTTTTTTTGTTGTTTGTTTTGATGGACAACTATTCTTCTGTCAAGCTTGAACCAGGAAGTCTGTTAGATATAGAGCTGTTAACTTTCAAGTTAAAACATTATGTCTAAAAGGTCTTTCATTTAAATGTGTCTTATTTCTGGCCACATATCTAAAGAATGGAATTGAAAAACAGCTATGAATAATATACATATGGAAGTACGACTCATACACTGCATAAAGAGATTCTTAAACATTCACTACAATTATAGATACTTAAAATTATTATTAGATTGTTTTAGTACTATTATTTTACTGTGTTTTGATGTCAGACCACAGGATAGTTTATGCCTGCAGCTGTGAGAAAAGCTTATATAATGGTGGAAAACAAAAAACAATCTGGTAAACATTAGTTCTAGTTAGTTAAGGACAATTTAGACTTCGAACACTAGAACTTCAGAAGATTCTTATTAAAAATTCTTAAAATTTGTATAAAAATATATATACACATTAAAATGTACAATGAAATACTTTTGTGGACATCGATAAGGTAAACATTTTCTGTCCCCTGTCCCCCGAAATCATTAGTTTTTTGATGTAAAACAAACAAGACAATTTCCACAAACAACTATTCTTTATTTTATATCTATATATAGGATCGATTGAGTGCAGTACAGCGTAGTTATTTTCTCCACTGAATGCCTGCTGCCTCCTTTTTTAGCAGAAATTAACAGCGCCATCTAGTGGATGATGACAGAAATGCATTTCCCTTCTCTGCCTTAGATTATCGTCACTGTCCAATGAAAAGCAAGTGTCTCCAAATTGCCAACTTTACAAGAGAGAACAAAAACATGCACTAAAACAAACAGTAAATTATATTGTTTGTCCGTTTTAATTTTTATTTAATTTACTTTATTTTTGGCCGAACTCTTTAGTACTTATTCCATATTCCTTTGGAGCGTGTCTTCGGGTGGGCTGGGGTGGATGTTGCCCACCCAGAGGGATCATCTGCCCATCCAGTAAAACTATTTTTCAGCGGTCATGGTTTTCTTTCATTTCGTCACTGGTCATCAAAAACACACTGTATTTCTGTTGACCTTCCAATTAAAGATGTGGTTAATTAATACTCCTCCCTTTCAATTATCACCAGACCACAACACTATTTTACACAAGTGGTGCAGACATGCTTAACTAATCTGCTCAAATGTCATAGTTCCTGGAAGCTCTGCTGCCTGACCCTGTGCATTTTACACTACCATTCCAACTTTCAGACCTCTCCCAGGATACTACAAGGGCTGGTATTGGTTATGATTTGATTCTGTTTTTGAATGTGCTTCTATAAAAGCAAGACATGAACCTATAATTGACTCAAGTATTATGAATTTAATGTAGTAGAGCTTGCTGCAAACAAAACCAGACTATGACTATCACATAACAGCTACTTATATATGTTCTGGTAAACACATATCAGCCATAACATTAACTCACTGTCCACTGTACCGGCTCCACTAACCATATAGGAGCTACACTTACAGACTGTAGTTCATTTGATTCTCTGTATACTTTATTACCCTGTTCTTTAATGATCAGGACCCCCACAGAGCAGGTATTATTAAGGACGCGGATCAGGGTGGTGTGTTAGTATGCATTGTGCTGGTATGAGTGGATCAGACATAGCATCACTGCTGCTGGAGTGTTTGAACACCTCCACCAACCAAAACTATCCAGACAGCAGTGTCCTGTGGGCGGCGTCCTGTGTCCACTGATGAAGGACTAGAGGAACACAAACTGTGCAGCAGCAGATGAGCTACTGTCTCTGACTTTACATCTACAAGGTGGACCAGCAAGTAGTAGGAGTGTCTAATAGTGAGTGGACACAGTGTTTAAACACTCCAGCAGCAGCACTGCTGTGTCTGATCCACTCACACCAGTACAACACACACTAACACACAGCCACCATGTTAGTGTCACAGCAGTGCTGGGAAAGACCCACCTCCCTAATAGTATCTGCTCTGTGGTGGTCCTGTGGGGGTCCTGATCATTAAAGAACAGAGTAATAAAGTATACAGAGAATCAGATGAACTACAGTCTGTAAGTGGAGCTCCTGTATGATCAGTGGAGCTGATACAGTGGACAGTGTGTATAGATATAGAAAGTTGGTTTAATGTTATGGTTGATCAGCGTACACCAGAACATACAACCAACTCACAGTCTCACAGACATCCAGGAACAAACAGTCCATGATACTAATTTAAACTAGAATGAAGTTCTAGAAAGAAATTGGTTCTGTACTGGCTCCTAAGGTGATTACCCCCCTCTCAGACTGTGATCACGTTCTTGCCTGGATAAGTGGTTTGATCTGAAGTGCAGTTCTTAAATCTGCCCACTAGATGGCCTCTAGACACTTCACCAAAACCAAAAGTGCTACAACAGAGCCGACCATTTAAACAGTAATGAGTGTAAATTTGTAACTGAAAGTGAGTCTCCTGAAAAAAGAATGGGAGCTGTAAAGAGTGGACACGGTGAATACTGGAAAAACAAATCAGGCTTCTGTTAATTAGTTTTTTGACTGTACATTGAATAAATTAAAAGGTTCTTCTATTTATGCACAATACTGAGTGTGTGTGTCCAGCACACTGTCACGCCTGTAACGGAGGTCACTTGATAATGGGTTTAAACCCAAACTTACTGCGTCCCACAGAGGAGTCTTAACCAGGTGTGCTACTAGATCAGATGTTTAAAAGAACCAAATGCTTAAAACAGTCATCAAACCTGGGCCGCTGCGTTACAAGTCAAGTGTTTTTACCACTTCACCAAACTGTCCCAAATGACCAAGCCAAGAAATCAGGTGGGTTATGAAACCAAGAGGTCCGCAATGCAACATAGCAAAGTTTTGCTTTGAGGTCAATTTTGGGAAGAAAACCAAGAACCAGGAGAAAACCACCTCGAGACAATGAGGTGAAGGAAAAATTAAAGTGGAAGACGTTTTCCCAAAAGAAACACAATATAATAAGAAGACCAACAATCCTACATTGACTTCCTTTTCAACTTACCTGCTGCTTTTTATTTTATTTTTGAATTTTTAGGGTTTTTTTCTCTTTAAATGTATCTATTTTTGTGGCCAGAGAAAAGAGGAAAACTCGACAGTCTCAAAAAAGAAGGAAGGAACGAGGGGGCAAGCAAACTCTCTCAGGCTTCTGTACCACAGTACATACTCAGTTGGAGCTGGAGCGTACTGCCTGCCCGTTAAAGCAGTGCGCTCTTTGGGTGCGTCTGAAATCGTCTACTAGTCAAGACGTCAGACCACCACCACTCGTTATCCACTCGAAAGTATAGCCACCCGTTATTTTCACAAACATTCTGATTTAGTCTGCAATGGAAGGAGGACCCAAAGAGAACCCAGAAAGAGGCCAATTACACTTTCTTAGACTCCCAGGCTGGGGCATAACAGGAGATCTAACAACCTAGAGCCCAGACCTCAACATCAACTAATATGTTTGGGACTACATGAACCATGAGAAAGGTAAAGAGTGAACACACTGAATACTGAAGAATGCGACTTTATATTTAATATGGTGATGTGGATTAATATGGATCAACACTTGCACTACTGAACAGCCCCAGTGCAGGAACTTCTTTTACTGCTTGGCATACAACATAAAAACAACGAATGAATAACTGTTATACTTACACCAAACATTCCACCCACCACCCTATACACCTCACACCCATGGCTAGCTTATATAACACAGTCGTGATTCTCTTCAGTGGGGGCGAGTGGCCGGTGACTGGAAACAACTGGCCCTACAGATAGTCCAGTCGTGGCGCACAGCTTTTCAAAGGCAGCTGTCCACATTCTAAAATGTTTTAACCAAATACTTGTTTGAAAAACGGCTCCATACAATGTTCTCCTAGAACTGTCTGGTAGCTTGGTGTTCTGGTAAAACGAGGATAAAGTTGGCTTCTTACCTGAATTTCCTGTTCCACCTCAAACGTGCCAGCAGTTACATTCTGGCACGTCTATTAAAAGATGTCTGTAAATGTCTGTAGAGGTTCTATTTAAAGCAAAAAAAGTTTTCTTTTGTTTTTGTACATTTGTCTGACTTAAATGTTCGAAGATAATCTGAATGAAAACAAAATTCAGTTTTTTTATTATGATTTCATTTTTTAAGGGAAAAAATCATTCCCGAACAACCTGCTCGTTTATGAAAACTAATTGAACTCCACACCCTCACCCCCAATTAAGTGTGATTAACCACATTTTTTTTGGAAAGAGTTCACAAGCCACACCCAGGCTTGATTACTGCCAGACCTATAGAATCAAGAACTCACTTAAATAGAAACTGTGTGACAATATGGAGTAGCTAAAGGATCTCAGAAAGCATACATCTGAAGAAATTCAAGAACAGACGAGAAACACAGTCATTGATATCTATCAATAAGGCTTTGGCACGCCAGCAAACCACAGTAAGAGCCGTTATCCACAAATAGATAAAAACATAGAACAATGGCAAACCTTCCTATAGGGGGCAGTCGTGGGCTGGAGGTTAGGAAACCAGCACATAAATACAGCAGAGTTTGAAATCCTAACTTGTGATTATTAAAAGCCAGAATATGCTTTATTCTTCAAAGCCATGAAAAACGGCTTAAAAGACTCTTTAGCTCCGCCCGCTGTTCGGAAACTGACGTACGTGTTATGTGTGTGACGTAGATGGTGGACAACAACGCTAGAAGATGTACTTACAGTAATGCACGCGGTAATGCTGTTGTTTCTGGCTGCAGTAATTGGATGTACAGTGGACCCCCGTGCACAAACAACCCAAAGACCCCCAAATATCCAGAAAGTGGACTAAACCTCTCAACTTTAAGCGGGCACATTGGAAAGGACCATCCTCTCACTCCGTCATCTGTAGATCATTTCACGCCTGAAGATTATCACAGCTATGGGACGTAGCCTTACACGACGACTGGATCTTAGGTCTGGTGCTGTTCAACAATATAGGTGTGTCAGGAAACCAGCGAGAGGTGTTCAAGAGCCTCCGTGTACGTGGAGGTAAACCGGGTAAGCGCAATGTTAGCTTACCCAGATGTTAGCTATTATTAGCCTCACTTGCTAATTTCGGTGGCTCAAGTTATGCTAAGCTAACGTAGTTGAATTATGAAGATTTATAGTCGTATGAGAGCGAGCTCCACTTTGATCATATTTACTACAATAACTGTACCTCTATATCTGAGTTTAACTGGTTGCTAGGCTGCTGTCATGAATAATGTTGGTTATTTAGCTAGATACTGCTTATGTGCGTGTGGTTGGACTAAAAGTCTCAGGACTGAGTGATATGGTGGTCTATCTCTACATCACAGCTTTTTCAAATTCAAATTCAGAAATATCATCAGAATCTGAAGAAGCATTTCTATCAGGGTATAGAGAGACTCCGAAGGTAAGAATGTTATGGGTCCTAAGAAAGCAGGCTAAGTATACTAAGGGAGCAAAGAACATACAGTGCCAGCGACCAAAGAAATGAGCCAAGAGCTGAGACTAGTGTCTCAAGACGCCCAGGGCTAATGACGAACTCTTCCAGTCTGTGTGGTGTGAAGACCATGGTCCACCTCTTTGGGCTCAACTCTGCAAGCTGATAGGCCAAGTAATGTCTTTGAGAAAATGGTAAACGAAACACTGAGTGACCTACAATACAGGAGAAAAGCAGTCAAGAGGGGAGAGAAAGCAATTGCACATCCACAGGCATAACACATGTTATGTATCACCGTGATGTTGTTTAATGAGCTTTTCAATATGAGCTCTTTACCTGGTAGTGGATTCACTTTGAAGGCCCAAATGCCAGAAGAATTGACGTTGCTCCTGGATGACATTTGATGGGCTTTTGGGGGAGGTGCAAATTTAATGTAGGAGTTAACTGGACCGTGGCCTGCCTGCAAATACATTGATAGAGTCATGACAGTTTTACAGTAATAATAACAATAATAATAATGCATTTTATTTAAGGGCGCCTTTCTTGACACTCAAGGTCACCATACATAGTTTAACCTGACAAACTAAATAAATGCAAGAAAACATAAAAATATATTTTTTTAAAAAAGAAACAGTGAAGGTACAATCACAAATCATAGGCAACTTTAAACGAGTTTTAAGTTTGATTTTAAAACGTTGCAATGAATCTGTTACGAAGATCAGCTGAGAGTGAGTTCCAAAGCCGGGGGGCCGCACTACTAAACACTCTGCTCCCCAGAGTAGCAAGACGGACAGGGGGAATGGTGAGATAGATAGAAGAAGAAGATCTAAGGTTACGCACAGGTGTAGCAATATGAAGGAAGTCAAAAGATATGAAGGGGCAAGATTATTTGCGAAGCATCATGCCACAGTTGGCTGACATTTTTTTCATAGACAAAGAAGCGAAAGCAGCATAAGCCTCCAAAACTCAAACAGAAAGTCGTGGGTCCTCGCCCTAGGACTTTGAGAATGTGGTAAGTGTGTTTTTCTGGCAGCCCACCCCACGTGATCACATTGCAGTCGAAGAATAGAAGAAACCTGCTTAGCTTTTAAAAATCATTCATGAGATGATGGAAATAGGGAAAAATACATTAGGCTGCAGCTGATCCCCTCCCATTGTGGAGTGCATCTAAGCCAGAGAATCACTATACAAAACTAAAAGAAAATTATGGCATCTGCACATGGCAAGAACATGGCACAGAATTTGCTGTATGATGTAATGTGGTCTCGGTGTATATATGCAATGTTTGGATAGAAAACAACTTTTGTTGTTTAGACCTCTGTTTTATCATTACTTAGCATTCAGTTTATTATTTTGATTCTGTCTGTTTATGGCTCTACTACTTCACATTGCCTTATAAATGAAAAAATATTGATATGTAAACAATGTCTTGAGCTACATGGTTTCGGTTTTCTCTGTTGAGTATGACTGTTCCACAAGTGTAGAATAGAGCATTTGACATCAGAGCACTCGGAATGACTGTTTACCTCCTAATTGATTTAACTATACACATATTTTTAAAAAATGTTCCTCAAATCAATTTTTATTTATACAGGGCCCTTTATATCAAAACATTGTCACAACGCAGCTTTACAGAAAGTCTTTAAGAGGAACCAAGACTTAACCTCTTGTTAACACTGGATAGAAAGATAAAGCACACAAGCATATATATAAATTTAAGTTGACAAAAGGGACAAAGAGAAAATGTTACCAGCGAAAATCAGTGACTGCTGTTAGGAGTGTAGCACAATGAAAAACCATGGACATCAATAACTACTGTTCGAAGCCAGTGATGATCTATTAGTAATAATATGAGTTCAGTGTATTGCAATACAAGAAAATAAATTACTGATTACTTCGTGAAACAGCAAAAGAAATGTCAATGATTAAAAAAACAGGATCTTCAACAAAAAAGGGGGGGCCCGGCTTCAATCCCAGCAGCTAAAGCCACTCAGAACTCCAGCCCCAAGTTTCTCAGAGTTCCCCTCCTTTGCCGTGTCTTAAGTAGTCTGAACTCGCAAAAGAACGAAAGGCAGGTGCGGCAGTAGGTTTTTATTCCAAACAAGCAGGCGCTCACCTTATTGCATTGGTTTATTCAATTCATTTCTTTTTACAATAAACTGATTGTGGTTGAGACTGGACACCTGAGGTGCACACTCTTTAAAGTCACCTAAACTGTTTTTTAGGTTTTTGTGAATATGTCGCTCTAGAAAATATGGCAAGACATTTTTAATGCTAAATATTATTCTTTGTCAGAGTGTAAAATAGCCTAAACTCTGAAAGACACCACACAACACAGATTGCACAGATTCTCGTGCATGATTATTCAGTTTAATTCACATCACAATGTGCAAATTATGTGCTATCTTCAGTAGCTAGCAAACACAATGAATCTTATCACATATTTAATTTATTGAACTTTAGGATTTGGTGTTACTTCAATACCATTAGTTTTATTTACATTTCTTTCAGCTTTTGCCATGCCACAACCTTAGGGGCAAAGCAAGGACTCACCTCAGGGGCCTTGAAAGAAATGGGAGAGCCAACGTGTCTCCAGCATCCCAAATGCTCTTTCGATTACATTCCTGGCCCGAGAGTGCTTGCTGTTAAAGCAAGTCTGTACAGGGCTCTGCACAGGCTCTTGACAGGGGGTCAGGAGCCGAATCGGCGTGCTGACACAGTCATAACCCCCATATCCAAGGATGCGCCTTCTTGCAGTCATGCACAGACCCAGGATACCCAATGAACACATCTATGAATTTTCCCTGGTGGTCACAGATTGCTTGCAGCTGAAGAGAGTGGAAGAGCTTCCAGTTAAGGTAGCACTGTGCATTGGTGGATTGGGGTTTTATGTGGATGTGGCATCTGTCGATGGAACTACCACTGCTGGAGATCTGGCCAAGTGAGCAAACCCTTCTTCTACAACATCGTAAGACACTGCATGTGTCAGCCAGTACAAGAATACCAAGACCTCAACTTTCCTGCTCGATCCATGGTTGCTCTCAAACCTTAATGCAGCAGTGAGTGAGTCACTGAAAAACAGCTGCAAAATGGGCACAGCTGTATTGAGGTGGCAGTATGATGTCAGGCTCGCACGCTGTGAATTAAGGTAAATAGTTTAGTTCATTTATGTGTAGTGTTATTGTTGTTTTACTGGCATTGCTTTATCAAAGACTTTTTTCGCTGTTGTTGTTTATTGTTACTAGTACGTGATCTACAAAAATAACTGGCTGACATAAATCGTCTTCCACATCTTCATCAAGTCACTATTATTCTTGTTTTTGAAATGTGACTGATTTGTAGAAACGGACCGATTAGCATTTTTGAGCCCGATTCCGATCGCCGATCACTTTTCAGCATAATCGGCTGATAGCTGATACGATCGAGGGCGGGGCTATATGCCACGGCAGGGCGACATGAAGTTATTAGTGCAAGCAAGTCATGAAACATGGTCTAAACTGGTTTATTATCATTTTCAACGACAGCATAATATATTTTACAAAATGAACAGTAAATAAACAAAGTAAATCATACAAATATCCCCAATACTGCAATCATTAAATTAAAACAAAAAAAGCTAATTAAATAAATGTAGTCAAAACTGCAGTCATTAAACGCAGACTCTGGTTATTTTAAATAAAAACTGTAATCATTAAATGTTCTTAAATTGTTTCTGCTGTACTGTTCGTACCGGTCAGATCTGGTGTTCACGGTTTTCCAGATTGTTTGTTTTGTGCTAGCTGCTGGTGCTAGCTCTGCTGTTACTCACTGTACTCTTCAGTGCTGTATCAGATTAGTTGTGTTAAATGTCCTTGTCTTGGTTCGTCCACGAGACATATTGATTTTACAAATTTTACAAAACGCCTGGATGAGTCTGTCACATACGGTAAAACACTGCCAGACAGAGGACATGTTTTCTATCAGCACATGCATGAACGCCATAAACTGTTCTCGCGAGGCGCACTGCTTTAGTCAGTCTGTAGAAAATGAAAGGGTATGTATTTCCACCTTGCGGTTCAGATAGGAATTGTCTGGATGAAACACTAGCGGGAAATACAGAAATTAGGGTCATTTGTTTCACACCATGGATCAGCTCTCGGGATCGGCTAAATTAGAGAAATATCGGCCGATCACCGATCACATATTCTAATTAAAAATCAGCCATTACCGATACATACCAGATCGATCCTTCCATCCCTACTGATCTGACACTTTGTCATTCACTTTCATTGTTTCACCACCTAAGCACAGTAACTGTGTGTATGTAGTCTACTGTTACAGAGGTTAGCAGTACTTAGATTTCTTTTGAGGTAAAAAATCATTAAATTCCTTAAGATCCATCGTCTGCTGCTTGACGCTGTCTGGATGCAGGTGCAGGATGCATGTTAAATAAGCAGGTGTCAGTGTATCTAACTCTAACTCACAGGACGTTAGGAAGATGGCAGACGTAGTGTGATCGAGGTTGCATGCATACTAAACAATTGCGTACTGAAACAGCTACTGGGCCACAGAATGGGTGCCATTTGGTTGTTGTAAGTCTTCCAAATTAAACTTAATTTTGTATCTTTTTTCAAGTAACAAATGCTATTTTTTTAGCGTTCTTGCTGTTTTTTATTAATGTTTTAATTATATATCCTAAAATTAGGTCAATGTACAAGACACTATGCTCAATAATAAAAATGTATTTTACAGTTATTTTTGTGCACATTTAACCTATAATATTATGGGGATGGAAATGGCACTAATTCAGCGGAAAAGCTCTACTATTTTACCACTCAAGCAGAAAGTATGTACTGCGTCCAATCTAGTTTCTTATTGAATTAGTAGGCGAGTTCATACACAGCCAATGTTTTTTGATATACTTGTATTATAGAAACAATTTCTTGTTCCCATCAGCACAACTGAAAAGATAGCAAGTATATGTCTACAATTCAACATTTTACATGAAACTTTTTTAAGTGACTTTGTTTATAATTCAGTGACTGAATTATAGAGACATTATGAAAAATCAGTGGAATTTCCCCACATCCAAACATATGAGTTTCCAGAGAATGGTAATAAAAATGAGAATATTTACTAAATAATAAGTCCTAATATTAATGACTGAATAACAAAACTATGGGCAAATGACACTCCTGTATAACAAATCTTACTTACATGTGTTAATGATGTAACAGAATCTCCTGTCAGTACTAAGAAACACATAAAAAGAGAAAAAACATAATGGAATATCTAATCTCAAGTGTTAATGCAACTGACAGCCCACGGGCTGGTACTTCAGAGTTTCTAAAAACATGTTCGTGGTTTGTATTTTATGTCTCAAGTTACAGTGAGCGGCTAAGAAATGCTAACGTTAGCTTTATTCTTTAAAAGCTCTACTGTAATTGTATTACAATGCAAAACACAAACAAGACTAACTAAGATTCTCTCTGTAACTATTAACTTTAAACCAGGTGTCCGTTTCATAAAGCTTCTGCAGAAAAACCCTCACCAGCTCCAGTTAGATGTTAGCTGGCTAGCTAACGTTAGTTAGCCACTCGGTTAGCATATTACATTAGCAACGAAAGTTACGCCACTTTACAGCAAATAACACCACCAGAAACGCTGCATATTACCTTAAATTACATCAAAGTGTACTCAAACATGACGTTAAGCGTCATTTGTGTTTGCGTGTTTAGTCAAATGACGTAAAAAGCCTAAATGCATCGGCGCTACAGGCATCAGTTTGAAATTTACCTCAGAGAGCAGAAGCGAAATAAGCGCCATCTCGCGAGCGACGAGGCGACTTTTGAACCGATTCTTTCCAATGAATCAGTCGAACCGAGTCACAAGACTCTCTGAGTCAAACCTCAGTCAGTGCAGTAGGCAGTTCAGAGTCGGTTCCTGCTGCGTTCTGAATCCCTATCACAGAAATAGTGCACTAAATAGTGTGTCGGCCGTTTTATAGTGCTCCAAATCTCAAAGCTCGATATTTATAAATCACTTCAGGATTTGTTTCAATATATGAAACTACCCTTACAACTATTGTAATATTCTGTATGCAAATTTCTAATATTCAGATCTTTTTTCTGAAGGCTACTGCATATAATGTTCACATGGAGTATATTAGGCTGTGGCAACATAAACATAGCTAAAGGTTTTGGCCGCTGCTCTTAATACCATGATCATACACCACACCCCAGTCAGTACACACTCTAGCCAAAAGTATTTGAACGCTGCTCTAATATTGCAGTTTTTAACATGGCTATGACGAATCAACACAGCTACAACACAACTTTGTTGACTTTCTTACAACGTTGCTACAACATAGTTAAAAGGTGGTGCTTTTTACATTGTCTGAACAAGGTTGTCACAATGGGTGCATCCAAAATCAGCTACTTGCCTACTACTCAGTAGGCGAGCATGGCTAGCATGTCCGAATAATCAGAAGTAATCAATTAGGACGCAAACTGAACCAGGAGACGTTTTATGTACACGACTGCAGCTCACTGTGCTATCCCATGATTCAGCTTGAGCCACAGACTAAACATCCACTGTGTATACGTAGCTACCGCTGGTGAACTGTCGCTACATAAATTAGCACAACTTCTGAGGTAAAAAATTATTAAACTCTTGCTGATTTGTCTTTTCTGAGCTATAGCTCGACAACGTCTGACAAAAATGCAGGTCAGTGTCACAAAAAGCATCTAAATCTATCTGTAAATGGGGCTTTTAAATGAATAGCGAGACTTTTACAGTGGTGGTCTAACGTCTTGCGTCACAGGACGTTGGTAAGGCGGACGTAGCGTGTCGGATATTGCGTGGCATGGGCGATTTTGGCTGCACCTGTCAGTATTACATAACATTGTTTTATGGTATTATTTCCACCTTTTTTATGGAGTTCCATGTAGATGTGATGGAACGGATGAAGAATTCTAGGTGGTTGTGACAATGTACCACTATAAGGAATTATATTTTAACGTTGTAGATACACAACATAGTCACAACAGAAATGAAAGCTTTAGTGAAAGTTCTGCTCCAATGCTCCAATGCTACGTCGCTCTCTCAACCATTACTCAAACCAATCGCTGGCTGCCACCTGTCTTTAAAGGATTCAACTCATGCTCGTTCTTTGCTGCCTTCAGGTGCTGACCATTCTATGCGCTCCCCCCTCCTCCCCACCACCACCAGTTGAGTCCCAGTCCTGCCGTCCTTGGGGCCGGCTTCGCCCCTGCTGTCCATATCCAGCAGGATCTGGACCTAGGACTGGGCTTACGCCAAAGTTTCTACACCCTATCAAAGATGAAATCTTGTTTTACATTCCTCTACTCCTGGAGTCTTTTTGGCAGAACTGTGTTTGCACGGAGGTGCCCGTAAGGAATTAGAAGTTTTTCCTCCTCAGTAAATTAACTGCGCAGTCTCATAATGCACTTTTCGTGTTCAGTGCAAGGACCTGAAACTATTTAGTGCAACACATGCAAACATACAGTAAATCAGGCCAAATACTTTTTTACGGCACTGAAAATTTCTTCAGAAATAGCTGAGGTCTGTTATTTGACCCAAGCAAATCAGGACCTGGCAAAATTCTGCCAGACAGCAAAGCTCGTGGGGTCTCCTTTTCAGCAGTGGTGAGTAGATACCCACTGCGGTCTGAGTAAGAACAAACCACAAAGCGAAAACAGAGTGTTGGGCATGGACAACGAAGGCTGTCCAGTCTGTTTCAAACTTCCTTTTTTTGAAACGCCACTCTTTAACAAGCCCAATGGCAGCTGTTGACGAGGGATTCATCATTAATAGTCCCCGGCTGCCGTGTGCTGGTTAAAGAGAGAATTTTGCATTTTGTAAGTGTTTGTTTTTTCATACAACCCACAGTAACCGTGCATGGTTAGAGCCGAACCGCTGAAACATGAACAGGTTGAGATGCACAAAGCGAAGGTCTATAAAGAGCTGTAGGCTATTTCTGAGCCCCAAAGCAGCTGATTGGATGCCTTTCAAATCATTTGCATTTAGTTTGTCCAAAAGAAGAGAGAACAAAGATATCACAAGGTACATCAACAGATTTGATACGCCACTTATTTGCATATACAGTAGTCATAAAATATAGTTTCTTGCTAATGAAGGCACAACATGACAAATTACCTCAACTACATCTCTTTTACAGACTGTTGTAAAAGAAGAGGAGGTGCAACATAATGGTAGACATGACCCTGTCCCAGCTTTTTTTGTTGAGATATGTTGCTGCCATCAAGTTCTTTTAAGTTAATAATATTACTGAAATGTTAAAATGGCTCACTTTCAAACATCTGATTTGTATTCTATGTCCTACTGGTTGATGATCAGGTCCCAGCAGACCCTAGTGCTGTCAATGAGGGCCCAGCAGTGGTCCAACAATGTGGAAATCTACTGGTTGTTGACTCAGTTTCTCCTTAACAGCCACACAGATCTGTTGGTTCATGTAAAGTGATGAATGAAGCGATGGGATAAGGGACTCTGATTCAGGAGCTCCTTGTACACCATACTGTACATACTGTACACGTTAAACCCATAACAATAGGCTTATAGTTCTTTTTAGCTACATTAGCCTAATAGCTTAACTTGCAGACACCAGATATATCTTGGCTGATCGTCATTACTAAGAGAGAACTACAGACGGTACCAAATAAATACTTAAATAAATAAACAACAAGTCAAACAGCTGCCTCATTTAGCCAAAAACAATGATGGACAATAAAGGTACCCCTCAGTCTAACCTGTCCCAGCTCTCAGATGAAAAGCACCAATACAACCAGACAAACAATACCAGACTAACCCACAACCGAAAGTACAAGGTCGATTAATAAGTAACATGATGAGACACGACTAAAAAAAGCCAACAGGGCCATCAGAAGACCTGTCCAGAGCCAAAAGGGCTAAACGATTAAAGGGAGCCCCGGCTGGTAACACATGTAAGCCTTAATATGGTGTAACGATTCTAAATCATTAAGACACGTTGTAAAAAATCACAAACAGTAACAGATTTCTTAGATTTTCTGTAAAATCCCGCAGCACATAGGTCGCCATTGTTGTATCTACTGACGTGATCAGCGGGTAGTGACGTCAAATGGTTGCAGTAACCGGCCGTCGCGCTTGAGGCATTGGCATCACTAAGCTTGGCATTACTCCCTGCCAGCTTCAGCCCCTGCTTGGTCTGGGTCTAACAAGGGCTGAAGCTGAGGGGATGAAGCTGGGAGGAACAAAGGATAAGAGTGGGAATTAAGAATGCTAAGCAGGCTACGAATACTAAGGAAGCAAAGAACACACAGTGCCAGCGACCAAAGAAATGAGCCAAGAGCTGAGACTAGTGTCTCAAGACGCCCAGGGCTGATGGCGAACTCTTCCCGTCTGTGTGGTGTGAAGACCATTGTCCGTCTCCTTGGACTCAACTCTGCAAGCTGATATGCCAAGCGACGTCTATGAGAGAACGGTGATCGACACACCGAGCGACCTAAACAGCAGGAGAAACGTGGTTAAGAGGGGAGACACAAACAAACTCACAGAAACTGATACAAAACACTTTAGTAGATGTTACTGAGACAAGACACAAGTTTAGTCTTAAAAAAAAATTTCAATTCATATGAGCTCTTTACCTGGTTGTGAATTCACTTTGAAGGCCCAAATGCCAGAGGAATTAACGTTGCTGCTTGAAGACATTTAATGGGCTTTTGGGGGAGGTGCAAATTTAATGTAGGAGTTAACTAGACCATGGCCTGCCTGCAAATAGATAGATGGATGGATGGATGGATGGATGGATGGATGGATGGATGGATGGATGGATAGATAGATAGATAGATAGATAGATAGATAGATAGATAGATAGATAGATAGATAGATAGATAGATAGAATCGTGACAGTTCTACAGTAGCATGCTGTACAAAACAGTATTGTACAACCCCAATTCCAAAAAGTTGGGATGATGCGTGAAATGTAAATAAATGTAAATAATAACAGAATGCTATGATTAGCAAATCTCATAGACCCATGTTTTATTCACAATAGAACATAGAACATATATCAGATGTTGAACATGAGACATTTAACCAGTACATGAAAATCATTAACTCATTTAGAACTTGATACCTGCAACACATCTCAAAAAAGTTGGGACAGGGACAAGTCTACCATTTTTTATCCCAGTTGCTGGTGTTTTGGGAGAGGAATGTTGTCCCATTCCTGTCTGATATAGGATTCCAGCTGCTCAACAGTCCTGGGTTTTTTACTCTGCTGGATTTTTCATTTCATGATGCAGCAGATGTTTTATATTGGTTTTATTAGGTCTGGACTGCAGGCAGGCTCCTGGACTCTTCTTCTGCGAAGCCATGCTGCTGTGATGGATGCAGCATGTGGTTTGTCATTGCCTTCCTGAAAGAGACTGTGGGTGCATCCGGAATCGCCTACTTGTCTACTACTCAGTAGTAAATCAGTAGGCGAGCGTGGCTAGTATGTCTGAATACTCAGTAGAGAAATCAGTAGGCGAGCGTGGCTAGTATGTCTGAATACTCAGTAGTGAAATCAGTAGGTGAGCGTGGCTAGTATGTCTGAATACTCAGTAGTAAATAAGTAGGCGAGCGCGGCTAGTATGTCTGAATACTCAGTAGTAAATCAGTAGGCGAGCGCGGCTAGTATGTCTGAATACTCAGTAGTGAAATCAGTAGGCGAGCGTGGCTAGTATGTCTGAATACTCAGTAGTAAATCAGTAGGCGAGCGCGGCTAGTATGTCTGAATACTCAGTAGAAAATCAGTAGGCGAGCGTGGCTAGTATGTCTGAATACTCAGTAGTAAATCAGCAGGCGAGCACGGCTAGTATGTCTGAATACTCAGTAGAAAATCAGTAGGCGAGCGTGGCTAGTATGTCTGAATATTCAGTAGTAAATCAGTAGGCGAGCGCGGCTAGTATGTCGGAATACTCAGTAGTAAGTCAGTAGGCGAGTGCGGCTAGTATGTCTGAATACTCAGTAGGTATTGAGTAGTAGGTGAACGGTACCCGGATGACCTCCTGAATCAGCAGCCATTTTTATGTAGGTGAACACAGCACACTGTGCTATCCCATGATTCACCTGGAGGCACGGAGGAATTTAAAGTGGAGTATATAAACGGTGTAAAGCTGAACGTTGGCTGTGTGTACGTAGCTATGGCTACTGAACTGCTGCTACAGAAGTTAGCGCTACTGCTGAGATAAACAATGATTAACTTCCTCCCGTTTCATCTTCTCTGATCTACAGCTCTACACCGTCTGATACATAATCAGATAAAAACTCAGATCAGAGTCACTAAAAGATCTAAATCTGTCAGTAAACGAGCTTTTAAATGAATAGCAGGACTTTTACGGTGGTGGTCTGACGTCTTGCGTTACAGGACGTTGGTAAGATGGTGGACGTAGTACGTCTGAGATTGTGTGGTACTAAAACTCTCCTACTGAAATTACCTACTAGTCTACCGCTCGAGCAGCACGTACTGACTCTAATCTAGTACCTACTGACTAGTAGGCGATTTCGGACGCACCTGTTGTCTAGATGGAGCAGAAATTGATGGAGCAGGTGCTTCTGGATCATGTTGACATACAGCTTCCTCTTTGCATGATACGCTTTCAATTTGCATTTGTGAATTGCACAGTGAACTGTGTTCTCAGATGGTGATTTCTAGAAATGTTTCTGAGCCCATGCAGTGGGCAATATTGACCGACGGCCTTGTCCCTTGCACACAGGGTTTTCCAGCATCTCTGAATATATCTGTGACATTATGTAATGTCTATGGTTGGATTTCCTGAAATTGTTTCACATTTTCTAGACATAGTTTTTCGCAGATTGTTAAACCTCTGCCCATCTTTGCTTCTGAGAGACTGCTCTAGAATGTTCTTTTTTATATACAGTCATGTAACTAGTTTTTCCAGCTGTGTTTTTATTAGCATCACATATTTTTTCGGCCTTTTGTTGCTCCTGTCCCAACTTTTTTGAGATGCATCTCACTTTTAAAATTTGATATGTGTTCTAGGTTTTATTGTGAACAAAATATGGGTGTAGGAGATGTTTTTATTTACATTTATTTACTTTTTATACAGTGTTTCAATTTTTCTGATATTGGGTTTGTACCATTGCTCAAATCAGTAGAATATGTTTTTCTAAATTGTATAAATGACCAAAACCTAACTGGGCTTCTTACCTGCCATGGCTTTGTTACTCTATCAATGTGTCCATAAACATACAGAATGTAAGACAGACCTCTCCCCCAGGCCAGAATCACTTGGAACGTCGCCATCTGTAGAACAGTAGAAGTTAGTCATTCTATAACTTTGGGTACATAAGTTTACGTCTATGGAAAATTTAATCATTATATATATACATGAAGCACCTTATAAGGTACACCTACCTTGTATGTTTATATATCTACACTCTTACCAGCACAACACACACTAACATGCTACCAGCTTCACTGCAGTGCTAAATATTATCCACCCCCCAAATTATATCTGCTCTGTGGTGGTCCTGCGGGGGTCTTGACCATTGAAGAACAATGTATCTAAATATACAGAGTATCTGGCGAACTACATTCTGCAACTGTGGCAGTATGAAATGCTCCTTTATGATAAGTGGAGCTTATACAATGGATCCAATTAATAGATTCAATCAGAGAATGTTTTATTAATTATCTTAATTGATGATCAAGTAATACATGATTTTACAAGACATGTTTATCACTTTAACTTTATCTTTCTTTCTTTTCCACACTCAAAGTCTTAAAAGTGGGTTTTTCTCCGTCTCATGATTGAAGTAATCCCAACATACTAAGTGATCGTAAGGTCTGCAGGGAAGAAAAGTAAAAAAAAAAAAGTTCCTGGTAGACAGTGAATCATTGTATGTTGTGCTTAAACCTCTGACCACTAGATGGCAGTGTTGCAATCCATTTTCAGCTCCACTACAACATTAACAAGCAGCACAATGGCGCAATGCTATTGTAAACATTGACAAACCTGTTCATATAGTTGTGTGTTTTAATAGTAGGATTTGAAAAATCGCAAAATATCACCACTTGGCTAGCAATATTGCAGTATTTTGTGATGTTGAATATAAAATTATTGCCTGAGATCAAGATCATGGCATCTGCAAGGGCTCTCAGATAACTGCCCAAAAATATAATATAATATATTTTATTTACTGAGGCTACAGATTTTCTGTTAGATGCTGAATAGTTACCTATTACCTAACTACACAGTGGAGTCACATTATTATGTTCAGAGTAACTGTGCAGCATGGACAGCAGCTAGACGGACTGGAAGACTCAATAAGGTCCTGGTAGGTGGTATCTGGAGGTATCATGATGACTGCAGTGCATCCCACAGCTGCTGGAGGGAGCATGGAGGAGGATCCATAGAGCCAATACCACCATCCAGGTGGTCCCACAGATGCTTAATTAGGTTGAAGTCTGGGGAATTAGCCGTCCAGAGTAGTACTTGGAAATCTTGGTCAGCTCTTCCAACCAATGTGGGACATTTCTAGTCGTGTGACGTGTCTCATTGTCCTGTTGGAGGATCCCACCCGCCCCAGAGAAGATAATCAGCATATATGGTGTACGTAATCTGCCCAAATCAGTTGAGAGTGTGTTCCACAAGGTCCAGTTCTGATGCTCTCATGCTAACATTCTTCTCGTAACCCTCATTAAACGTTTACAAGGTTCAGTAGCCCTTTTGTCAGTGTGGACCAGATGGGACATGATTGTTCCTCCTTGGATCACTGTCAGTAGATATTCTCCACTGCTAACCTGGTGCACCCACAAGTCTCACACTTCCTGTGATGCTCCGGTCATCCACCTATAACAATGTGGCCCTTGTGAAAATCGTTCAGGTTTTCTTCACGCCTGTCGATTTCTCCTGCATCCAACACACTAACTACAAGACATGACTGTTCACTTCTAATAAATCTCAGACCTTGATAAACACTGTTGTTCCAAGATGTGTTATATACTTCATCTGTAAGTGATCTTAATGTTTTGGCTCATTGGTGTGTTTATAATTATGGAATGAGGCTGAAGGACTGAATTAGTTAATAACAAACAAGAATTAGTGACTTGCCCCTGAGTTAAACTGTAGTCCCACTCTGTCCCAGGTGGCGATGAAGGCCGAAGAAGCAGAGAAGCGAACGCCTGGAAACAATCTTTTAATTTCCTTCGTAGCTCTTTGTAGAACAGCTTTACTGGACACTAGTCTGTAGAAGACCTTCCCTCCATTGTCAGTGCTGAGGTTGGTATAAAAGGCGTCAACGAAGACGTGTGCAAAAGGACTGAGGAGGTTTAGGTCTCCACTTGAGAACACCTACAGTAGATTAATCACAAGGGGCAGAGATGGATCAATTCTAGTTGAGCTCCTCAGTACAGATGAAATATTTACTATATGGAGAATAATGGTGACTATGCACAACAATAATACACTAGCACACGCACAACTGATCAGATAAATACAGACACAGTGATAAAAATTAAGATGTCCGTATGTAGGGCTGCACCTAACGATTAATTTCCTAATCGATTAATCTAACATTAAGTCTTTTTTTGATTTGTTGATTAATTCGACGACACATTTTTAGATTACTGTAATGTGTGTTACGAATTATTATTTTTTTATTATTTTGTTCATCATTATTAACCAGTGATTTTGTGCATATATACATTACTGCTCAAAAGTTTAGGATCACTTTAGAATTTCAATTCATGCAATTTTCATGCAATTCACTAACAATAGTGTCCATTTCACAATTAATGTAAGTGTATCAGATGATTTTTAAAGAATAAAAATGTTTGTATTAAAGTCTATTTTTGTATAGAGGCTTATTTAGCATATAGTTCTATTATCAGCAATTCTCAGTCCTCTGTCTAAATCTCCTGGTACGGCTGCCAATCCAAGTTAAGGATGTTATTGGACTAATTGGTTGTTAGGACACTCTTGCTTAATTGTGATGCACAGCTGAAAAACATTCTACTAATAAGTGAGTATAAAAGGGAACAACATTCTAGGTTAGTTTAGTATCTGAAGCATCAGCAGTTGATGGCTTGCTGACCGACTCAAAATGACCAGAAAGAAACAACTTTCTTTAGAGACCCGTCAGTCCATTGTTGTGTTAAGGAAGAAGATACTCCATTAAAACAAGAACATCTCACTGTGATCCCAAACTTTTGAGCGGCAGTGTATGTACATTTACATACATTTGTATATTTATAAATGTTATAATCTCTTACATGAAAGTCCTTCATAGGCTCCCCAAAATAATCAAATGCTGGCTGCACATCAAATACAGCAGCTGTCATATTACAGATGGAGTCTCCCTCTTTAGTCCCGAATGGAAAGAACAGCTCTGAAATATAAACACCCTTTAGCGCACACTCATTGCAATATGCATGTACATCACTGATCTCGTAACAAAACCTTTCAACTCTGAAAGGATTTTTAAAAAGAACAAGGCTTTTTGTTTTTGCAGGAATTTCAATTTGCATATCGTCGCTGTCCAATAGTGATGCTTCAAAATAGCTTAGAAAAAATATGGTTCCATTGACTTACACTGAATGTTTTTGTTCTCTTCTGTAAAGTTTCTATTTCAGAGATACTTGTTTTTCATTGGACAGCGACGATATTCATAACATGTTTACATTATGTAAATAAATGCGGTGCCTTTCGCTCAGATCTGCCTGTATGCAGCTGTAAAACATAAGGGCCACTGAACAGAATTCAAAGTAGGCCTACAAACACAAACTAGAAACGTACATTTCCTGAAGGAGGTTGGGGGTCTGTGCCCTGAGTGTGGTGGTTGTAGGTTAAATGAAACCATGATGTTTGGGTGTATCCAAAAATGAATGGGACCCTATAGGAGAAATGAGGGATGAATAGATGACTAATAGAGGGGTGCGGGTCAGTATCTCTGTGGATTAGACGTTGGGGGTATGCCCTGAGTTTGGTGGTTGTAGGTTGAATGAAACCTTGATGTTTGGGTGTATCCAAAAATGAATGGGACCCTATGGAAGAAATGAGGGATGAATAGACGACGAATAGAGGAGTGCAGGTCAGTATCTCTGTGGATTAGAGGTTGGGGGATCTGTTCTGAGTGAGTACAGACAGTTTGAAGGCTGTAGGTTAATGAAGCCATGAGGTTTGGGTGTGGCCGAAAATGAATGGAACTCTATGGGGGAAACAGAGGGATGAAAATAAAAACGACAAACAGACGAGTCTAGGTCAAACCAAAGCTACAGTCATGGTCGGGAGTCTGTTCTGAGTCAGTGTATGTGAAAAAGTGTCTGTCAGTTGAGCAGAAGGTCAATAGATTAGGTTGCACTTTTTCATCCTATTCATTCTCTATGGGGAAAAAATCTGTTGTTTTCCAGAATCTGTGCATCTGATCCAAGAGCTGTACACAAGCCTGAATCAAACAATGAGACCGGACACTCTGGAGATCGGACATAATAATAAAAGTGACACCCAGAACATCCAGACATCCAGAACTGTGTAGAGATGCTATTTGTTTGATATATATATATATATATATATATATATATATATATATATATATATATATATATATATATATATATATATATATATATACACTACCGCTCAAAAGTTTAGGATCACTTTAGAATTTCATTTCATGCAATTCACAAACAATATTGTCCATTTCACAATTAATGTAAGTGTATCAGATGATTTTTAAAGAATAAAAATGTTTGTATTAAAGTCTATTTTTGTATAGAGACTTATTTTGCATATAGACCTATTATCAGTAATTCTCAGTCCTCTGTCTAAATCTCCTGGTACGGCCACCAATCCAAGTTAAGGATGTTATTGGACTAATTGGTTGTTAGGACACTCTTGCTCAATTGTGATGCACAGCTGAAAAACATTCTACTAATAAGTGAGTATAAAAGGGAGAACAACATTCTAGGTTAGTTTAGTATCTGAGGCATCAGCAGTTGATGGCTTGCTGACCGGCTCAAAATGACCAGAAAGAAACAACTTTCTTTAGAGACCCGTCAGTCCATTGTTGTGTTAAGGAAGAAGATACTCCATTAAAACAAGAACATCTCACTGAGATCCCAAACTTTTCAGCGGTAGTGTATATTATATATATATATATATATATATATATATATATATATATATATATATATATATATATATATATATATATATATAAATACAAAATCTGCAAACAGCTTAGCTTACCGTTTTGCGCCTTGGCTGCCCCACCTGGGTTTTGTGACAAAGATGGGGGGCACAGAAAGAGAAAGAATTTAATTTAATGAAATGTGTTATATCTTTATTGAGAATGCGGCTATACTTAGTGCAAAGACTTACTCAGAAAAAGAGGGGCAGCCAAACACAGTCCAAGCAGCAACCCCATCCAATCAGGACCACCTACTGCATAGACATTAATACAAATCAAGACTTATACAAAGACATTGCTTTTACATAGTCACATGCTACATTGGAATCAGCAACTAATCACATTTTTACTCTGGCGTCCTGTCATGATGGAGGTGTTGATACAGACAGTGTGAAACAAAACACTGATCATAGAACTAAAACCAACACAAGCACATTTCAAGGGCACTCGTAGAGAAGAGGAGACAAACTAAACATACCTGATTGTTATTGATCCTATTGTAATTAAAACATTATTTAATGCTAAGATACATGTGTGCCAGGTGTTTAAAAAATGTTTAAACAGATAAATTAATTTATTCTAACAGCTCCAACAGTCTGTACACAACAAAGGTGTGCATACATTGCTGGACCTGGACGATGCAGCTCCATCTTCTTGTACGGTATATCATATTTAGGATAATCTTTGAACTTACAGTCACATATGATTCTATTTCAGTTATAAATAGATGAACAGTATTGTTTACAAAAGGTGTAAACTTAAAAAGAAAACGATTTAATTAAATTTCTGCGCTTAAAACAGACGTTCTCTTCAACCAGCGAGGCACTGGCGAAGTGAATCTTGTGCCAATGTTACAAAATACTCAACGTTATTAGCTTCATCTGCAAACCAATGCATATTTCATCAGCCACGAATTTAAGGAGAGCACAGTTCTTCGCCTTCAGAGCCAAATATAACAATATAGCACCATTTTGGTACAGCATATACAATATACAATAGAATAATATACAACTGTATAATATAACTTAATTTAATTTAATAATTTAAATATCATTTTAGTGCCTAAAGTATCTTTTTCTCCACACGAGTTGTTTAATCTATACTTTCTATGCAGTTGTGACTAATGTAATAAAAGTATAAATATCATTGTGCAATTAAAATGTTAAAAGAATTCTTTGTCTCTAATAATGTATTTTATTTAACCATTAATTTTTTTTTCCATGTCCATGTCCCACATTTTATACCCACAACTGTTTGTTAAACATGAAGAATTATAAAGGAATATAAGGGAATGTATATATTTTAGCTTGTTTTTACTTCAATATTGTCTATTTATTGTATGTTTTCACTACTTTATATAATGCTGTTATATCTGAGCCTCACCCCAAACATTTCAATGCATGTTATATTCTGACATGATGTGCAAATGACAAACAAACTTGAAACTTCAATTTGCATCATCTTGTTTTCTGCAGAATGACCAGTTCAGTTCACACTGAAAAACTGACTAGGCTGCATTAGTTTTTTTTATATAAACTATTTGATTATTAGTATTTAGAGTGCTTAATTTGCACCCTGCCAATCTAAGTGCTGCTTATTTTAGGCTACACTTTTTTCAACTATTTTTTTTTTACTATTTTCAATTGTTAAAAAAAATATTTTAATGGAAACATTTGTAATTAAGATTTTCAGTTTTTTTTCTTGTTGAGCACTTTGTTTTATTAATGCATCAATGCATGCATGCATCAATTGCATTAATGCATGCAATTATCAATTAATAGCTGATTTCAATTAAGAATCTGATTTCACAGCCTGAGGTTCAACCAAAAGAGAACTTGGTTAAAGAGTTTTGAGGCCTGAAATGAAATCTATTTACAGAAAGTTGCAACCATTCACTAATACTAACTTACCAGCATGTGCAGGGCAGCAGTAGTAGCGCTGTAGTGCAAACATGTCATGACTGAGTGACGGCTATTTTGATGATTTATATTCAAGTTTTATATGAAAACACACCTCCAATAGTGATGAGGCAAAATATGTGGGAGAGCAGGAAGAACTGAGAGCCAGACAGGAGTTGAGGAAGTGCAGTCGTGCCAACAACAGTTAATGAAGCAGCACACCTTCTTTTAATATGATAACGGTGAATATAAACAGAAAATATGAAAAAAACAGGGTCACTGACCCACAGATTTTTGGTGGAGATGTTCATACGGATGGAGTGTTAAACAAAGTGTGACAGTGACCTATTAGTAGTGTGTATATATATATATATATATATATATATATATATATATATATATATATATATATATATATATATATATATATATCCATCTATTCATCCATTATCTTACAATCCCAGTGGCATCAGGTGAAGGTGGGGTACACCATGAACAGGTCGCCAGTTCATCGCATGGCCAACACACACTCACACCTACGGGTAGTTTAGAGTGAGGATCCTAACATGCATGTGTTTGGACTGTGGGAGGAAACCGGAGAACCCGGAGAAAACCAATTCAAGCACAGGGATTTATGGCATTAAGCCGATGCTCTTATCTAGAGTGACTTGCATACGTGCTTCCTGTTGGGTCAGAGTATGTATCTCTAGTTAGTACAAACAGGTTTTAGTCCAAACAACCCTTGGGCTCAAACACTGCCAGAAACAAGGACCAGTGCTGATACCTGGAGAGAAGGTTAGATACAGTACAAGTGCAATAGCTAGGAACACCTATCAAGACAGAAATAACATACAGTGCAAGTGCAATACCCAGCCAGTGGTCCTTCCTAGAAGATACACTGATAGCACTTAAACTGTATCTCATTGTATCTCTCTTAAGAAGACCGAGCAGCTCTTAGTTGTTGGTGGCCAGGTTCCAGCTGCTGGAGAAGTCAGTGTCATTGAATGTGGTTCAACTCAGTGGAAATCTGCTGGTTGTTGTGCCGGCTCATCTCCAAAAATGCGATGATATGCTGGTTCGTGTCAAGCTTGACAGCTCCTTAGGATAAGGGAGCATGTTGATCTAGTATGCAGAAGATGAAATAGAACTATGAATTAGGAGCTCCTTGAACACCACACTGTTGAGATAACCAAAAAAAACATATTCTTTAATAAGTACTTGGAAAACAGTGGTTTTAAGTCATAGGAGTAAGTAATAGGGGTCTGAATGAAAGTCCATCAGGAAAAGAGAGGAAGAGCAACTGTGTAGTGTGTTAGGAATGCAGTGTTGGGGTCAGATGATATACATCTTTTGTCTTTGTTGGTCTAAAAGTGAATTCAGAGTGCCAAGGTCTTTAATACACCTAAATGTGGTCATGTTTGAGAGCTGCAGCTGTAAACCCTATTTACCCTGCACCACACCTCGCTGTCTGCCCTGTGCAAGGCCTAGGACGGATCTAGAACCGGGGTATCTAAGTAGAGTTCAGTAAGGCCCACCTGGGGGAGAATTCCTCAGTGCAAGGTCTGGACTGTCATCCTGTTTACTGAAGAAGTCTAGTATCAGCATCTTATACCATCAGCTACTGAAACACCAACACATCACACATACCGTTCAGTATATTTCAGTATATTTACTGTTTAAATGCTGAACTTAATGAATGCTTTTTTCATCACTTTAAGTAAAAACAAGGGCTACATTTAAAATGATTTTGAAAAAAAGTTCATCATAAAGTGTTTATTTATAATAAAAAATGGAAATAAAATGTTTAGTCTTGTTAAGTGAGCTTTACATCTTAACAGTTTAACTCCCTCTTGCATTCCTCCACATTTTCTCTTGTTCAGAGAAATAGTGAGCTCTTGGTTTTCCAGCCAGGACTTTAAACCTGGGCTGAAACTGTGTTAGGACCATTCTCACACAGATATGAGATATCCGGAACGTTCTGTGTGGAGTGTGTATGTTCTCTCCGTGCTTGAGTGGGTTTCACACATAGTGCCAACTGTCGTAACTTCGTTGTTGCTGTCAGAATGAAAAGGGAGAACAGTTCAGAGTAAAAGCTTTTATTTTTAGGATTGCAGGACCGACGTTCTCTGAGCTCTCAAGCCCTGGTCTCAATCATGTTTAGGCTGCATTGTTTTTTATTGGCCCGCCTTCCTGCTCCTTCTAGCCCTTGCAGTTCACCTGGTCAGTTGTAATTCTCTGGGCGAACAGCGGTTCTCGAATAGAAGTTCCCAAAAAATCACAACACAGCCACCAAAGAAATGAGCCGAGAGCTGAGACTGGTCTAAAGACGCCCAGGGCTGACGACAAACTCTTCCCATCTGTGTGGTGTAAAGAGGAGGATGATCACTCTCTCTCTCTCTGGGGTCGACCAAAGGAGGACGGTATCTCTCTCTCTATTCTGGGTAGACCAGAGGAGGACGGTCACTCTCTCTATCCGGGGTTGACCAGAGGAGGACGGTATCTCTCTCTCTATTCTGGGTAGACCAGAGGAGGACGGTCACTCTCTCTATCCGGGGTTGACCAAAGGAGGACGGTATCTCTCTCTCTATTCTGGGTAGACCAGAGGAGGACGGTCACTCTCTCTATCCGGGGTTGACCAGAGGAGGACGGTATCTCTCTCTCTATTCTGGGTAGACCAGAGGAGAACGGTCACCTGTTCTCATCCAGCCAATCATACATCTTTCTCACGTTCAGCCTCGCCCAAATTCTAACCACACACAGCTGTTTGTTCCTGCCTTATCTATTGTCTGTTCTGGTTCTCACTGTCCTCTCTCTCGGTTACTCCTTCTGAATTTGACTGCTTGTTCATATCTCCTCTTTGGCTTTCACCTCCCTTCCGTCTTCTCGACTTTCCCTTTGGATCTCCCTCATGTCTTGTTTGCTTCGCCCTCTGTCCTTCTGGTTACGTCCTCTGCCACGTCTCACTGCTGATTTGTTAATAAACTGTAGTTTCACCTGTAGCTCTGCGAGCGTCGTGCCAAGTTCTTTGACAACTAACGCCTGCATTTGCGTTATGAACGTGCTTTATCGAAAACATTCTGTGTATGATGAAAGCAAAAATAATTCCTGCGTTAGGAGAAATTCAACCCCGGTTTTGAAGATTTTTATGGAGGCACTTCAGCTCCGCCAAAATACAAATGCAGTCTTGTTGCACGGGAAAATGGCCTAATGACAATAACGTTATTATATCATCGCTGTTATAAAGACGTTGCTCAAGTAAAGTACTGGCAGTGGGAAACCGTCACGGCCCTCTACACCCTCTCAGAGAGCCTAAAATATTCATCACACACACACACACACACACACACACACACACACACACACATACATATATATATATATATATATATATATATATATATATATATATATATATATATATATATATATATACATATATATATTAGAGATGGACTGATCAGCGTTTTTGCGATTCCAATCGCCCATCACCTTTCAGCATGATCGGCCGATACCCGATACCGATCGAGGGCGGGGCTATATGCCACAGCAGGGCTACATGTAGTTATTAGCGCAAGCAAGTCATAAAACATGTCGAAACTGCTTTATTACCATTTTTAACGAGCTCATGTGTAACAGCATAATATTTTTAACTAAATTATCAGTAAATAAACAAGTAAATCAAACAAATATCTCCAATACTGCAGTCATTACATTTAGACCCTTAATTTAAAACTAAAAAAGATAATTAAATAAATAGAGTCAAAACTGCAGTCCTTAAACTCAGACTCTGTTATTTTAAACTAAAACTGTAATCATTAAATGTAGAATATTGAATTGTTGCTGCTGTTCTGTTCATACCGGTCAGATCTGGTCTGTACAGGTTTCTGGGTTGTTTGTTTTGTGTTAGCTGTGTGTGCTAGCTCTGCTGTTTGCTGATACTCACTGTATTCAGCTGTGTGCAGTGCTGTATCAGATTAGTAGTTAAATGTCTTTGTCTTGATTCCTCAGTGAGACAAACTGATTTTACTCATTTTAAAACGTCCTGGATGAATCTGTGTCACGTACGGTAAACACTGCCAGACGGACGACATGTTTACTTTCAGCGCATTTTTTTTCTGTGACGTCGCTGCTTCAGTCAGTCTGTCGAAAACGAAAGGGTATGTATTTCCACCTAGTGGTTCAGATAGGATTTGCAGGGACGGGGTTCTCCTCTTCCTGAATGAAACGCTCGCTGGAAATACAGAAATTAGGCTCATTTGTTTAACGCCATCAATTGGCTCTCGGGATCGGCTCTAAATTGGAGAAATATCGGTGGATCACCGATCACACATTTTGATTAAAAATCGGCCGATACCGATACATAGCCGATCGATCCTTTCATCTCTAATATATATATATATATATATATATATATATATATATATATATATATATATAAAATTTTTTATATATTTTATAACTTATTTTATATAACTATTTACTTAATAATTACATAAAAATAATAAAAAGAAGAAGAAAAATCTTTATTTATACCAGTTATTATACCATACTTATACCAGTGGCAGCTCAAAGTGCTTTACAGATTAAGATACTAAGATTCGTCAGATACTAAGATGTTTTTATGAAACTCTGAGTTACAGAGAGACGTTTATAAGCGTGTAGTAAAAGTGACTCTGAGCTGGACTGACTAATAGAAGCTCAACTGAGCTCCACAGTTTAGAACCAGAAGAGCAGAAAGAGTGTCTCCAGGTTCTCTGTATGTTACTGAAGGTGTTTGTACAGAAGGTCAGTATCTACAGATCTAAGATCAGCAGCGGAACATAAACAGAGAGATGTTCTGTGATGTAGCAGGTACTAGATTATTTAGAGCTTCATAGGTGAGTACAGGTAGTCAGTACAGCTCTTTTAAAACAGGACTGCCTATTGGTGTACTAGGCAAGCCTACCGCACGAACCACATGGAAATATGCCTTTTGCACACTTGGCATGTCGAGCAAACCCGTAATCGGACAACTGATTACCTGAAAAACAGCAACGCATAACGATGCTACCGATTAGTTTGCTTGCAGTCAGTCATGCGTAGAAGAATTAGGACTGACTAAAGGCTCTTCCTGAAAAAGGACAAGGAAATACTGAAACATTACGTGACAGCGCAGTGGAATCCTGAGAGTAAACAACACAAGGGCACACAATTAGGCTGAAAGTTGATCAGCAGGATGGACTGAGCTTACGCATGCTTTCAATCATTCAGAATCGAGAGAAATCGTCCAGAAAGCACATCCAGAGTTCCAAAACTAGAAGCAATGGCCTTTCCTGTCCTAGCCTTTCCTGAAAATACAAAACACAGAGTGCGTCCAAAATCGCCTACTAGTCAGTAGGTACTAGATTAGAGTCAGTACGTGCTGCTCGAGCGGTAGACTAGTAGGTAATTTCAGTAGGAGAGTTTTAGTACCACACAATCTCAGACGTACTACGTCCACCATCTTACCAGCGTCCTGTGACGCTAGACGTCAGACCACCACCGTAAAAGTCCTGCTATTCATTTAAAAGCTCGTTTACTGACAGATTTTGATCTTTTAGTGACTCTGATCTGTGTTTTTGTCTGATTATGTATCAGACAGTGTGGAGCTGTAGATCAGAAAAGATGAAACGGGAGGAAGTTAATCATTGTTTATCTCAGCAGTAGCGCTAACTTCTGTAGCGGCAGTTCACTAGCCATAGCTACGTACACACAGCCGACGTTCAGCTTTACACCGTTTATTTACTCCACTTTGAATTCATCCGCGGCTCCAGGTGAATCATGGGATACACAGTGTGCTGTGTTCACCTACATAAAAATGGCTGACGATTCAGGAGGTCATCCGGGTACCGTTCACCTACTACTCAATACCTACTGAGTACTCAGACATACTAGCCGCGCTCGCCTACCGATTTACTACTGAGTATTCAGACATACTAGCCCCGCTCGCCTACTGATTCACTACTGAGTATTCAGACATACTAGCCGCGCTCGTCTACTGATTTCACTACTGAGTATTCAGACATACTAGCCGCGCTCGCCTACTGATTTACTACTGAGTATTCAGACATACTAGCCGCGCTCGTCTACTGATTTCACTACTGAGTATTCAGACATACTAGCCGCGCTCACCTACTGATTTACTACTGAGTATTCAGACATACTAGCCGCACTCGCCTACTGATTTCACTACTGAGTATTCAGACATACTAGCCGCGCTCACCTACTGATTTCACTACTGAGTATTCAGACATACTAGCCGCGCTCGCCTACTGATTTACTACTGAGTATTCAGACATACTAGCCACGCTCGCCTACTGATTTACAACTTAGTATTCAGACATACTAGCCGCGCTCGCCTACTGATTTACTACTGAGTATTCAGACATACTAGCCGCGCTCGCCTACTGATTTACTACTGTGTATTCAGACATACTAGCCGCGCTCACCTACTGATTTACTACTGAGTATTCAGATATACTAGCCGCACTCACCTACTGATTTACTACTGAGTATTCAGACATACTAGCCGCACTCACCTACTGATTTACTACTGAGTATTCAGACATACTAGCCGCGCTCGCCTACTGATTTACTACTGAGTATTCAGACATACTAGCCGCACTCACCTACTGATTTACTACTGAGTATTCAGACATACTAGCCGCGCTCGCCTACTGATTTACTACTGAGTAGTAGACAAGTAGGCGATTTCAGATGCACACACTCACACATCCAGCAGGTAATGCTGCAGATAATCACTTAGGGGACACAAACTACCACAAACGTTTCTTTGCACAGAACTGAAATCCAATTTAGCTGATTCTGGCATGGCGAGGAAAATCCATGACATGTGAGGGTGAAGCTATTACAAGTCAAGTCAAGTTTATTTGTGTAGCACTTTTTACAACGATGTTGTCACAAAGCAGCTTTACAGAAGTTTTGAAAACAGACAGTTATAACATATACCCCCAGTGAGCAAACCAGAGGCAACAGTGGCAAGAACACCTCCCTCAGACTGGAGGAAGAAACCTTGGGAGGAACCAGACTCACAAGGGGAGACCCATCCTCCTCTGGTCAAACAGTATTTAGAGTGTAATAAACTAAACACCAAAAAAAAAAGAGTCTCTGTTTGAAATCTGGATAGTAAAGCTTTAGAAGCTGCACAGGTAGAGGCAGTCTCTGACTGAGGCAGTCTCTGACTGAGGCAGTCTCTGACTGAGGCAGTCTCTGACTGAGTCTTTATGTAAAGTGGGCGTGAGCTGAAACAGTCCCATGTAACAGTTGACACAAATGGAAGTTTGACTTTCTGCACCATTACAAAATTTATAGGCAACCAGTCATCATATCTTCTGCTCCATAAAACACATGTTAATGCTCAGTAGTACACATATATTGTCGCTGTCCAATGAAAATCAAGTATCATAGGCCGGCCGCGGTTGGTGTCCAGACCCAGATGTTGTCCAATGCGGACCCAAACTGATAATCCTCTGAGAAGGATTTAATTCAGACAGTTTTTATTTTAAGAGGCGGAGCTTTTCTTGTGTTTACGATATACAGGCTTTGCGGCGCAGTAACCTCACAGACCAATCACATGCGTAGTAAAATCAGCAAACGCGCACTCAGCCAATCAGATCTGTGCAGATTCAAGAGCATGGCACACACAGGCAAGAAGCAGCAGTCGGAGAATAAAGTGAGTCGGACAGCGTGCTCTAAAAAAAGAAAAGTCGGCGGAAAAAATTACTTTTCAACCAGGAATGGACAGAGACTGAGATGTTTATAACTTCCACAGACAGCTCCAAACCAACATCTCATATTTTCTGAGATCCCAATCCCAGCATCATCAGGTGAAGGTGGGGTACACCATGGACAGATCGCCAGTGCATTGCATGACCCACAAACACTCACACCTACGGGTAGTTTAGAGTGAGGATCCTAACATGCATGTGTTTGGACTGTGGGAGGAAACCGGAGTACCCGGAGGAACCCACTCAAGCACGGAGAGAACATACACATTCCACACAGAACGTTCCGGATATCTCATATGTGTGTGAGAATGGTCCTAACACAGTTTCAGCCCAGGTTTAAAGTCCTGGCTGGAAAACCAAGAGCTCACTCCTCTCACTGAACAAGAGAAAGTGTGGAGGAACACAAGAGAGAGATAAAAGCTGTTAAGTTGTAAAACTCCGTTAACAAGACAAAACATTTTATATACTTTTTTAATTATAAATAAACATTTTATGATGCACTTTTTTCTAAAACAATTTAAAGAGAGCCCTTGTTTTTAATTAAAGTGATGAATTCATTAAGTTCAGCATTTAAGGCCTTGCTACACTTACAGACTGGAGTTCATCTGATTCTCTGCTTGCATTGTTTATTCCCTTTCATCCTGTTCTTTAATGGTCAGGACCCCCTCAGGACCACCACAAAGCAGGTACTACTAGGGTGGTGGGTCATTCTCAGCACTGCAGAGACACTAACATGGAGGTGGTGTGTTAGTGTGTGCTGTGGACACAGGAGTGCTGCTGCTGGAGCGTTTAACCACCTCAGTGTCACTGCTGGACTGAGAATCGCCCACCAACCAAAACTATCCAGACAGCAGTGTCCTGTGGGTGGCGTCCTGTGTCCACTGATGAAGAACCAGAGGAACACAAACTGTGCAGCAGCAGATGAGCTACTGTCTATGACTTTACATCTACAAGGTGGACCAGCAAGTAGTAGGAGTGTCTAATAGAGTGGACAGTGAGTGGACACAGTTTTCAGAATGATCCACCTCCCTAATAGTATCTGCTCTGTGGTGGTCCTGTGGGGGTCCAGATCATTAAACAACAGAGTAATAAAGTATACAGAGAAGTGGTTTTAGTGTAATGGCTGATCGGTGTATATACTACTAATCAAGAAATTGATGGTTATTATATTTCAGACATCACTAATATACAAGCAGAGCTATACCAATGATCTCCCGCTCAGGACCAATGCAGAAGCAAGAAGCCTCCTTTGAAAGAAAGAAAGATGATCTAATTGGCAGACTACAGGTAGCACAGGAGATGTGGAGGAAGGACTGGCCTATGGCCCTTTTAATGGTTATACCAATCACAAAGAGGCATACCAGTGTTCATGTAGTTCAGATGTTTGGGGAAGATAGTATTGTTTACACTTAGAGAGAAGAAGAAGAAGAACGTCAGAGATCACTTCAAATGCAGCTTCCTTTAAAGTTTGTACATACAGTACTGCATTGGAGAACCCACCCAAAAGCTGCACACGGAAGTTGATAAAAAAAAAAGAAGGTAATTCAACATGACATGAAGAGCTCACAAAGTCATACTGGAGATATCAACATCTATTATTAACTGCTCCTATCTGATGTCCTTCGCCTGACTTCTGGTTCCAACTGGTTCTGCGACTCCTGATTGACTTCAGCAGTCACCCTTTAGCTCTTTCTGTTCCAACAGGCTCCAACTAAAGTTATCTCCATTAACCGACAGAATCTCTGCTAAATTCTGAACACTTTGAAGATCATGTACATCAGACCAGTTGAAGTGTGTGAAGACTTTAATAATGACCAGCTGCTTAGTGTAAGTGCATTCTGAATTCATTTGAATCAAAAGTACAGAGACGTGCATGTTATAAACACTGCCACAGAGAAGACCACACTTCTGGACCCAGTATTTATATCCAACCCGCACACAGACGTTGCAGCAGGACTTTCACACACTCGTTGCAGCTACTTGTGCACCCAAACATGCATCCGCAGGTACAGTCACCTTGCAAAGATTTTGTAGCCATGGGCAGTGGGTGTCAACTACAATGGGAATCCTCTGGAAATATTCTAGGGGATATCAACACCTGCTTTAATCCAGACAGCGTCTCTTTCAGGGAAGACCGTGTGTATTTCAGCAAAACAATGTTAACCCAGCAAACATGCGATGTCAGGAAGACGTTTGTTCAAATAATCACGTTGAACAGTCCAGACCCAATTTTCCTATGTCTGGTGGACGTACAAAACAGATTCAATATCTGAACGTCTGACTAGGACCTCAACTGGACGTCATTGGACATGCAAGACGAATGCACCCTCTAAACGTCTGACTAGGACATCTATCGAATGTCAGTGGATGTTCAAGATGAGTTCATTTTCTGAACCTCTGACTTGGACCTCAACTGGACATGAGTTGACGTGCAAGACAGGTGCACTATTTGAACGTCTGACTAGGACATCTATTGAATGTCAGTAGACGTGCAGGATGGGTTCAATATCTGAACGTCTGCATCTGAAACTTCAAGATTTTCATCAGCATGTATTTGATATCTACAGCTGTCAAACAAAGATTCTTCATGTGTATGCTATTTTGTATAACTCTGTTGTTTGTATCTTTGCACTGTGTATAGTTCTGCATTGTGCACATCAATCTGCTGTAGTGCTGTAGACATGAATAGGCCACAACCAGAGCGTTCTCATTTGGTTTTGCAGGATTCTGTCATATTTCAGTTCGGCTTCTTTCATTCAGACTTCGTACTTCCCATCTGTAGGCTGAGGTCTTTGAGGAGTTAGGGATGCTAACAAGAGAATAGAAAAGCATAAGAACAAGGTGCATAAACCAAGTCAGTACAAACAGAACTTAACAAGTTTTATTATACGGTTGAACAAGTTACACAACATGCAAAAACTGCCTAACCTAACCAGTAGCGAACCGTGACCCTTAAGCCTCGACCCTCTCCCCCAACCACCATTTGAAAAAAAATGACTGTTTCCTCTCCTAATAAACTGCAAGTCAAGAAAATGAGACGACAGAAATGCAACAAACAATAACATCTGTACAACATAGACAACTTCTTAATCAAAATAAGGATCCTCCTTATAAATAACCGAACATGACACAGCTCCGTCTGCGCTTCAGAGTAATATGTAGACACGTGTGTGTGTGTGTGAATATTTTAGGCCCTCTGAGAGGGCGTAGAGGGCCATGACGTTACCTGTACCTGCTAGAGTGAAAACTGAAAGCATACAGGGAGATGTACCTGTTTTTAATGTAGTGTGTTCAGACAATGACGTATCTACTGATGTAAACGTAGCTGTGGGTTACAGTCCAACTTGTTTTAGCTCTCTAGACAAAAAACACCAGTACAACCAGACCAACAATTACAAACTAACCAACAACAAAGCACGCCAAGTTAGTTTATAAGCAGCGTAATGAGACCTGGCCGACAAAAGCCAACTGGGCCATCGAGAGACCCGTCCATAGTCAGAAGGGCTAAACAATTAAGTGAAAAAGAGCTAAGATGTTTACAAAGCTAACAAGCTAACAGGTAGACCAGCTTTCTGGCAGAGGCTGAAGCTTTGAGGGGCTTAGGGGAGCTACAGTTGGGAGAGGCTAGCGCTATCAGGGTATAGAGGGACTACGGAGTTGAAAAAGCTGTTGGAGTTAAGAATGCTAAGCAGGATATGAATACTAGAGTAGCAAAGAACACACAGTGCCAGCGACCAAAGAAATGAGCCAAGAGCTGAGACTAGTGTCTTAAGACGCCCAGGGCTAACGGCAAACTCTTGCGGTCTGTGTAGTGTAAAGTCCATGGTCTGCCTCCTTGGGCTCAACTCTGCAAGCTGAAAGGCCAAGTGACTTCTACGAGAGAATGGTGATCGACACACCGAGCGACCTAAACAGCAGGAGAAACGTGGTCAAGAGTTAAGAGGTAACACTTTAGTAGATGTTACTGAGACAAGACCTACATTTAGAAGAGTATTCTTCGTTATATTCCCTGAAATGTATAACCCTGATGTGTAGGAGCTCTTTACCTGGTTGTGGATTCACTTTGAAGGCCCACATGCCAGAAGAATTGACGTTGCTCCTGGATGACATTTGATGGGCTCTTAGGCGAGGTGCAAATTTAATGTAGGAGTTAACTGGACCGTGGCCTGCCTGCAAACAGACTGAAATAATCAGGGGAGTTTTACAGGAGCAGGCCTTTTGTCTAACACAACAGTATCAGTGGAAAATGTTTTTTATAAATGATACAGATAACCACTGAACTGGGGTCACAGTCATTTTAAACTCTTAATTTCTAACTAACTTTTTTCTTTCTTTTTATTTCCTTTTACTATTCTTTTATAGATTTTTTAAAATACTCTATTATTAATACTATTTTATTATTAGTTATTATTTTTTTCCTGTACTATTTTATGTTTTACTACTATATTTACTTTTATTGACTTTTATCTTTGCCTTGTTCCTGATTTGAATTACTTATTCATTCTGTTTTTCTTTTATGATTTATCTTACCTAATTTTGTCTGTTTATATTATTTCTTTAACTTTAAGTACTCATTAAAATTCATTTGAATTTATTTTCAATCCCTTTTTGTTTAATAATTGCAATGCTCGGTGACATTGTAAACGTCGGGTCTCCCTCAATGCATTCCTGAGTGAAAATAAAGGTTGATTGATTGATTGATTGATTGATTGATTGATTGATTGATCTTACCTTCCATGGCTTTGTTACTCTATCAATGTGTACAGAGTGAAAGATTGACCTCTTCCCCAGGCCAGAATCACTTGGAACGTCGCCGTCTGTAGAACAGTAGAAACGAGCCGTTCTATAACTGTGGGTCTACATTCATACCGGCGCAACATACACTGACACGCTAGTCAGAACAGCTCCAACCCACCAAAGCATGAGCTCTACAAGACCTCCATATGGGTTCCTTTGGTAACCAGCACTAAGAGCAGATCCTACGGGTCCTGTAAGCTGCAAGAATCAGACTTGTTGTTTTAGCACAACCAGGGCCTTGACGTCATATTCCTTAAACTCTTCCTGAACGATGTGAGTATTGTCCCGTAGAAAAAGGCCACTGGGGAACACTACTTTCAGGCAGGGATGTAAACATTTAATGCTGAGCATACACTAGAAGACTTAAAAGACTCTGAAAAGACGTTTAATAGACTAAAGTCTGACCCTCTCACATCTAAACACTAGTCACAGACTTTAGTCAAAGACTGGGGGTCTTTCAAAATCACTATTTACAAGACTGCTACTATATTCCATTTGAGATTATTTCCCATTTATATGATTGAAGCTAGCAATATTCAGCTAAATGTATGGTTAGCTGCTAGGCTAATTGTAACTGTAGCCCCGTTCAGCAGTGTTTTAGCATAGCATACTCAGCGGGGGTTTCGAGGGTTTTAGTGATTTCTGTCCACCTTTTTTCCTTTTTCACTCTGTCGTGGTATAAATGGGAACATGTGAAAGAGGCACTCTTGCTCACTCCACAGCTCACTTCACAGCTCACTCCACAGCTCCATCAGTTTCTCCTCCTTCTGTACAGTCCAGGAGAACCGCAGGTTCTGACCCCTCGCCGGACACCCCCCCATGTCTAACTTCTTTACCCGCCAGACATTCCTGCACACTCGCGCTCCGTGTAGGAGGACCTGCACTCGGGGGCGCGTTCCTTGCGGCTTCCCATTTGATGGTGAACAGAGCTCTCCTGTTGGTTGTCTACAATGTTCACGTGACTTTTTGCATGAGCCAAGACTTCAGACTTATGATAATATTAAACACTGTTGATTTTATTGGAACGCTCGGACGAGAAAAAGACTGATTTAAACCTGCAGTCTAGACCACCTCACACTAAATGATCGAGAGGACGCGAGCACAACTCAACTCCAGCAAGACTCATGATTTTATTCCGACACTGGAAATCTGTCTGTGACAGTAAAATTGCTTGAAAATCGTTTGGTGTAAGGTTAGCATCAGTATGTGAAATGTGAAACTGACATCCACAAGGATGTCCCAGACCAGGCAACCTTCTTCAGTCACTCCAAGGTCTATTTCTGATGCTCTTGTGGCCATATTTCCATATTTTAGTAATGTCATAGTAATGTGACTCGGGTGTGTATATATCATCGCTGTCCAATGAAAAACATGTATCAATTTTGAGTTTTCTACATCAATTGAACACGCCAATGGTCGTTTACATTGTGTGAAAATTTCATGATGAATGGACCAATAGAAGTGCTCCAAAACAGCTTGGAAAAAATTCTGGTTCCATTGACTTACTTTGAAAATGTTTTTGGTCTCCCCTGTAAAGTTGGTATTTTGGAGACACTTGTTTTTCATTGGACAGCGACAATATACTAGCACCTGCACAACTGATCAGCCATATAGTCTCACATGAATGTCCTTCACACTGCTGACCAGGTGCACCCACAAGTCTCACAGTTTCTGAGATGCTCTGACTTGGGCATCTACTCAAAATTTGTTTAGGTTTTTATGCCTGTCAAATTCTCCAATATTCAAAACACATTGACTACAACAAAAAACAGTTCGCTTGTAATGAAGCTCAGACCTTGTCAAGCTATTTTTACAAGATAATCTGTTATTTACTTATTAACTTATTTACAGGGAGTCAATTAGTTAATTATTAATAATAGAATTAGTGACTTGCCCCTGAGTCAAACTGCAGTCCCACTCTGTCCCAGGTGGCGATAAAGGCTGAAGAAGCAGAGAAGCGAACTCCAGGAAACAATCTTTTAATTTCCTTCGTAGCTCTTTGTAGAACAGCTTTACTGGACACTAGTCTGTAGAAGACTTGGTATAAAAAGCGTCGATGAAGACAAGTGTGAAGGTACCGAGGAGGTTTAGGTCTCCGCTTGAGAACACCTACATTAGATAAATCACAAGAAGCAGAGATGGATCAGTTCCAGTTGAGCTCTTTAGAACAGATGAAGTATTTACTCTATGGAGAATAATGGCGACTATGCACAATAACACACAGCGGAGTCACATTATTATAACCACCAGCTAAATTCCAGAGAAACCGCTGTGTGCAGGACGGACAGCAGCTAGACGGGCTGGAAGCCTCAAAAAGGTCCTGGTAGGAAGTCCCAGGTATGTGGAGATATCATGCTGACTTCAGTGCATCCCACAGCTGCTGGAGGGAGTGTGGAGGAGGATCCATAGAGCCAACCCCACAATCAAGGTGGTCCCACAGATGCTCAGTTGGGTTCAATTCTGGAGAATTAGGGGTCCAGGGTAGTACTTGGAAGTCTTGGTCAGCTCTTCCACCCAATGTGGGACATTTCTAGTCGTGTGACGTGTCTCATTGTCTTGCTGGAAAATCCCATCCACCCCAGAGAAGACAGTCAGCATGTATGGTGTACGTGATCTGCAAGGATGGGTTCAAACCCAAATTGGTTAAAAGAGTGTTCCACATTGATGAGTGGGTCCAGAGAATAGCACAAAAACATTCCCCAGACCAGAACGCTGACACCTACACACTGCCGTCGAATATAGGAAGTGGTCATAGTAATGTGACTCAAGTGTGTACATGTACTAGCACAAGCACAACTGTTCAGCCATATAGTCTCACATGAATGTCTTTCATAGGCTCCCCAAAATATTCAAATGCTGGTTCCACATCAAATATAGTAGCTGACGTGTTACAGATAGAGTCTCCCTCTTCTGTCCCAAATGGAAAGAACGGCTCTAGAATCATAGAAAAAAGTGAAAAAATGCTTTACCACATATTTAAAGCAATGTATGTAAACATCACTGATCTCCGATCAAAACCTTTCAACTCTGCGAATGGTCACATGAGAAGGATAAAATGAAAATAAAAGCTTTTAGTAAATTCGGACCATTTCAATTTTTCCATTAATGACATGTTTACATTATGTAAAATAGTCATATAATGAGGTGCCTTTCAGTCAGATCTGATTGTACACAGCCTTGATGAATAAGGACCACTAACAGTCACCAGTAGGTTCCATTGATGATCTTAAAAAAGAAAGTATAACAGTATAACCTGTGTAGAGTTGCTAATATTTATTTGATTGATCTACATCCAAAGACTATGAACATCAAACAGCTTACCGTTTTGCGCCTTGGCTGCCCCGCCTGGGTTTCGCAACAAAGATGGGGGGCACAGAAAGAGAAAGAATTTAATTTAACGGAAATGTGTTATATCTTTTTTGAGAATGCGGCTATACCAAACACAGTCCAAGCAGCAACCCCATCCAATCAGGACCACCTACTGCATAGACATCAATACAAATTAAGACAAAGACATTGCTTTTACATAGTCACATGCTACATTAGGAGCAGCTCATCACATTTTTATTCAGGCGTCCTGTGGAGAAGTTGACAAACTAAATATACAGGATTATTAATTATCCTATTGTTATTAATACATTCATTAACACTGAGATACATGTGTGCAAAACCAATAACACCAAAAACATTTTTTTTTAAACTTAAATAAATAAATTCCTGATGAACATTATAGAACATAACCAGTCAAACGTTTTAGAACTGTTTTAAAACGTTTGGCTGGTAGTCTGCTTGTTGTCTGGATAGTTTTGGTTGGTGGATGATTCTCAGTCCAGCAGTGACACTGAGGTGTTTAAACACTCCAGCAGCAGCACTGCTGTGTCTAATCCACTCACACTACCACCAAGGAGGTGGTTTTAATGTTATGGCAGATCGGTGTCTATAAAAAAATTATTATATATTATAGTATATAGAGTAATTGACAGAAGTCTTGTCGCGTAAAGACGTTATAAATTACAAGGGTGTATAACTTTATTTGTAATGAATCAATGGTTACAATAAATGGTTCACTTGAATGTCAAGGGCTTTCACAGTAATAACTGATGGTAAACCACAGCTTCGTAAAGCCCATAACATCTGTTTTTGCAAAGACAAAAATTGATCATGAAGATCTTGAAGACCAAATCTGCTGCTGAGGTGACATCTTTAATCTATCCAAACGTCAAGTGGAGAGGATAAGTAAAGGATTTCAAGAAAGTTCATGACAAGCCCATGTCAGGGCATGTAAGACAACTGTTCAAGCGGACCGTTGGTTGCTTGGACAGTACAGGACCAGCCCTTTTCAACTACATAAGTCCTGGTCACCAGAACATGCTGTACCTACAAGAACAGGGAGTCAAGACATTCTTGCTGCCCATTACATTCCAAACCACAGGAGAGATCAAATTCTGCAGCAGGACGGTGCTCCTTGTCACACTTGAGCCTCCACATCAAAGTTCCTACTGAGCGTGATCTGGGTGTAAGATGAAGGAGGAGGCTTGGAAGATTAAACCAAAAAAATCTTGATGAACTCTGGGAATCCTGCAAGACTGCTTTCTTTGTCATCCCATCAATAAGCTATTTGAGTCATTGCCAGGACTTGTGGATGCAGTCCTCCAAGCTAATGGAAGTCATACACGATATTAATTATTTTTTCCAAGGCACCATGACTTGTGCTGATGTTATTGTAGCATGTTTGTGTATTCAAAATAAAGTGTATGTATAATTTCAACATTATTTCTGTATACGATAAGACTTACGTCCAAGTCAGTTTTTTGTTGTTATATATATATATATATATATATATATATATATATATGTGTATGTGTGTGTGTGTATGTGTGTGTGTGTGTGTGTGTGTGTGTATAGCATATATATATATATGCTGTTATTAGGTTACTTATGAAGGAACCAGTTGGTGCAGTATCTGAGTTCAGAACATTTTTAAAGAGTTTTGAGGCCTTAAATGAAGCCTATTCACAAAAAAACGGTTACAACTATTTACTAATATTAACTTACCGATCAATGCAGGGCAGCAGTAGAAGCGTTGTAGTGCGCACATGTCATGACTCCGAGTATCGCAGCTCCTTCAGCGATTTATAGAAATCCAAGAGATGACAACACACCTCCAGTAGTGATGAGGCAAAATATGTGGTTCAACACCTCCTGAACATGGGAGAGTCAACAGGAGCTGTGCCAGCAACAGATAATAAAGCTCCACTACTTGTGCGAAAGGCTTTTTTTATTAGAGGTGAACACACTACAGTAGATCTGGGGTTTTTTTTGGTGGAGATGTTAATACAGGCCGTCTGCTCTTATGTGTAAACAGACCGAACAAAAGAAACAGTTTGATAGGTCTACATAAGAAAAGAAGTGTGACCGTGATCTTAGTGCAGCAGGACAGCAGTAAGAAACATTAAAACCAGTTTGTGTATTACAGTTAATGTGTTTGCTATGAGTGGCCTGCAGCTCCTCTTACTGAACACAAACTCAAAAAGGTTTGGCTCGCTCTGTGTTAATTAGTAGGTAGGTCTGCGCTACATGTTTCTTTATGATGTTATACTGGTTTTACACATGTTTGCGGAAGACGAAGTACAAATACTTTGTTACCTTACTTAAGTAGAAATGTTGATTATTTATACTTAATTATTTTTCAGCTGACATTTTCTCCCTTCTTAAATTTACACTCCATTATCAGTACTTTCTACTCCTTATATTTATACTCCATTATCAGTACTTTCTACTCCTTACATTTGTACTCCATTATCAGTACTTTCTACTCCTTACATTTACACTCCATTATCAGTACTTTCTACTCCTTACATTTACACTCCATTATCAGTACTTTCTACTCCTTACATTTACACTCCATTATCAGTACTTTCTACTCCTTACATTTACACTCCATTATCAGTACTTTCTACTCCTTACATTTACACTCCATCTGTACTTTCTACTCCTTACATTTACACTCCATTATCAGAACTTTCTACTCCTTACATTTACACTCCATCTGTACTTTCTACTCCTTACATTTACACTCCATTATCTGTACTTTCTACTCCTTACATTTACACTCCATTATCTGTACTTTCTACTCCTTACATTTACACTCCATTATCTGTACTTTCTACTCCTTATATTTACACTCCATTATCTGTACTTTCTACTCCTTATATTTACACTCCATTATCAGTACTTTCTCCTCCTTATATTTCTACTCCATTATCAGTACTTTCTACTCCTTACATTTACACTCCATTATCAGTACTTTCTACTGCTTATATTTCTACTCCATTAACAGTACTTTCTACTCCTTACATTTACACTCCATTATCAGTACTATCTACTCCTTACTTTTACACTCCATTATCAGTACTATCTACTCCTTACTTTTACACTCCATTATCAGTACTTTATAATCCTTACATTTACACTCCATTATCAGTACTTTCTACTCCTTACATTTACACTCCATTATCTGTACTTTCTACTCCTTACATATACACTCCATTATCTGTACTTTCTACTTCTTACATTTACACTCCATTATCTATACTTTCTACTCCTTACATTTACACTCCATTATCTGTACTTTCTACTCCTTACATTTACACTCCATTATCTATACTTTCTACTCCTTACATTTACACTCCATTATCAGTACTTTCTACTCCTTACATTTTAAACATAGTCTCGTTATTCCCATTTCATTTCAGTTTGTTTTCATTCATGTACATTTACATTCCAGTAAAGATTATTGATAACTTACAATACTTATAGACAACTAGTCATCATATCTTCCGCTCCATGAAACATGCTAATGCTCAGTAGTAACAGATATGCTTCTTTAATATATTTACATTGTACTAAACTACATTCATGTTCAATGGGCGTATATGCTGCTGAAACAGGAAGCCTAGCGCATCCCAGATTTATCAACATTAACATTTTAATATAACATTATAGTCATTATGGCTTTTAGAAGAACGGGGTTTTTGGGGAGGTGGGCTAGTGCACTATAGACCCCTGTAGTTTTTGTCCTTAAAAGCATTATTTTCCTATACATTACTTTTACTTTTATACTTTTACTGAAGTAAAAAGCTTCAGTTGATACTTCCCTAGTATCTATACTTGAGTAATGAGTAATGAATGTGAATACTTTTGACACCTTAGCCCAGTTTTTAATAGAGCCGCCATTAAAAATACTGCCACTGCAGGCAGCAATGTTAAGCAGACCACAGCGGTGTGTCTGAACGGTCCAGTAAGAGCTGCATTTTCTCAACGTTTCCATTTCAACATTTCAGCAATGGAAAGAACCAGACTTCGGATTTTCCTGGTTGGCATGGATGGCGAGCGTCTTATTACGGAATTCCCAGTTAACCCAGTGTTTAATAGCAAAAATATAAGAGCGCGTCCTCCTGCTGTTCTCAGTCTTATAAACAAATCAAATAAACAACTGTGATGGGGTCAGTGAGAATACCCCATCACCAGGTTTGTGAAGGGACACTGGGGTATGTAAAATAAGTCTAGGTCATTATAATGAATAATAGTGCGCACAAATACTTACCTGTGACATTGTCTTCCGTTTGGATCCTTAGGAGAATGGGGCGCCTTCCAGGGCTTCCCTTGTACTGGCTGATAGAGCCCACGGACTTGGGTAGAAGGGGGGAGGTGAAATCCGGGAATCTAAGGGAAAGGGCGGAAGAAGGATTAATTGTGACTATATGTACTTACCGGTAAATGGGTGTATTGTGATTTGTGTATTTTATGGTACATCTGTAATGTTTATTGCATTTGGTTGGTTTGTTAATTTCGTTTGTTTTTATTGTACCCCCAGGTCCCGCAAAATGGTAGCATAATCGGTGGGCGGGGCTTGAAAAGCCTATAAAAGGGGAGTTTATTGTGGGTTAGGGGGGATGTATGGTTGTGTTTAGGTGTTCTTGCTGGATGATCTAGTTAATAAATATAGTGACTGCAAAACCTACCCATGGAGTCTGGGCTGATCCTTGGAAGGAGGAATTTGCCCTCGTGAACGATGCGCTACCTCAGAACATTTCCACAACAACGTACACAACACTTTCACCAATGCCAACGTGGTAACCACAAATCGCTGGGTTAATAGCCTGCTCGCTCGGTTCTGGCAGCTCTAACCATATTATTAAATATGACTTCATGCAGGAGCAGGATAAACTAGCCAGGCTTTTTTTAAATCATTCATGAGATGCTGGAGTTATATGAACACTAAGAACAAACAATTGCGTGCAATTTGCGTGCTTTACTCCACTGCATCCAACGCTGGTGACCTCTGTGCACTATGCTCCTCAGCATCCGCTGACCCGCTCTGTCATTGTACGTGTTCTACCACTTGGTGTCTGAGTTGCTGTCGTTCTCAATCACTTCCACTTTGTTCTAACACCACTGACAGTCCACTGTGGAATATTTAGTAGTGAGGAAACTTCACCACTGGACTTGCTGCACAGGTGGCGTCCTATCACGGTACCTCGCTGGAGTTCACTGAGCTCCTGAGAGACCCACTCTTTACTAATGTGTGTAGAAGCAGTCTGCATGACTATGTCACCAAAGAAAATAATATATATTTTGTGGTTATATGTGTATATAATCCAGACATTGTATGTACAATTATAAAGTTTTCTGACAGCAGTACCATGTAATGTGGAGTATCTAGTTTAGTGTGTAAAGTGGTCTTTAATTGGATTTATCTAATAATAAACAGACGTATAAATAATGTTGTATTTTGTTTATTTATTAGTAATTTACTGTAATTTCATAAATGTTGTTCTACGTCACTACACATACTGTGCTGTCAGATGAATGGAGAGTGAATGCAAGAAGATTAGATGACAGATAAGTGTCAAAATGATTTTTCCACTCCGTGTCTGGTTCTGTGCAGTGGTTTCTGTGAAAAAAAAGAAAAAAAGGATGAATTTATCAGCAGAACTGCATCATTTCTACTGCTGGACCCTTAGTTAGTGACCTACTTATTAGTGAACTGTGGGTCGGTTTGAGACACTCCAGCTCAGATGTCTCGCAGCCTTTATACCGTCAGCATATATTTTTATTTAATATTACAGGCTTAGCATCTCATGGTACATACATACAGAGTACAAAGCAGGTATTGTTTTAAGTCTGCGAGAAGCAGTTTTGTACTAAACCTGTGAGACCCTCGAGGCCCGCCCCTCCAGGTGAGGGCATTTAAGGACGCTAAAGAGCGTCACCGCATGACATGTGGAGAAGTTTGGCGGACGGTGGGTCTGGCAGCGTGACAACTTCAAGAATAATAAGCGATATTTGGGCTAGATGAGCGATTCCGAGCATCCCGTGAGTAAACATGGATTTTTGGACAGTGACGCTGACGGTGGGCTCTGAAAGGAAAAGTTTGTTTATGCTTATTTTTTTCGTACTTTTGTCGAAACTCCATATACTTTGTTCATTTAATAATAACTATACTAAACTAAAATATTTAAAGTATTTTATAGGCAACGAACTAGTCAAGACTACTGGAAATTATTTTGAGGTAAAGTAATTAATTCGTTTTTCTAACGGTTGCATTGATGGAGCAGTGCATCATGGGAGTTGTAGTTTTCCTGCAGCATCCGCGCTGAATTAGCTCCACTTTTGAAACTACAACCTGAGTCTGTTCAAACAACGCGAATTTGTACAAAACAAATGCTGAACACGGACCCAATGTTTGTGTAGTTTTATAAATATTGGATTTTACACTTAGGGACGGTTATGAGGTACTTTGATGGTGGGCAGTGAAAGGGAAATGCTAATTTGTTTATGCTTTATTTTTTCGTCTTTTTCTCAAAATTCCAAATACTGCTATTTTTCGAGTATTTTTTATATTTCTATATTTATTTTATATTTTTTTATATCCAACGATCTATTCACGACTACTGGAAAGCATTTTGAGCAGTCGCCAGTTATCTAAAATAATAAATTTGCTTTTTAACCTCTAACGGTTGTGTCGGTGAAGCAGTGCATAATGGGAGCTGTAGTTTTTTCTGCCGCGTCTCTGCCGTATCCGCGCTGAACTGGCCCAACTTTTGAAACTACAAACTGAAACAGTTAATACAGAAAGCAAATATTTAAAAACAAATGCTGAACATGTATGTAAATATTGGAGTTTACGCTTATGCACGGTTATAGTGTGTCTTGTTTTCTGTTCATTCAGGAGAAAGAAGAGGATTCCACTCCTGATGCCGCCTGGCCTGAAAATGGCGGGCAGTGGAGTGACGGAGAAGAAGGAGAGATGGAGGAATCCGGCCTCCTTCAGGAGGTGGTGGAAGAGGATGAGGAGATTGATCTCTACAATGAAGAAACTTTTGGATTAGGTCAAGTAGCCTATATATATGGGTGATTCTTCAATTAGGGGAACTTTTACGTCCCTAGGTTATAAACGTGTTAAAATGACTAATACAAAACAAACATTTTTGCTATTAAAAATTACACACCAAAATAATTGTTTTCCATTTTTATAATGATTTAAACATAAATATTTAGCTACTTTGGCCTTGTCCCCAGACTTTAAAACTTCTGGGCCCAAATAAAATGCTAAAAAGGGATCAGTTTATGAAAAAGATCACAATATGAGTTTCATAAAAACTTAAAAAGAAACTAAATGTACTGTTTAGTTTCATATTTGTACCTATGCATATTTTTGAGCAATATATTATCATCTCCAACATTATCATCATTACCGCAACAGTGTATGACTTCTGCTGGGAACTATTTAAAGGTAGCACTTGTTTGTTGTAACCATGGAAACAGACTCACAAAGGAGCACATGACAGCCATGAGTGAGGAGTGACATGTTAATGTGTGTAAATGGGTGTAACTGAATCGTGTATTGCTCCTGATCATAGAGTACATTTATTCAGAGTCATGACCGTTTACATCAGTACGGCAGTACTTTACAACTAAACATTAAATTTACACTTTTTATTTATTTATTTATTTATTTATTTATAACTAAACATTACATTTACACTTATTTGTTTAAAAGTAAACATTACATTTACACTTTATTTATTTATTTACAACTAAACATTACATTTACACATTTATTTATTTACAACTAAACATTACATTTACACATTATTTACAACTAAACATTACATTTACACATTTTATTTATTTACAACTAAACATTACATTTACACATTTATTTATTTACAACTAAACATTACATTTACACATTTATTTATTTACAACTAAACATTTTACACTTATTTATTTACAACTAAACATTACATTTACACATTATTTATTTACTTCTAAACATTACATTTACACTTTATTTACAACTAAACATTACATTTACACTATTTATTTATTTGTTTACAACTAAACATTACATGTACACATTTATTTATTTACAACTAAACTTTACATTTACACATTTTATTTATTTACAACAAACATTACATTTACACATAATTTATTTATGTGTATTTAAAGTGCTTCTTGTACTAGCTGTTAACTAGCTTTAGCGAATCCATGGCCTAGCTAGCTTTTTTCTTAAAGTAAAAATCGTCATTTCCAACACACAACCTGTTGAGATGGTAATGACATTTGTTGATGGTAATGATAGGTTTTCAATTTCACCATCAGTATCTTTTAAATTATTTAGAAATTAAATGTAATTTAGTCTAACAGTGAAATGCATTAGTTTACACCACAAAAATTGGCCTGGGGGTTGAAACAACAAACACTTATTTAGGGTTCATGTTTGAAGGTGGCCTGTATAAAATGTTCAATCAACCCTTCCCCGCACCGCAAGTTATTGCTGCTGTTCAAAGAAAATCAAGTATCTCCAACTTTTATTTTTAAAATAAGTCAATGGAACCCAAATTATTCCAAGCTATTTGGCAGCATTTCTATTTGTCCATTCTTTATAAACCTTGCACACTGTGTAAACGGCAGCTGCTGGCTTTAAATGATGCCAAAAACTAAAAATCAACAGTAATGGAGATACATGGGGGTTTTTCTTAGTCAGTCTTTACTGTAGTTGTGCTTGCAGATAGGAGTTTCTTACTGGTTTTGATATATTTGTGTAATGCATGATTGCGTGATTAGAGATTGTTGCTAGACTGAAACACAAAGCATCATGAATTATGACTGTCTAGGTGTGTTTCCATTTGTGGAAATGGGCTACAGAAATGTAGTGACCAGTGGCATCTCAGTGCTCTAGATGATGGCCCAAACCATCAGTTTGTTGTTGAGAACTGAAATATGTTGTAGGAATGGTTGGTACTTTGATTAGTGTTTTCAGTGTGTTTCCTCTCAGACTGCCTTGCCGTGATGGTCCAAACTTCAACACGTGTTTGGGCGCTCCTGTCCAACATCAGGCGTTCTGATGTTTCTAAATAACAAACCTACTTTGCCTAATCTAGATGTATTTTTTATATATAGGCACTGTGACTGACTTTAGTGTACCTATGGCTCATTGCTCAGATCTGAGTACTGAGGATCTACAAGCAGACCCTGTAGACCTTCTGTTTGTCGATGGCAACCAGCCCCCAGCACCACCAGCCTCACCACCACCAACCCCGAATGAGCCTTCACCTCCCAGGCCTAAACCTGAAATCCAGCCTGAGACTCCAGTAGGACCAGCTGTTAAGACCAGGAGCCGAAGGGAGAGACCCCAGAGGCAACTGTTTGATGACCCAGCTGTGATGAGGACAGTGGAGGGTCCACCTAGTCTGAAGGTTTGGTTTCCCCCACCAGTTTTTAAGCGAAACTATAGTGTTACACAAAGTATTGAAGGTTTAATGCTCCTGTAGTAAAGCTTGGAATAAAATTTTGTTTATTGTTTGTGTTGCATACTCTGATTTTACACTTGTAGTTAATTTTTGCTATAATGTCAATGGACTATGATCACACAACTTTTGGCGGTTCTTTCAGAGTTTGGACAGTGCTATTGTGGACTGTGGTCAGAGCTCCTACTGGGGGGATCTGAATGCAAATACGGTGAGTTGCTTCTTTGTCTGGGACGTTTTATTGGAGATCTAAGAAGACTGGGCCTGCATGACAGTTTAGCATCCTCCCCTCCTTTTATGGTCACCAGGGCTTCTCGGTTATATGTAGTGTTTAAGCATATTCAGCATTAACCTTTCACAATCACTGCATAGCAAGGAAAGTTATATTTATAGTTTTATTTATAGAATATAAAATTAGATTTGATCAAGATCAAGAAGATTTCTGATCACCTGTTCGTTGCCTGTAGAGTCACGTTTGGCAGTCTGGCTTGTAGACGTTCTATGTTTTTGAAGTTTTGACTAGCTTAGCTAGTTTAACAGTGCTAGTCAGTTGAGTGAATATCTAAGGCCCTGTTTGTACAGGGTTAGTTTTACACCAGGTGGTTTCTCAGTGAGCTTGGTCTAAATAATTCTAGTCTTGTGTAAATATATGAATCATCTGTGATTTGTTACATAAATGAACAACTAACAAAGGAATTGATTGGTTTTGTGTGGTGAAGTTGACTGCTGGCTGATGCTGTTGCTGGTGACTTGCTACATTCATTAATAATAAAAAAAGCCATGTTTTAACATGAATTCTTGTCTTTTCTGGAATAAAGGCAGTAGCCAGTCCCTTCATTTTATATTGAGACTTTATATCCAAATTTCTATTCAGACTAGATGGAAAGATTGATCGGCGATGTATCTGATATTTCTCCAGCCAATCCTGAGTGCCGATCATTGGCGTTAAACAATTGAGCCTAATTTTCGTATTTCCATCTAGCGTTTCGTTGAAACTCCCTCCGTCCAGGTCCCTGCAATTCCTTTCTGAACCACTAGGTGGAAATTCATACCCTTTAATTTTTCACAGACTGACTAAAGCTGCGGCCTCGCTTGAACCTCATTCTGTATGGATCATTCGAATGTCCACATCACGGAAATGTAAATGAGACGTTTGATTATTTCTATTAATATTTCGGACTGTAGGTGAAACTGTAGTTTAGCTTGGTTATATGCCCTGGGTTTGCTGGATTGGGGGTTCGCTAGATGACTGCTGTTTGGACAGATACATGGTCCAATGTAATTTTGCAGAGGACGGCTGTAAAGTTTATGAATGTTTATGCTTTATTTGAAATTTCCAGCAAACAGTCAATGTAGTCATGGGCATTTTTGTTTGTTTTACCTGCTTTGGGTCCACAGCGAGTGCAAGTAAAACTCCTTTTCCACAGAGCATGATGGAATATCTGGGATTAATATAACCTGGAGTTATTTTATAGGAGATAGAAGCTGAACTGCTTGAACACACAGTCCATTAGCGGTGTAAGAAAATATTAGGATATTGTTTCATGATACTGTATCGATTCTCAAAAACACAGTATCTATACACAGAATCCTGCTAGACAGTGAATCGTTATGTTGTATTTAAATTTCTGACCACTGGATGTCAGTGTTGTAATCCATTTTCAGCTCCAACATTAACAAGCAGCACAAGGATGCAGTACTATTGTAAGCATTGGCAAATCTGTTCATACAGTGGTGTTTTAATAGTAGGATTTGAAAAATCACAGTATATTACTTTGCTTGCAGTATCGCAATATATTGACATTGAATCGTGACCGCTGTATCACGATACGTATTGTATCGCTAGATTATTGCCAATACACAACCCTACAATCCGATCAAAGTTACTGGCATGGTCTATTCGGCCAGACGACAAATCACTGATACCGGAAGTCACGTTATTGGTTTCTGTTGAACAGTACTTTGTTACTATTTGGGCATGCTGAGCTCATGAGGGCTGTATATATAAATATTTTTACATGTGAGCACACAACCTAACCTGTGTATACTTCCTGCAGTGGATGCCTTCGTATAGTTCACCCAGACGCACGCCACCATCCATTCTTCAGGTATGAGTACGAGAAAACAAAGCGAGATCCATTATATATGATGTCTAAAGTTGGTTTCTTCTGTTTATCATATGAAGCGGATGTAGCTCACGTGTAAAGGCAGCTTGTATTGCAGCGTTTGCCATTTGTGGAAACAGCAGTCGTCACTTAACTGCCTTAAACTGCATTGACATGTACCATGTAGTAGGGCTGGGCGATATACCAAGTTTTTAAAAATATCGATATATTTTTATGTATGATATGATGAGACTGTATTGTTTATATTAATGTAGTCTGTGTTGCGCTGCAGTTATAGTTGTAGATGCACCAGTTTGGCTCAACTTCACACCGTCCCGCCTCTCTTTCTCACAAAACAAGATGCCTAAAATTCAGTCGCCGTATGAATAAGCCTTTAACATTGTTAGGTATTGCTTGTGTCACTGTAGCAGAGATACTAAGGATGTCTGAGAGAAGGGATGAATGCCACAGAGCAGTAACCAGTTTTATTCTTAAAGGATTGCATAGTTGTATAGTTTAAGCATAAGTAATGCTAATGTTTGTTCTTAATAAAGCAGCACAAAGATGCTCATTGTTTGTACAAGATCCAAATAATAAAGCGGTAGCCTCTTATGGTGACAGTGTGAGACTGACTCATGTTTTCTGTTAAATACATATTTTTTGCCCACAATATTTCATGGTATTTTTGTGATAACGATACTCTTGGCAATATGACAAAAAAAAAATCAACAATGCACTACAGCAACGAAATGAAAATTTAATTTTATTGTTGCATACGATATATGGCACACCCCTAACTGAGATATTACCACACTGAGATATTAAAAAATACAAGAATTTATCAGATTGTAACAGAAGTCAATGATCCAGAATGTCACAATACTAAATAACGCACTCCAAATATCTCCATATATCCAGGACTGAAGTAAAGTGAATGATACTGGACAGATAAAATCTGTCTGGTAGATATATAATGGGAAATGAGAAATTTTCTTTCGCTAAAAACAGTAAAAGTAGTACCCTGATGTGATAATTAGGGATGGGTGATATGGCAGGATATTTCAGGGTATAATATCGTTCACCATATTAAAGTATGTTGGCAATATTATTGTGTACGATACGATATGGCAAACCCCTAGTATTCCCCTAATATCAGGATATTATTTTTGGTTCATATTGCCCAGCCCTCCTATGTAGGCTTTTTTCCCTCCTTATGTGGGCTGACACTAATGCATTTACCATAAATTGGACTAAACAGTTGTAGCATCTAGTAGTCGAGCATCTCTACACCTGAAGTTTGGTTGTGTGTTTCCATTCTTGGCAGGACCAAGCAATTGTGGGAGTGATTGATAAGACAACTCGTGGTAGGATGCCATTTGGGTCCCCTACCTTGAGATCTCCGCTGCATCCAGTAGGCCAGAGGAGGCTTCCAAAGGTAGTATTTTTGTTGCTGTTTGTTTTTACATACATGGTCGAATGGTCTAGACTAGTGTTCCTGGACTCAAGTACTGAGGATCATTTCCTCCAGTGTTGCCTGTGATGTGGTGTGGAAAAGTTTGAAGGAGAGAATGACGGATATATATATATATATATATATATATATATATATATATATATGTATATATAATGTGTGTGTGTGTGTGTGTGTGTGTGTATCGGTCATTCTCGGTCATATATATCGATATTTGCCATATTTTAATATATCTGCATCAGCTGATATCAGTGTTTCACAGCGCCAATTTAGTCAGGCACCTCCGCAGGCCCCGTGTTATTGGTGCGGACCCCAAGCCAAAACCTTTGAAACTATTCGGCCAAATAAGTGAAAATGAATAATTTATAGCAAACAGGGAGGTTTTAATAAGGCGATTACGTCTTTCTAGTTGCACCGTAGACGTGAACCAGAGCGGATGTTTTACTGCTTAGCTCCGGGGCTAAAGCTAACTGCTCTAGTGTAATACACACATTAGCTCCGGGGCTAAAGCTAACTGCTCTAGTGTAATACACACATTAGCTCCGGGGATAAAGCTAACTGCTCTAGTGTAATACACACATTAGCTCCGGGGATAAAGCTAACTGCTCTAGTGTAATACACACATTAGCTCCGGGGATAAAGCTAACTGCTCTAGTGTAATACACACATTAGCTCCGGGGCTAAAGCTAACTGCTCTAGTGTAATACACACATTAGCTCCGGGGATAAAGCTAACTGCTCTAGTGTAATACACACATTAGCTCTGGGGATAAAGCTAACTGCTCTAGTGTAATACACACATTAGCTCCGGGGATAAAGCTAACTGCTCTAGTGTAATACACACATTAGCTCCGGGGATAAAGCTAACTGCTCTAATGTAATACACACATTAGCTCCGGGGATAAAGCTAACTGCTCTAGTGTAATACACACATTAGCTCCGGGGATAAAGCTAACTGCTCTAGTGTAATACACACATTAGCTCCGGGGATAAAGCTAACTGCTCTAGTGTAATACACACATTAGCTCCGGGGATAAAGCTAACTGCTCTAGTGTAATACACACATTAGCTCCGGGGATAAAGCTAACTGCTCTAGTGTAATACACACATTAGCTTCGGGGATAAAGCTAACTGCTCTAGTGTAATACACACATTAGCTCTGGGGATAAAGCTAACTGCTCTAGTGTAATACACACATTAGCTCCGGGGATAAAGCTAACTGCTCTAGTGTAATACACACATTAGCTCTGGGGATAAAGCTAACTGCTCTAATGTAATACACACATTAGCTCCGGGGATAAAGCTAACTGCTCTAGTGTAATACACACATTAGCTCCGGGGATAAAGCTAACTGCTCTAGTGTAATACACACATTAGCTCCGGGGATAAAGCTAACTGCTCTAGTGTAATACACACATTAGCTCCGGGGATAAAGCTAACTGCTCTAGTGTAATACACACATTAGCTCCGGGGCTAAAGACCAGTTCTCTGTCTCTCAGACAGGACTCAGACAAGACTCAGACTCCAGCACTTGAGACAAATGGAACTAAAGAAAGAGTAAAGAGAGTCATTACAGCATATCAGCCTCTCTCTGTGTATCGCGTCATGCGTGCTGTTTTCGTCTCTCTCTCTCTCTCTCTCTCTCTCTCTCTCTCTCTGTGTCTCATCTTCCTTAAAAAAACTCAATTCTACCACAGTGTTTAATAAAAGATAAGTTCAGAAATGTTGTGCATCCACTTTTTATTACTAGTGTGACCGAGGAGAAACAGCCTACTTCACCCCAGTCAGTTCAAAACAAGATTGGGCCCGTCCAAAACTGCCCTCCTGTCAGTCGCAGAAGCTTTTCACACAGTTTGAACGCTCAAGCCTCAGACTTCTGATCAGTCAACTGTTATTGACACCTGGGATGCCTCTTAACTGGCTTTGGTATTGAGTATTGTGCGATGCTGTGCTCATTTGCTTGTACTCATAGAAATGCACAATACTAACATACTTGTGTGATGTAGGCAGAGTATATACTGCCACAACCGTAATCAGCTGAACTAAGATGGAAGCGAAGGGAAACCATTGTTAGCTCAAAGCTAAAAAAACTTCACTACCCCACCAGTATTCAGAGTCTTTTGTTTCAACATTTGAACGAACCAAAAACCCCACAAATGTGTTTTTTTTGTTTTTTTTTTGTTTTTGTTTTTTTACCTTAACTGATTAAGCACAGCATTGTGGCCATACTGCCCTACCGTCTACGTTTCAGTGCTTAGCTTTAGTTTAGTCTCTCAGTGTGTTTGCTCAGGACTCTGTGTGCAGCGTGTTGTTCTGGATAAAACAGCATGGACTGGGTGAGCGTGGATACAGCTATTCTTATGTGAAGCTCCACTCCGCTCTTCTCCAGTGCAGTGCTACTCCGTCCACGGTACCTAATGTAGCATAGCTAGCTGATGAGTTTCTTAAACAAGCTTGATTTTTAACGATTCAACTTTTTAAGGTACATTGTTCAAATTTGCTTCAGTGTAAATGGTGCTTGGCATTGGTGATGTGAGGTCTGGATGTAACTGCTCAGCTATGAAAACCCATTCCATGAAGCTCTCTACATTTTGTTCTTGAGCTTATTTGAAGTTCACATGAAATTTGGAGGTCTGTAGTGACTCTCCGCAGAAAGTTGGTGAGCGCTATGCGCCTCAGCATCCGCTGAACCCGTTTTGTCATCTGTCATAACACCACTGACAGTCGAAGGTGGAATGTTTAGTAGTGAGGAAACTTCACGACTGGACTTGTTGCACAGGTGGCATCCTATCACGGTACCACACTGGAGTTCAGAGTTCCTCAGGGAGATCCACTCTTTCACTAATGTGTGTAGAATCAGTCTGCATGACTAGGTGCTGGGTTTATACACCTGTGGCCATGACTGTGGTTGGAACACCTGAATTCAGTGATTTGGATTGTTTATGCTTCTCTAACATTGAACTACCTCATCTTTATTTGAACGCTCTCAGGTGGGATTAAGGCTCCCTGTCAGCAACCAACAGCCTCACTGTTAGAGAGCCTCAGGGGTCAATTAACACTACCGTTCTGCTTGTACACAATCACTGGATTCAAAGTGTACACAGTTTCTAATGTCCCTGATAGGCATGGATGTATGCTCTGAGAGCAGTATTGAATGACTGCTGTAGTAAAAGTTATGGAGATTATCAATATATTGATCTGCCCATAAGCAAAGGGTTCCCCCAGCAGTGGACCTCCAGCTTTGACTCTCAACCTTTGAACATGTTAAGGCGAATGACTGGTTTGATGTTCTACCAGGTGTCGCTCACGTCCAGTTCCTGTACCAGCACTGTACTGCTCTTTGGTGTGCATGCCACACCAGCCTTGGTATTCAACCTCTAGGCTCCAGCATGCCTGCCCCCAGAAATGAAGGTATTCTCACAATCTGCTGCTTCAACGTCCAAGTCCCTCAGCGGTGGAATGAACTTCGTTTTCAATGTACTGTTCAGCAGGAAGTTCAAACTTGTCTACTTGTCCCACCTGTAGTTTAACATGAGGTTGAAGTCTGTTTCCTACCGACCAACTTCTTAGATGTTCCTGTGCCACCAGTGCAGCAGGTTTTATAACGCCTCTTTGCTCCTCTTCCTCAAGAGTGACTGATGTGTTATATTTGTTTGTCCAAATCAAGCTATAGTAGGGCTTCTTGATCCTTGCAGAATTTCTCTGCACTTATTGGTTTGGTCACCACTTTTGCAGGTGTTGAAGGTGTCTTTTCTTTTTTTTTTTTTTTTTTTTAGCAGGTACCACTGTGTCCTCTGGTGTCTAGGAGTCCATTGCACCCTCAGAGTCCCTTCGCTCTCAAGCAACATTACAATCAGGTGATTCCTTAAACTGTTACTATTAGAAATGACTCCTAGTGCTTCACCAAGACGCTGTAGCCCATTTGCTGTAGATCAGGAACGGCCAGTCCTGGTCACGTAGCCTGCAGGTGGAGGCCTTCATTACTTGGATCAGGTGTGATGGGTTAGGGTTGAAGCTAAATTCTGCAAGGTATTAGATCTCAAAGACCAGGGTTGAGCTCCACTGCTCCAAAGCCCAATCGCTGGTCCGTTTCTGACTACAGCGATGCTATTGGCTACAATGTTTGAGACCACCACTCCATTCAGCAGTGATACGGCTACAATACCACATACTAGTGTGCAACTGCTGTGTTGTCCCCCACCCCAATACTTGGTCAGCAGCAGATCATTGATGAAAGGGGGAGGGCGTAGTGGACAGCTGGACAGTAGTTCTTATGCCTGACCAATAAAGAGCTATGATGTGTTGCTGTGCATGCACAAATTGTAAACCTATGTGTATGTAGTATTTTTATTTATTTATTTTATTTAGTTTTCTCTTTCTCCCCCCAACCAACCCCAGTCAGGAGTTTTCCTTTCTCCCACTCCTCCTCGTTTCCACACCCCCCAGGCACTCACACCCAAAATGATGCAAGTGAGGTTTGGACCCAACTCCCCTAGGCCTAGTGCTTGTTATAGCCCTTTCTCTGCGCCCGTTCAGCGATTCCGGTGAGCCACCCTGTTGGACTGTTTCTATTCTATTTCTATTTTATAAACTTTTCTGACACTGATGGAGTTCACAGTGATCTCTTTGGCTTTTAGGCTCCCAGTGCTGGCAACGCAATTCCACCCTCAGCACAAACGGCTACTGAACCAGCGCCCTCTTGGCTCTCGGCGGTAGGCTTCTATTCGAGGGGGAAGGTAGGTGGTTCTTGTTGAGCTGGGCACCTTTTGAAATTAACTGCAGTTGTGGTTTTCAGGAAGTTAAAGAGCTGGGACCATTATGCTGGGCTAATGTCGGCTAAGGAGAAGGACTGGATCATCAAACTGCAAATGATGCAGCTGCAGAGCGAAAACCCATATCAGGACGACTACTACTACCAGGTACTGCATTGCTTAGAACTGTCTGTCCTCTTTGCTTGGGCTGTTGTGAGTGAATGGCTAGATTTCTTCCGTTACACAGTGCCAACTAGTCTGCTGAAGTTCAAGTATAAACCCTGCCAGTAATGAGCTGATGCAGTTACCAAGTACCATTCCATCACCCAACGCTATGACCTCCAAGGATACTGTCGAATGACTTCTTATATCAGATTTTTTGGATGTATGATTCTCTACAGGAGTACTACCGACGGATGGAGGCCAAGCTAGCTGAGGAAGAAATGCTAGGGGACCGCTCAAAAAGAGAACCCCCCAAACTCACCACACCATACGTCAACAAAACTGTATCCTACACTCCAGGTCTGCCTTTACAATCTTTTTTTTTCAGATGCCAAGTTCACTGTTCTGGACCCAAGTAACGTTTGTGGTCTTCCAGTGGTCCACATTGAGGGCTCGCTTGGCCAGGTCACTGTGTCCACGTGTAACTCCCCACGCCGAGCCATCGATGCCGTCCACGTCCACGCTCCTGAAGTGAGGGCAGCTTTGTTGAAAAGCTCTTTCCAGGAATGCTCTTATTCGTTATACTGCATTTTTTATTTTTGACTGTTCAACCAGGAGCAGAAAGACACCAGGCAGCAGAAGTTGGAGGTGCTGAATGTCATCGAGAAGGTAGTTGGCCATTTCCTCCATCTGGGGGGGTGCTAACAATTATGGGGGGAAACAAAATTGCTCAATTGCTGTCATTGTATATACACTATTTGAAACCAAACTTTAATGTGTAACGGGTGGTCTTGTTTTCTCCTGCTGTGCAGTGTTACGTCACTTTGTTGAGTGTGGAAGAAGCGGAAAGAACGAAAGCGACAGTGTCTGATGAGGAAGAGAAGAGGAGGCTTTTGAAGACCGTGCAAAGAGGGGTGGAGGAAATAAACAGCCAGCTACACATCTCCAGCGCCCTGTAAGACCCTGTTCCTGCCATCATCGTCTTCTTGGTCAGGTTTCCATTCTTATGCTTTCTCCTGGTGTTGCTTGTGATCTCCTCAGAGAATCTATGGAGGAGTTTCTGCAGTGTCTCCTAGTTTCCAAAGGAAAGCGACTGCTGGCCAGACTCCTGCCCTTCCTGACGCAAGACACAGCCAGACACGTCCTGACCATGATCACGACGCAACTACCAGCACTGATGAGCAGAGACACAGATGAGGTCTGGTGGAAGTTGGTGGTGGAAGTTGGTGGTGGAAGTTGGTGGTGGAAGTTGGTGGTGGAAGTTGGTGGTGGAAGTTGGTGGTGGAAGTTGGTGGTGGAAGTTGGTCAGACTATCTTTTTAAAGATTTTATTTATTTATTTTTTTAATTCTGTATAACCATTTATGACTAAATGCTTCTATTTTTAGTGTTCCACATAATTTTGCGGAGCTTCGATGATTTGTTTGTGTGTATTTATTTATTTATTTATTTCCTTAATTATGGGACATGTCTCCATGCAGGCACTTGCAGTTCTGTACCCACCTCTCCGTACCGTGATCAGCACCCTGTCCTTCACCCAGCTGGTTGCTGTTCTCCAGGAATTTACTAGCTCCTTGCCTGACTCCAAAGACTCGCGACTGACGTTGGCCTGCCAAAACAAGGTTTGGTACAGCATGCGTTGCTTTGGGCCTGGCTTGCTTAAACCTGAACATCAAGAATATTATAGCACTTATGGAGACTCCCATGTTTTTATTTAGTGTAGGTTGGTGGTTCCCAGTCATGACCCTGGGATCCCCTGTTTGCAAGGGTATTTACTGCTGGTCTTTCAGGCTAATCAAACAACCTGCAGAGTTTTGCTCCAACTTTTTAGACTAACACCTCTGATCCCAGCAATAAGGGTGTCTCTGAAAACCTGACTCTGAAATGTTAGATCTAACTCCTCCAGGGTGGTGGATCTCCAGGACCAGAATTGGGTACCCCATTCTAGCACCCACTGGACCTGGCAGTTGACTGGCGAGTCAAATTGAATGTTTGGGCAGGGAAACCTTTTAGAATGGCTTATTTGGACTGGGCCCCCCTGGACTACACAAATGCAACCACTTCAACTCCCCCTTCAGGAGGGGCTTAAGTTAGTTGGGGCTGATTTGGATCTATTAAATTAGAGGAGGAAACTGCCCAGCTATGTACTGGGGGAGTCCAGTGCCAGTACTGGACTTGGGTTTAATCTGGATTTTTTAGAAACCTGTAGGAACTACATGGCTAAAGGCACGTACTCAACTTCTTTTTTTCTGTTCTGTAGTTTGGTTTGTCTTTGCTGTATGCATTGCTATCGCAAGGGGAAAGACTCCTGACGTCAGACATTCCCATGGAGCCCAGCATCGGTGACTTCGAGACTTGGTAAATGGGCAACTAACCAATCTTTTGGGAATGTTGGTTTCCTAACCAAGTTGTGACACGTACTCAGGAACCCAGATGCCTTATGTACTTGTAACAATAGCTAGGACCAAAAATAAAAGAATACTGTGCAAATGTCAGAGACCACCCCTTATTTTTAGTATGTTGAGAGAGTTATTTTTCAAGCGGTACCGCAGAGCCGTTTCCTAAGTACCTAAGATCCTGAGAAAATGGGATTCCTCACAACCACCTGCAAAACCTGGTTGACAACTAGAGCTGTTTTCTCTTTCATCTTTGAGTGAACATCAAGTTCCACCTTCAGATCTGAAAACCTCCATATTTATCCCTGCACTGTGAGAAGACTCCTCAGTGCTATGGGTCTGAAAGGATATGCATCTGTTCAAGAGGTTCCTACCTGAGAAAAGGAAAGACACTGTATCTGTTCTCAGAACAATGAACTGACCCACCCCAGTCTAGAGTCCAGAACCTCAACATCTCTGAATGTACTTGGGGTTACTTGGATCATGTAAAGAAAACTTCTGAAACTGAATATTGTCCATGTTGTCTTCTGGAATGGAAGCTTGGACACACAGAAGACACAGAGCGTTTGATGTTTTCAGTTGAAGTTTCTTTGTAGTTTTCCACCAAAATAGTTTTTAATGCTGAAAAAACAGCATTCTGTTTTGATGAGGGTCTCTGATTTTTGCACAGTACGTTTTTTCATAATGTATTTTGAAATTATTGTTGCATCTATTTCTCTAACTCCTCCACGCCTCTTTATAAGGACGGACACAGTTTTCCACGTAGCCCGCCAGCTGTCCCACACATCCCTGGTGGAGCCGCTCTTCCTGCCCTCCAATCTGCTCACGCTGTTTTGCCGATACTTGGACAAACGTACTGTCCAGCAACTGAAGAACAACATGGAGTAAGTTGATGTTGGCCACTGTGTTAGTAGTTCTTATTTCAGGGTTTCTCAACCTGTGGGCCATAAGGTACCCTCTGGTGGTCCACAAGCCTGTGATGGTCCACAAACCTGGCTGGCAACATCACTTCAAGACACAAACAAAATTAGCTTAATTATTAGCTATTATACAACATAACTATAAGCAACATGAATCTGGAGACACGCCTGCAGGTACTAGATACAGAGCGTTAACTAGCCAGAGATCTGGACCCTCTTCCAGCCCAACTCAGAAAGCAGTCTATGATCATACGAGGGAGCTTCATCGGTTTCTTCTTCTCCTTTTTCTCCTCCGTCTCCTCATTCTCCTCCTCCTTCTTCTCCTCATTCTTCTCCTCCTCCTCCTCCTTTTTCTTTTTCTTCTCCTTCTCTTTTTTCTTCTCCTTCTTTTTTTCCTCATCCTCCTCCTTCTTTTTCTCCTCATCCTCTCATAAACAAGACACCAAATAACAGCCACGTCTGATTTTGGCTCCTGGATCTCGGAGCAGCCAAGCGTCAGCAACCCAGTTGGTGAAGCTTAAACCTGATTTCTGCTTCTTTGTGGATTTATCAGTTTATTACTGCTGATTGTGAGGAATCGTGAATGTCGGTGATTGAAGGAAAATGGAAGATCTAGGGTTGGGGTTATAAGTTCTTAGTAATCCTTACCTCCTTGTTCTCTTCTACAGGTCTTCTGCAGGCTATCTGGCTGTAGGCTCATGAGGGTTATTGTCCCCTCAAACCACCCCCCCCCCCCCCACCTTTTGTTTTGTATATCTTTTAGTTTTATTGATCAGTCCTGCCCATTTGTACAAAATCCCACCAAACCCTAAGCAGCATTTGCTTGGACTAATGTCATCTGACTTAAGGCATAGACTCATAGCCACCACCAGATGGTGCTACTTGATCAGCTGTGCTTTCCTTTACCCAGAAACCTGGCCATAGATCGTGGTGGATAAAACTCCCGCTCTAGGTAATCGTTGACTAGGTGATGCTGGGTTCAGACCTGAGGGTGGAGTATATCAGGATTGGTTTTCACATTATTTCTTGTTTTGTTTTCTTTTTTCATGGAAAAAAGTAATTGAGAGAAATTGTTTCCTTTATTGGAAGAGAATTTCAATATGCCTATTTTTGTAATGCAAACTTTGCAGCACTGTATGCTCATTTTTATTTATTGTCTTTATTTAAGCACTCGATTAATGATATTTAATTCCCACACTGTTGTATAGCATCTGCAAAACCAAAAAAATGAATAAATGCAATTCCAAAAACATACACCTAGTCTTAATCAGTCACTCAACGGTGAGTGCAGTCATCCAAAGCTTGATCTGCTTGCTGGGGTCAACTCCAGTTGTTTTAAACCCACCCTCACATTGCTAGTGCACCTAAAAGGGGTCATCCGTATTTGTTTCAGTAATGTCCACCCTCAAAAGTCTGATAGGCCACACAGATGCCACTCCACAATTTCTGCCCCATCATTGGCTTCTGCCTTACTGTGGGATGGGTGTTTATATAGTTTAGCCTTTTAAGGTGGGAAATGTCAGAGTGCACCCCCTTCTTTAAATTTGACCATCCTGATTTATTTTATTTTATTTTTTTTAGACATAATTTATTAATATAAATTTTATGTTATTAAATTTGTGCTTGAGTGGGTTCCCTCCGGGTACTCCGGTTTAGCCAAATCTAGTATCCGAGTTAGCTGCTTATGGCGATGGATGGATGGATCTCAAAGAACATTTGATTATACAATTTAAAAATTGAAAGTAAATAATCTCAATCAGAATCCCAGCTCCTGTTCCAAGAAAAACCTGTATATCTGTATTTCTGGTTCTGTATCATTTAAACAGGACACGTTATCCTTTTGAAAGTTCTATAATGAATGGACCAATAGAAATGCTCCAAAATCACCTGGAAGAAAACCCTCTTTACATTAACTTGCATTCAGAAATAAAGACTGTTAGGTCTTTCATGTGGAGTTACTATTTTGGAGGTATGTTTGGGTTTTTCTTTGGACAGAAACTACATCAAAGCTTTTATTGGAAAGAATAAGGTAAATGTTTTTATAAGTGAGATGGTAGCCTATGCGGGCTATAACAGTTTTGCCATCACATCAATTCTGTTTCAATGTCTTGAGCAAGAACCTTCCAGCTGTTGCTAGTCATAACTATCATGTAGCTGAGTTTATTTTAACTTATGTTAAACATAATTTATAAGACCATGAGGTCAAAATAGTACATTTCTTGCCTCATACAAACATTATGCCTGCATAGTTTGTGGCATCAATTCCACCGCGTGACCACAATAGCCACTATTCCTCATGTTTAAGATGTTCTATATATGTCCAAAAAAACATGCATCTTAATTTTGGATGATTTTCATTTCTTTTTTAAGATGACAACTGCTGTTTACACTGTGTGTAAGTTTTATTATGAATCAACCAATACAAATGCTCCAAAATAGCTGAGGGTGATTCTGGTTCTATTGACTTGCATGGAAAATAGGCCTCTTCTGTAAAGTCACTATTTTAGAGATGTATGTTTTTCATTGGACAGTGTTGATTAGCAACTTTGGGTGGATGATCTGATACTCTCCAAGTTGGTATATTTATATTTGATTAAGCGTCCTAACAGTCCAGTTAGAGGAGGTCTTCTCAGACCAAGGTCCGGACCACCATCGTTTCTAACGTGTGTTCTGATTCAGTGGTGTATCCTGTTTACTGAAGTAGTCTAGTATCAGCATCTTATACCATCAGCTACTGAAACACCAACACCACACGTACCGTTCAGTATATTTCAGTATATTTACTGTTTAAATGCTGAGCTGAATGAATTATTTATAAACTTTAATAAATGTTTCTTTCTTACTTCAATAAAAACAAGAGCTACATTTAAAAAACTGAATGCTTTTGAAAACAAGAGCATCTTCAAGTGTTTATAGAAACAGTAAATAAAACCTTTTAGAGCATGCCGTCTGACTTTCTCTGACTCTCTTTATTCTCTGACTCGCCACTTTCTTGCTTGGTACCTCGCCTGTGTGCACGCCACACTCCCATATCTGCACAGATCTGATTGGCTGAGGAGCCTTTGGTGGTTTTACAATGCATACGATTGGTCTGTGGGTTTACTGATCCACAAAACCCATATACCGTAGACAAGAAAAGCTCCTCCTTTTAAAATCAACACTGTCAAAATTAAAATCTTCTTAATAGTTGCTCAGTTTGGGTCCACATTGGACAACGTCTGGGTCCATCTATCAGTGACCTCTGCCATAGAGAATGTGTTACATAATGTGGAAAAGCTGCATGCTGACACTGTTGCTAGTAAATAAATGTATTATATTTGTGTTGTAGAAATGGAGACCACTGGTTTCCATCAACACCACTGTACAGAATATCTGAACCATTCCCCACCAAACCCACGCTGAATGACTCTACCTCATTTACTTGTGCAGATATTTTGAGCACCTCTTTAGGAACAGAATCAAGAGGACTGTCTTGACATCTGCCTTATGGCTTGTAGGCCTTGTGGCTAAAAAGAGGAGAAGAAATGATGGCCTCTAGCTGTAGTCTAAACATTGACCTCACGCTATAGCTCCTTGGGGTTCCACCATATGAAGATCAGGCCACTCATGCCTCTTACCTACCATTCGAGCTGGTGGTAGTGTGTAGGTGGTAAGCATGCTAAAGGGGACAGTAGAATTCTTAGAAAGTCCTATGGTGTGTCTGATTTGCAGCTGTGGGCTGTTATCACCAGTGACCGCCAACAACCATCTATAAATACCACATGGTGACCACCATGCTACTGCCTTGCCTGGTTGCATTTGACCCCCGTATGTACCCCCACTTCATTCTCCCTCCTCACTCATTCGCTGTCTAACTTTTACAGTGTTAAGTCTGCGCTTGCTTGACGTCGGCAGACTCTGTGGATAAACTGTACAGTCGGCAGACAGAGCCAATATTGTCCCATTGTCTGGGAGGGGGCTGGTATGCTGCTTTTGGTGGGGTCTCGCTCACAGAGTGACCATAGACCCTGGAATGGGCTTGGGATGATATGCTTGGAATGTTTGACTAGAAGGGGGCTGTGAGCTTAGTAGGTAAGCTAAGTGTTCCCTTACAGAATATAAGTATACTTAAAGTAAATTTTATTAAGTATACTTTACTATAGTATATAGTTACTATACTAATGTCATTGTACTAGTAGTACACTTGTATATGTACTATTTTAATACTTCTTGGGACTAAATTGGCCCACTTTCTAGTTTTTTTTAAAGTATACTTTTAAGTACACTTTAGTGTAAGAGTAGTAAACCAAGTACACAACTAGTTTACATCTTTTGTACTGCAACTACACTAAAAGTAAACTTAAGGGTTTACTGTTAGTTTACTAGCTTGTAAGTTTTCTTTAAGTGAACTTAACATACTACTTATAATTTACTGCTTATATTATTGTTGTACTTTAAAGTATATGACTAGGTTTAAGGGTTTTTTTCTACTTAAAATAGAACTTGTGGACACAGAAAATAAACAAGACAGACTCAGATTAAGAAACATATTTGTATCTTTATAAATCTTAATAAATCAAATTTTAAATATAATATAATAATATAATAAATATTCTACTGGATGTGTTTTTGTGCAGAGCAAGAATACTTACTTCTACTATCTCAATCAAAAGATTAAGTACAAGTAAAGGCCAAATATACTTAGACTGTTCTATACTTGTCAGTATAACCCAAGCATACTAAAGTATAACTGTGTTTAGTATATCACTGAGAAGTACATAAAAGGTAAACTGAAAGCATACTCACTTCCTTTTAGTTTAAAAGAAGTAATGGTGCACTTAAATAAACTTCTTTTTTGTAAGGGGTGGACAGTTGAGTTCAGTAAAAACATCAATGAAGATGAAGCTATATGCAGAGGAAGGACGCCGAATCAGAAAATATCAGTTAGTGATTGATGGTGAACCTATTAGTGAAGTATTTAAGTGTGATATGAACAGTAGCAGCAATAAAAAAAATGTGTACAATTAGTCAAAAATGTAAAAGATGGCTAACAAGGAGATGGCATATATCTGATCCCCCAGTAATGGAAGAGTGGATAAACATAGTCAATGAAATATATCTAATGGAAAAAATTATCTTTGCTATTAGGCTGCAGATGACAAAATTGGCAAAATGGATAATTTATAAGAAAAGTAAAAGACCAGAATTGAAACACAAATAAACTACTACTCAGAACACACACACACACATATATACATATACAATATATTTCCTCTAATATTTGTTTATTTTATTTCAATGTTTCCCCCATTAAAAGTATAAAAACTGTCATAATTGTGATATCAGAAGTGATAACCAAACAGAGCTATCCATCCCCTTCAATATGTACAAAACTCAGCAGCTAGATTACTCACTCGTTCTAAAAAATCAGCTCATATCACCCCAGTTCTGTTACAGTTACACTGGCTACCTGTCAAGCTTCGGATCCAGTTTAAACTCCTCCTGCTAACATATAAATCTCTTCATAGTTTAGCTCCTGCCTACTTAGCTGAGCTCCTGCACCCGTACTGCCCTGTCCGAACTCTTAGGTCCTCTGAAGCAGGTCGCCTGTCTGTTCCCAAATTCAGACTGGTCACTGTTGGGGGCAGAGCCTTCAGTGTTATGGCCCCCAAACTGTGGAACTCCTTACCACAATCTCTTCGTGACTGTCACTCACTTTCCGCATTTAAAGCTCAACTTAAAACTTACCTCTTTTCTCAGCACTTTTTCTCTGCTGCTCACTGATTTTTCTCCTATATTATGGCTAATTTTTTTTTTTTTTTCTCCCCCCCCTCGATGTAAAGCGTCCTTGGGTATGAGAAAGGCGCTATATAAATTGAACTTATTATTATTATTATTATTATTATTATTATAATAACAAAATGAAAATTGTATGAGTGTCAATGCTTGTAGTTTACACTAAAAAAAGTTATAAAAATGTAAAAAAATGAATATAATTGTTCTAGTGCATGATATCAAAAGGTACCTATGTAGTGCTGTTGGGATCAATACGTTAAACAGAGCGTCATCCTTTCAGATATAGAAGTTAATGCCATATGTTTCTAAGTGCTGACATATTGAGAAAGGGGAAGGGGCCAAGAATCAATCCCTGTGGTACACCACCAGGAATGTCATACTGTTATGTCACTGAGCAATCGTGTCTCTTAGCATGATTTTTTGAAACGTCATATTTGCAGGGGGCCAGATTTTCACAAGATGGTGAAATGTAAAGAAAAAAGCATTCACATCCTTATCCTCACTTTACGGTCTTGTCTGCTTTCTTCTAGCTCCTACTTCTGATTTCACAGCCTGTCAGATAGCTCTACCGACACCAGTAACTGGCAGCAGTGCTACATTGGTGTTTTCCCGCCAAGTGCGGGTTAAAACCTCGATGGAGGTTTTCTCCTTCCTTTGGGGAGGTGTGTCTTCAGTCAACTTGCTTTCTGGTGATGAATGATGGCAAATATCGTCGCTGTCCAATGAAAAACTTGATCTTAATTTTTGTCGATTTTGAGTTTTCTACATCATTTGAACACAGCAATGGCCGTTTACATTGTGTGAAAAATTTATGACTATTGGACCAATAGGAATGCTCCAAAATAGCTTTTCGAAAATTCTGGTTCCATTGACTTACATTGTAAGTGAAGTATGTTTTTGGTCTCTTCTGTACGACGATATGCTAGTTAACTTAGCTTGTTGTATGTTCGCTGATCTTTGTCTTAGCGTGTATTGGTGGTGAAGTGCTTATACCTGCTTACCAAATGGCTAAGTTTACTATCTATATACTTTAGCTGGACTAGCTTCAGCTCCTGATGACGAATCAGTAATGGTGAAGATGCTGAATTTGGCTTGCGGTGGAGGCGCTAGCTGAGTTTACAATGCGATTAAAGGTACAGACGTGTTCTTGGGTGCGGCTGCAGTAGTGTTCTCCAGCCAGGACCTGAGCTTTTCATTCCCCCACCACCTTCTGCTCATACAGATGGACAAAACTACATACGTATGTATTTGCCTGTCAGACTGTGGCATTATTGTTTTCTCTTGGGCCCAATTTTTAGTATGCTCCATGGAGCGGTAAGCTAACATCCTGTTAACCTGCAGTTCTCCCTATGGCCCATCAGTGGCTCATAAATTCCCATAAAACCTGGTGTCTGTACAGCGGTGCTTGAAATTTTGTGAACCCTTTATAGTTTACTGTATTTCTGCACAAAGACAACAACCTAAAATATAGTCAGGTTAAAACACAGTGGTGTTTGAAAGGCCACATGCTGTATTTAAAGTCAGATCTATCATGTACACTAAAGGTGCTTCAGAAATCGCCTACTAGTCAGTAGGTACTGGATTAGAGTCAGTACGTGCTGCTCGAGCAGTAGACTAGTAGGTAATTTCAGTAGAAGAGTTTTAGTACCACACAATCTCAGACGTACTATGTCCACCATATTACCAGCGTCCTGTGACTCAAGACGTCCTGTGACTCAAGGAGAGCACCTCTAAGGTCACCTCTAAGCAACTAAAGACATTCACAGTGAAACACTGATCAACAGTGGTGTGCATGGCAGGGTTGCAAGGTGAAAGCTGCTGCTTTCTAAGAAAAGCTTTGCCTGCTAATCTACAATTTCCCACCAAACCTTGGAAGGATACCCAGAGGATGGTTTATGTAAGAAACGTTATGTCTGGAGAAAGAAATATTCAGTATTTCAGCAAGCATTCAGTTTATTCCATCTGTGAAACATGGCGGTGGTAGTATGGTAGGTTGGACCTGTATTGCTGTATCTAGGCCAGGACTTGCCATCATTGATAGAATAAGTCCTAAATCTGTGAACATTTGATCTGATTTAGGTATTTTATGCAGCAATACATAAAATTCTAAAGGGTTCACAAACAATGTTGTACTACAATTTAGCTTGATACTGAAATTATCTATGGAACACTCTTTCTTTGACTACCTTTAAGAAAATGACTTTTTAGATTTTAAGCTTTCCTTAAATAGATCCTTTGTTATGGCAGTACACTTGGACCTTTTGCAGAAATCCTCTATTATTAACACTTTGGGATTGTTACGTTTGGCTAAATGTGTATTTATATGTGAGTATATTCTAAATATTCTATGATTTCCTTAAATATGAATTTTATATAGTGCAGTGTAGAATTCAGGACATTCTAGATCTTCTGAGAAGATCCAATGATCACTATGAAATGAATGACTACATTTCTGAGAATTTTAGGCCATTGTTATGTAATATAATCTTAATCTGTGTTGTATTTAAACTCTAGATTTTGTAGTAATACTCTAATTACATTGTCAAAAAGGTTGTATCCTTGAAACGCCCAATGGAATATCATCCAGTCTGGTCCAATTTTGTTGTTTTTGTTCTCTGTGGTGTGTATGTATGTAGATATTGGTTTGGACTTCAAGTCTAAAATATCAGATTAACCACCAACATAATCAGCCACTTTATTATAAATATTTAACATATGGACGCAGGCATTATTACTGATGTGCAATGCCTGCTGGGTAGATGATGTCAGATGGTTGCAGTGTTGAACTTGACTGTGGGGTGAAGGAGTGAATATTAGTTACTAACCTAGCTTAAAGAAAACCATGTACATTGTGTTGTTGATGTTGTTTCAGTGAAAGGCAGTGTGAAGACTGATATTAGTCTAAACAGCTTTCACAAACATAAACAAGGAGAATAGTTAGTGAAGCAGCGTGTGGACCAACACAGCTACCCAAAGACCCCCGCTCTGCTCTCCTCACTTCAGTCTGGATGAGTTTGAGTGGTTCAGAAGACCACCACTGGTGAGAAACTTGAGGGAGGCTGTTGGTTTTAAGCTCAGACTAAAACACAATGCAGTGCCACAGTTTCACCACACAGGAAGTCCAAAAGCTCCAGATTACGGAGAACCACCAGAAGAACCGTGAACGTGAACATGCGCTGGATTCTCTCCTGAGAACGTTTAGCGTTAGCGTCAGCTGCTTCTCCTCGTTTGTGGATCCTGAAGGTGAAAGTACAGTCTTAGTAGTGAACATACTACTTCACTAATAAAGGAGTGTGAAGCTCAGAGACACTCCCGTTCAGTGTATCTAGCTGTTTACTGAGTGTGAATGTTTCCTGCTAGAAAGCAGAGCTCCTTTAACAGACACTCTCCTTCTCCGTCAACACCAACACACAGCTTCACAACAACTCCAGCACTGTGTCACTCTCTCCTCCACCCTCTCTGTTCACCATTTACACTAACGTGGTGTGTGATGTCACCGCTGATGTCAGAAATGTTGAGTTCTACTTCAAACTGTAAAGACTGAACAGTAGCATGTTTAGTAGCTAGCTGTGCTCAAGCGTGACGGCCGGTTACTGCAACCATTTGACGTCACTACCCGCTGATCACGTCAGTAGATACAACAGTGGCGACCTACGAGCAGCGGATTTTACAGAAAATCTAATAAATCTGATACTTTTAGTGATTTTATAACATGTCCTAATAATTTAGAGTCATTACATCATATTAAGGCTTACAAGTGTTCCCAGCCGGGGTTCCTTTAATAAACAACAGAACATTATTGACAAGCTTGTAAGAATCCAAGCACAGTGATGGGGAACGGGAGAATAACGCTGCTAGAAACCCAAGAATTTTGACTTTGCCTGATTATTTTTCTTTACTGTGCCTGGCATGTTCTCACGCTCCCACCATATGTGAATAAGAGAGAGACCCTGTCAGTGTGGGAGGTCCGCACATGCAGTACATGCACCAGTGGTTCCTGTGTGTGAGTTAGTAGAAAGGTGAGTAGTACTTGTGGTGAAGACCTGCACAGATCAGCCTTCACCTTAAAACCACCTCGTTTCTACAACATCTGCCCACTCTAGCAGCTCCACTGACCAGCACTTACAGCACTTAGTTATCCCCTTCTTCAGTGGTCAGGAAACTCCAGCAGTCACTGCAGTGCTGAGAATGACCCACCTCTCTAATAATACCTGCTCTGTGGTGGTCCTGTGGGGGTCCTGATTATTAAAGAACAGAGTAATAAAGTATACAGAGAATCAGATGAACTACAGTCTGCAGGTGGAGCTCCTGTATGGTCAGTGGAGCTGATACAGTGGCTGTTTGATGTATAACAACCCAGTGACAGCAGTAAAGAAGAAACTATATACCCAGACCTCATCATCCACCCCCTCACACACACTGGCCCCTTTCCAACACTCACAGGCCACTTTATTGGAAACACATGCCTTGTGGTTCCACTCACTGGCCACTTTATAAGAAAATCATGCCTTGTACATACACCAACTGGTCACTTTATTAGAAACACCCACCTTGTGCTTACATTATCGGCCACTTTATTAGAAACACCCACATTGTACTCCTAGTGACTGGCCACTTTTTTAGAAACACCAACTTTGTGCTTCCATTCAGTGGTCACTTTATTAGAAACAACAACCTTGTACTTCCACTAACTGGTCATTTTATTGGAAACAGCTACCTTGTGTTTCCACCAACTGGCCACTTTATTAGAAACATTTACCTTGTGCTTTCACTCACTGGCCACTTTATTAGAAACACCCACCTTGTACTCCTAGTAACTGGCCACTTTATTAGACACACCCACCCTGTATTCCTAGTAACTGGCCACTTTATTTGAAACACCAACCTTGTGTTTCCACTAACTGTCCACTTTATTGGAAACAGCTACCTTGTGTTTCCACTAACTGGCCACTTTATTAGAAACACCCACCTTGTACGTCCACTCACTGGCCACTTTATTAGAAACACCCTCCTTGTACTCCTAGTAACTGGTCACTTTATTAGTAACACCCACCTTGTACTTCTGGCCACTTTATTAGAAACACCCACTTTGTACTTCCACTCACTGGCCACTTAATTGGAAACAGCTACCTTGTGTTTACACTCACTGGCCACTTTATTAGAAACACCCACCTTGAACTACTAGTAACTGGCCACTTTATTAGTAACACCCACCTTGTACTTCTGACCACTTTATTAGAAACACCAACCGTGTACTTCCACTAACTGGCCACTTTATTGGAAACAGCTACCTTGTGTTTCCACTAACTGTCCACTTTATTAGAATCACCCACCTTGTATTTTTACTCACTGGCCACTTTATTGGAAAAACCTACCTTGTGCTTCCACCAACTGGACACTTTATTAAAAACAATTACCTTGTACCTCTACTCACAGGCCACTTTATTAGAAACACCCTGTATGTCCACTTGCTGATGCAAAACATCAAATAAGATTAGCTCTACAGTCAGAAGCTGACCAGTGATAACGGACCAGAAGTTAACCAGCACAAACAGTGCATGAGCAGATGAGCTGCCATCTCTAACTGTACACCAGCGAGGCGGAGCTACAGGGTGGGGGGTTTCTAATTGTGGACGGAAGTGAGAGGTCTCGGAGGTTGAGGGGTTAACGCTGGAGCTTTGAACTCTCCTTGACCCTTTTTTTATGTCCAGGCTTTGGGTACAGGATGTGGAATGTCAGCCAGAGGTGAGATGTTTCAGACTCTCCCTGTTCTTTCCTCTCTTTGGGTTTCCCACAGAACGAGAACGTCACCCTCCGTTAGCATGTGAATATCAGGTGATGTCATGAAAACTCACTTTGTGCTGTTTGAGGTGACAGGGGGCCTAACGAAGAAGAAGATGATGAAGGGTGACAGGAGTCCTTGTTGTTAGGGATGTCCCGGTCCAGTGTGGATAGCATTGGGGAACTGGGATCACCAGAGCTAGGCCTTCGGTTTGGGTAGGATTATAATAATATTGTATATTCTCACAGATCTTCTACAGTAATATAGTGCTCTTTGTGTTGCTATGACATCATCCAATAGTGTCAGAAAGTGTCTGCTAAGTTATGGAGGGGGTGGTCTCCTCCAGCTACAGATGCTTACTAAACTAGAAAAATGCAGGATGGGATGAATAAACGACAAGTAGAGGAGTGCAGGTCAGTGTGTTTGGGGATCTGTCCTGAGTATACGCAGTTTGGAGGCTGTAGATTAAACAAATCCGCAATATTGGGGTGCGCTCGAAAACAAATGGGACTCTTGGGGGGAAAAGAGGGACGGAAACAACAACAAACAGACGAGTGAAGGTCAAACCAACTCTGCAGTCGTAGTCGGGGGTCTGCCCTGAGTCAGTGTCTGTTGGTCGAGCAGAAGTTCAGTAGATTGGCGTGCACTTTTCCATCCTGTTCATTCTCTATGGGAAAAAAATATGCAAAAAATCTGTAGTTTTCTGGAGTCAGTGCATCTGATTAAAACCTTCAGGATTTAAAGAGTGTTTGTGTGAAAGAATGGGCCAAAATCATACCTGAACAATGGAAGCAACTTGTTTCTCTGTACAGGAGGCGTCTTAAAGCTTCATCACCAGCAAAGGCTTTTGTACGAAGTATTAAATAATAAAGTTCAAAACTTTTTACTGTGTCTTTTCTAATTATTACACATAACTTTATTTATGGACATCTATGGTTTGATTTCTTTGCATGTGAGGATTGGATGGGTTGTTACTGACATCTGGTAAGAATTTTATATCAATAGCACAGTGTATGAATGGATTATGGTTGTATGAATGGATTCTGGTTGTATGAATGGATTCTGGTTGTATGTTGGATTGTATGGATGGATTATGGTTGTATGGATAGATTATGGTGGTATGTTGGATTGTATAGATAGATTATGGTTGTATGTTGGATTGCATGGATGGATTCTGGTTGTATGTTGGATTGTATGGATGGATTCTGGTTGTATGTTGGGTTGTATGGATGGATTCTGGTTGTATGTTGGGTTGTATGGATGGATTATGGTTGTATGTTGGGTTGTATTGATGGATTATGGTTGTATGTTGGGTTGCATGGATAGATTATGGTTGTATGTTGGATTGGATTGATAGATTATGGTTGTATGTTGTGTTGGATTGATAGATTATGGTTGTATGTTAGATTGTATGGATGGATTATAGTTGCATGTTGGATTGTATGGATGGATTATGGTTGTATGTTGGGTTGTATGGATGGATTATGGTTGTATCTTGGATTGTATGGATGGATTATGGTTGTATGGATGGATTATGGTTGTATGTTGGGTTGTATTGATGGATTATGGTTGTATGTTGGGTTGTATGGATGGATTATGGTTGTATCTTGGATTGTATGGATGGATTATGGTTGTATGGATGGATTATGGTTGTATGTTGGGTTGTATTGATGGATTATGGTTGTATGTTGGGTTGTAATGATGGATTATGGTTGTATGTTGGGTTGTATGGATAGATTATGGTTGTATGTTAGATTGTATGGATGGATTATGGTTGTATGGATGGATTATGGTTGTATGTTGGGTTGTATTGATGGATTATGGTTGTATGTTGGGTTGTATTGATGGATTATGGTTGTATGTTGGGTTGTATGGATGGATTATGGTTGTATCTTGGATTGTATGGATGGATTATGGTTGTATGGATGGATTATGGTTGTATGTTGGGTTGTATTGATGGATTATGGTTGTATGTTGGATTGTATGGATAGATTATGGTTGTATGTTGGATTGTATAGATAGATTATGGTTGTATGTCGGATTGTATGGATGGATTATGGTTGTATGTTGGATTGTATAGATAGATTATGGTTGTATGTTGGATTGCATGGATGGATTATGGTTGTATGTTGGGTTGTATGGATAGATTATGGTTGTATGTTGGATTGTATGGATGGATTATGGTTGTATGGATAGATTATGGTTGTATGTTGGATTGTATAGATAGATTATGGTTGTATGTTGGATTGTATTGATGGATTATGGTTGTATGTTGGGTTGTATGGATAGATTATGGTTGTATGTTGGATTGTATGGATGGATTATGGTTGTATGGATAGATTATGGTTGTATGTTGGATTGTATGGATGGATTATGGTTGTATGTTGGGTTGTATGGATAGATTATAGTTGTATGTTGGATTGTATTGATAGATTATGGTTGTATGGATAGATTATGGTTGTATGTTGGATTGTATTGATGGATTATGGTTGTATGTTATGTTGTATGGATGGATTATAGTTGTATGTTGGATTGTATGGATGGATTATGGTTGTATGTTGAGTTGTATGGATGGATTATGGTTGTATGTTGGATTGTATAGATGGATTATGGTTGTATGGATGGATTATGATTGTATGTTGGGTTGTATTGATGGATTATGGTTGTATGTTGGGTTGTATGGATAGATTATGGTTGTATATTGGATTGTATGGATAGATTATGGTTGTATGTTAGATTGTATGGGTGGATTATGGTTGTATGTTAGATTGTATGGGTGGATTATAGTTGTGTGTTAGATTGTATGGATGGATTATGGTTGTATGTTAGATTGTATGGATGGATTATGGTTGTATGTTGGATTGGATGGATTGATTATAGATTTAGGTCAGATTGTATGGTTGTATGTTGTTTTTTTGTAGATGGCCTACATACCTGGTTGGTAGCATGGTATAATAATTAAAGCACATAAAATAAGAATAAAATTAATTTTATTAAGTAAACTTAAATGAAGTTTAAGTGTGTTAAGTATACTCTATGTAAAAAGTATACTAATACTAAAGTACACTATACTAAAGTATACTAATACTGTGGCCAATGAATCTACCCCGGACCGTTCTTACTGTGGGGCAACACTGCTACCCACTGTACCACTGTGGGTTTAGTATTATATATACTTCTATCCCACTTTTTAGTTGTATGAAATTACACTTTTATGTAGACTCTCAGTAAACTTCTAGTTTAGCCGTTTTAAACTGGAAGTATGTACTTGAAGGTTTTCTTTAAGCAAACATTATAAAATATTTATAGTTTAGTACTATACTATTTTATAGTTTCTTTCAGTATTTTATTTTTATACTTTAAAGTGTAGACTAAGTTTCAATTGAGTATTAGTTTTGTACTTAAAACATACTCTTTTCTGTATTTTAAGTAGATCTCCAGTGGACTATACACATACAAATAAACAAGATATACTCAGCATTAAGAACATATTTGTATTCTTTTACAAACAAATATTGTGCTGGATGTTTTTTTGTATAGGGCAAGAATACTTAATTAAGTATATCTTCAAATCTAGCCAAAGATTAAAAAATTAAAAACGAGTACAGCTCAAATATACTCGGAATGTTGTGTATAATGGTCAATATGACCTTAGTAGACGGTGTATAAGGTAATTATAGTTATTATAGCTGTTGTGTATGAGTACACTAGCATTTTCAGCTCCTTATTGCAAACCAGTTAAATGGTACATGGAGACTTTCCATATACAGACCAGTATGCCATCAATAAGTATATAAAGTATATAAAAAAACTAACCCGAAAGCTTTAATTTTTGTTTAAAAGACATAAATCTATACTAATAACAAAATGATCAAGCTTAATGCAGCAGATAGCTGTCTAGTAATATATTTCGATTGGCTCTGAACGCCAGTCTGTGATGCTGTTAGCATTTAAATAAATGTACTTAACAGAGCTTATTTTCAGTGCCCGCCAAAGTCTACATCACTGAAGCGTTCAAATGTAAATAGGCCGGCTATTGAAGCCAATATTCAGTTGCAAGCTCTATTTCACTGCACTGACGTCTCCAGACGTCCCATAAAGCCGCGTGTGTTTGTGCATTGTCTTTTAAACCCATTAGCATGCAGGTGATACGCGCTTGTGTTTACCTATCGTCTGTCCGCGAGTTGGTTTTATAGGGTTTTACTGGTCGTGTGATTTAAGCGTCTGGCCCGAGCATTCCACAAACAGTAATACTGAAGTACAGAGGCCATTCTGTTGAAGCTACTGACCCTCCCTCTTCACCACAGTCCAGTGGTAGAGAGCTCCTGAGCTTACCAGGAGTGTTCAGCCTTCCTCTCAGGGATGGAACCTGGTGCTGACTTGCTTTCTAAATTATGAGTTGTTTTAATTCCACTGTAAGTTGGTTTAGCATTCATCAATATAACCCCAAACACATTCAGTGATGGCGTGTCCAGCCTTTTGACTGTGGATGTTTTCAGATTTGAAACAATAGTGGAACTTTTTTCCCTCAATCTCAAAGATGAAAGCTTCAAAGGAGAATTCCACTAACTTAAAAAAAAAATCCTGCATAGTCTAGTGGATAAGTGGTTTCATGTGAAATGGTCCAGATGTTTGTTACAGTGGTGGCGATGGAAAGCGGTGGTCACCGTGTCTACAACACAAATACACATTTTCTTTTCCATCAAAACCACCAGTAAACCTACATATCATTTTTTATATGGTTTTATATGGAATATTAATGTATTTGAGTACAATAATTGGATTAAAATACATTTCAGGCCAAAACTTTTTTAACAAAACTATGTTAAAACAGCATCTCAGACATTAGCAATGTATTCATAACTATTTCATCTAATAACTTTCTGTGAGGGAGCTTTTGGAGGTGGGTGTCTGGTTCCATTCACCACCACTGTGAGCAATTTCGACTCACTAAGTTTCTCACTCTGAATGTGAACTTTATATATTTATGGTTTAATCATGTATAATTTGTGAATGATTAGTGGACTTCCCCTTTAGGTACTGTTAAGTCATTGTGGAGGTGTCTGTATATGCATCACTGTATTGTCCAGAATCTGGAGTCGGAGCTTGAGTGGAGCTGTAGAGGTGGTATAATGTGCAGTGGTGGTCTTATTTCCCTCATTAAAGCGTTCATGAAGAGTCCATCAGTGTCCACTCTCCTGCTGACCGCCATCTTTGTTGTGTGTGTATAATGGGTGTCCTCTGTTTCATCACTCTTAATGCAAACTACAGTTCAGAAATTTGGGATCAGTGTTCACATTAATATTTTTTGTTATTTCCTTTGTTAATAACTTCATTGTAGCTTCATTCTGGATATCACTGTTATTACAGCTACACTGTCTAAATCAAATTTATTGTTATTTTATTCTTTGATTCTGATTTAAATTTTATTAGAAGTTCATTTAGGTTATTAACTTTATTAAACTTTATTCTGGATATTAACTGATTAGAACTATTTTCTTGTTGTTTTATCTTTAAAAATAATTCAAATAATAAAATAATTAAACTTGATAATCCTTCGTTATTAGGGACGTGTAGAGAACTAAAATAATTCACACATACACCACCGTTCAAAAGTTTGGGATCACAGTAAAATGTTCTTGTTTTAATGGAGTATCTTCTTCCTTAACACAACAATGGACTGATGGGTCTCTAAAGAAAGTTGTTTCTTTCTGGTCATTGTGAGTCGGTCAGCAAGCCATCAACTGCTGATCTCCAGATACTAAACTAACCTAGAATGTTGTTCCCTTTTATACTCACTTATTAGTAGAATGTTTTTCAGCTGTGCATCACAATTGATCAAGAGTGTCCTAACAACCAATTAGCCCAATAACATCCTTAACTTGGATTGGTGGTCGTACCAGGAGATTTAGACAGAGGACTGAGAATTGCTGATAATAGGACTATATGTAAAATAAGCCTCTATACAAAAATAGACTTTAATACAAACATTTCTATTCTTTAAAAATCATCTGATACACTTACATTAATTGTGAAATGGACAATATTGTTTGTGAATTGCATGAAAATTGCATTAAATGAAATTCTAAAGTGATCCTAAACTTTTGAGCGGTAGTGTACATCTACACCTAATTGTTTCCATGTGATTTGGGACAGTGAGCAGTAGTGGACGTGTGAATGGACTCACAGTGGAGGAGGTGCTTGTGGGCAGCAGCGTGGCTTTATAAAGGTGCTGGAAAGGCAGTTTGCGTCCACTCTCAGAGCTGCTGGAACTTCGTCTCTGCTTTTCTTACCTTTGGTGTCCACCATGCAGGGACGGACGCTTCTCAGGACGGCTCTGGTGCTCTGCTTGGCCAGACTGACACTCCAGGGCGGCACAGGTAGGTTCCACTGAGAGATAACATCACATGAAGGTGCATCAGGATGAATCTTTTCATGCTATGAGTTTAATGAGTTTTTCATGCAATTTAATTAGTATTACACCTTATAAAGTCAGTGCTCACTAAAAAGAGATGTAAATTGAGAGTCATTCAGTGTGGGTTTGGTGTTCAGATGTTCTTTACAGTGGTGGTGATGGGAATCAGGGGTCACCATATCTACAATACAAATGTAGACATTTTTATTTACTATAAAAACCACTTGTGAACCTACACGTGTCTTTTAAGGGGGTTTATACAGAATGTTGATAGTAAAATGGTGAATAGTTTGTAAGTATTTACGTTTTTTGGGGGTTATATTTTAGATTTTGCTTTATCTGTTCACCAGGAATGGATTTAAAACCTTTTTAAAATACCGTAAAATAGTATAATAGCTTGTATAGCTTCCAGACATCTGGTTCCCATCACCACCACTGAAAACAATTTAAATTTATATGTGTCTCCAGAACAGAACATTGCTCACCAAACCTTTCTAAATGACTTACAATAACTTATAAATATACAGACATTTAGAAAAAACAGATTTCTTTTTGAGAGAAGAAGAGAGAAAGGGTTGGTCTAGTCCAACAGCTGGCTGATTTCCAAGATGCTTTTTGTAAACTTTCTTAATCAGACATGTTTTGTCTTGTTCTATGTAGATGTTTTGTCTGGCCTGCTTCATTACTGTCTGGTTCTTGTCCATGAACCATTCATTGTAGACTGTTGTTTATGGCGTTTAATGGAAGGCGCTTGCATGGTCTCTCTTTGATACATGACTGGCAGAGTTATCTGAAGCTCTTTAGTGGAAGCTATAGGCTGCTGGATACTGTTACCTGGATGTCTTGGCGTCTTGAGATTCAATGGCTGAGATGTAACTCATCCAGAAAGGTTTGATGGATAGTACTTCACTGTAGTGAGACCTACCGGCTCAGCAGGAATTGATTTAAATGTTAGGCCAATCAATTTAATGTCATAACTTTCTGTGAGGGAGCTTTTACTGTGTCTCTGGTTCCGTTCACCACCACTGTGTACCCTCCTTAGAAAGTTTCTTTAGACTCTCTACGTTTCAATCTCTTTGTTATGCAGAAATTTGGGAAGATCAGTACAATTCCTCTTTACAATTCAAAGTAAAACATTCCTTCTAGTCCTGCTTTGCCCATTTCATTTGGTCCCCACACAGTGGTTTGGTCTGAAATGCAGATTAACCCCTGCATGGGCTTCTACATACAAAACCAGCAATCTGGCTATGGATAAAGCCGGTTTTGGACTAAGCTGGTGGTCCAAAAGAAAACCACCTTTGTTCATAGTAAAATTAATTATTGAGAGTGGTTTGGGGTGAAATTTTTAGTTTATTCCATCCAGCGGTGGTGAATGGAACCCAACGTCTGAAGCCTCTAAAACCTCTGTCACAGAGAGATAGATCATGAAATGGTTTGGCCAACAATTAAGTCCAGTCCTGGTAAGCGGATACGTCTCTCTACAGCGAACTACTATACATCGGACCATCTCAGCCATTAAATTATGAGACACAGATCATTCAGGTAACAGTACCCAGCAGCTCAGTGAGTTAAGCTAAGATAAAACATGTAGCAGCATGTTAGGAGAAACAGTTCTCAGAAACTTCGATAGAAAATCGATAGGGCATATTATTGCAATATTTTGAGTGGCAATATCATATCGATCCACAGAAGTATGGTACTTTTGGTACTACAGTTTTTAAAACATTTTCAAAAACATTTTTAAAGAAGCAAAAAGTGTTGCTTTAACTAGCAATGCATGGAAGTCAACCACAGTATGTGACTATAACAGCACAAATTTTCCTTTGGGGACATCATTTTATAATTTACAGTTGAATGTAGGTAATAAATCACAGTATCTTACAATATATGGTATTACAATTCTCAACATATTCCAAAATCACATTGATATTGTACCGTGACTTCTGAAGACATCTGTTGGACAAATATGTTAAGCATTCTGATCAGACCAGAGCCAGAAACCACTCAGTGTTCCAGTGTTCAGCACTCTGGATTAGACAGAAAGGTTTATCTATCTGAGTCTAACAGCTCAGGACGTCGGCCTGACTTGCACATTTTCATGGCAGTTTGTGAAACAAGGGCTTCTTCCATTTCTTTCTTTGCTCAGGCCTCCCAATACCAAATCAAAGGCGAGCAGTTTTAGGTGGCAGTGCCCGTCTAAATTTGACATTCAGCTGCGAAAATGGGATTTTATTACGCGTACACAGTCGCTCCATTGATGAGCCTTTCCTGCACTTTCTCAGTAAATCTGTTCTTTTCTGTTTTAGAAGTAGAGAAGGCATTTGGGTAGTACACTACAGATCAGCATTTTCAGCTCTTTATTAAACCAGTTAAATGGTACATTGAGACTTTCCTTAAACAGACCAGTCTTAGACAGCCAATATAAAGTCAGTATTCTCACTGTGGACAGAGGGCAGTTGTTCTAGCCTTATATGGTGACTAAAATTATGTTTCCGATTTAGCCTAACTTAGGCTTAAAACGCAGCCATCATTATTTTTCATGCAATATGTAAATATGTTTAGTCATATGCAGAAAAAAAATAAACACATATTGTTGATTAAAATAAGTTTTACAAAGAATTTTTTGGCATTTACCTGCCAGTCTGCAAAATTGTTGTACAAAAAGTTACATACAACACCCCATACAATCTAAAACAAAATTTTATTTTTTCCCCAAAATGTTAAACATCTGCACATGAATGTAAACTCCACTATTGAAAAGTTTATAATTACTGTTTGCAATAATGTAAAACCAACTCTAGTTGTGTTTGATTAAAATTTTAGGTGTGTCCAGAATAATAAAATAGAGGAATGACATTCTGATGAAATTATAATGGAATTAACATCTTAAATAAAATTTAAATAATATAATATCCAGAATTAAGGTATAATAAATTGTCTAGGGTGGAGTTACAGAAATTCTTATACTAATATTAATATGCAGAATTCCATAAAATATCCATAAAATTAATTTCCAGGATAAAATTGACATTTTTCTGCGAGAAAACTGCAAATTTGTTTGAAAATATAAAAAAAAGGTCCCATACAATATAATACTTTTGTACAGGCCAAGTTTATGGTTTATTTTGCCACCAAAATGTTAAACTTTTGCACACGAATGTGAACTTCACTATTCAAAAATGTCTAATTATTATTTGCAAACCAATGTAAAACCAATTGTAGTCCTGTTTAATTTTTAAAAAATCCAGATTGTGAACAAATGAGGAATGACATTTCAGAATTAAGATTTAAGGTACAATAAATGGTTTAGGGTTGAGTTACAGTAACTGTAACACCTTCTATCTTCATACACATTTACATTGTCTTTTGATGTTTTTCAGGGTATCAGCCCTCCAATGGCGGAGTGGGTCGAATGTTAATGCCATCCAAAGGTAACATCCATCTCTTTGCTTTTAAAATCATCTTGTGGAGGATGTGAAAAAAGTTGCTATTATATACCCAACTGACATGTGTTTTATATGTTTGTCTGGTATAGGTTATGGTCTTGGTCCTCAGGCTGCCAATGCTTATCCAAATAAATTTAAAGGACAAGGTGAGGATGAGCTGTACTCAACAACCTTCTGCATAATTTTTGGATATACAGTCATGTGTAAAAGTTTGCACAAATGTCTGCACTTTTTAATACACAAGTTCTGTATATTTACTGAATGTTACATATTGAAAAATAACAAGACATAAATAACAAATATAAGATGTGGTCTGTGCAAAAGGTCAAATATGTTAAACACAGTAAATAAATAGATATTGGGCATTAAAATTGTTAACATATTTCCATAAATGGTGGAAGGGTCTTCAACAAATTAAAAGCATGTTAAAACATTTGCATACAACCAATCAGAACATTATATCTGTTCTGCTTATCAGGTACTGGCAATTTTTGCTGTTGTTCATAAAATTATTAAAATATCAAAAATTGCAGTAACATGCAAAAAGGATTTGTTCAATATTATGTATTTTTAGTATGCTTATTAAAATATATTTCTTTGGATATATTTGATATTTTATGTTATTTTGTGTTTTTGAATGTTTCTTTCTGATGTTGGGAAAATGTACTATTTTACATTTAAAAGAGTTTGTAAACATGCATGAAATATAAATTATGGTTGTTTTTTAGGTTATGGTGCTCAACCTCCCCCATCCAATGGAAATGGAGCAATGTCCAATGGTAGGTTTTTATAATAATCGTGTCAAAATATTAACAAAGTTAAAAATTATGATTCTGAAGAGTATGAATGCAATTATTTTGAATTTGTTAAGGTTACGGTGCTGCACAATCTGCTGGAGGTGGTGGTCAGTCTAAAGGTAACGTTAACGTTCATGCATTTGCTGTCTAATATAAATTATGCTGTAAATCTTTGGAAATTAACTATAAAGATGTACATTAAAATTTACATTGGCATCTATATAAATTTATATTTACATAAAATTACATGAGCTGAAACAACAATTAAAAATTGTATAGATGAAATATGACATTTTTATTTATAACAGTCCATCTATTGTGTATTTGGCTTATATTATACATTTTATATGTTATATATTATATATAAAGTGTATATTCTAAAAAGATATCTGAATATATAGTCATATGCAAATGTTTAAAATTACATATTTTACTTTCTAACTGAAAATAAATAAAACCATCTTCTTTAGAGAACATAATATTTAAAGTTGTTTTCTGAATAGGATGTGTTATTTTCTCTTAGAAAGACAATAAAATATATAATTTTAAATTTTTGGAACGTATTTACATTTACAGAATCAACAAAAAAATGACTAGAGTCCCAGACTTTAAAATTAATTATATATTTTATAAATTATAATAAATTATATAAATTGTAATATATATTTATCAGGTGCTGACAAAATGCTCCTGAAAGGATATGGAGCTGCTTCTGCTGCTCTAGGAAATGGAGCTAGGCCAAATGGTAAGTATTTTCCAACTAATAGATTTATGCTTTTTTAAAAGAGTTTATAGATATAAGAGATATACTAGATGTATGTAGTTTGTCTGAATTTTATATGAAGATAATTAACTAAATAATCTTGTGTGTCATTGATATTCTTATGTTAATTTATACTTATGTTAAATGGACCTGCAACCAGTGGAACTGGCAATGGTAACATTGTGCTGCTATAACAACAGTAATAATAATAATAATAATAATAATAATAATAATAATAATAATAATAATGTTTTTGACTACATTAATACTGCTTGTAAATGAGATCAGGAGTTTTATAAATTAAAAAAAAAAACTAATTTCATTCAAGTAATGTATTAGGTAAAAATCTAAACCCAATTATTTTAATTACTCTGGCAATAAGTGTGTTTTACACGCAGAATTACTACATAACTAGAATAATCATGAATAAACATAAATACAGTATTAGTAGTTTTTTTTTTCATAAGAGTAGCTGAAATCTCGTAAGCTAATTTAAAGAACCAAGTTTCTTTCCAGAACTTTTCAAATTCTTACACTCCATCAGTACTAAAGCACTGATTAGATCAAATAGGTATTGGATTACAGTTAAAACTGAGCTTTCTTGAGGGCGTTCATGGAACACTTTAACATTAAAAATTGTTGTTTAACATGCTAATTGTTTTGATGTTATTTGTATTTATTTAAATGTATTAAATATTTTTTTGTCAAAAGTCTCAGAAAGTTGCAACTACAACCACACTGAACATGTTGTTCATTGTGGCTGTGATTGCACATTTCTGTGTTGATAGCATTTGAACCACAAGGAATATTGCAAATCTGATTGCATCAAGCGATTTCGGGGAAGGTTCTGGTCTTCTTGATAAGCTACATGACCAACTTCCCATTGGAAAAACTTGCCCTTGATCCAATATGGCGGCTTTCAAGATGGAGGCCATGTTCGGTACATAGTCTAAAATATAGGCCCCCTCACCCATTACTTCCTGGGGTATTCAGAAACTAACGGGTGTCCTGAGACTTTTGACTCACACTGTATATATGTCCAAAAAAAATATGCATCTTCAGTTTTTTTTAATTTTGACTTTTCTACATCATGTGAACATGGCCGCTGTCTTTTACATTGTATAGAAATTTAATGATGAATAGACTGATGAACATGCTCCAGAATTGCTTTGAATAAAATATCTTTACATAAATTTACATTGAAAGCAAAGAATGTCCTGTAAAGTCACTGTTTTGGAGATACTTTTGGAGATACGTTTTGCTTTGGACAGTGATAATATACTTGTATGTATGTATGTATTTATGAGTTTTTTCTATTCATAACCAGATATTATATATTTATCTTATAAAATAAGCAACCGTATTTCAATTTCCAGGTGGCCATGCACCACCAGCTGCAGTGAAAGGAAATGGAGGTAAGTGTGGACAATAACCGCATGTACAAATTGTTCAATTCTCCACCTGTAGCTCCACCTGACTTTGATAACTTGGCTGATGTTAACAGGTTACGGTGCTGCTCTTGGTGCGTCCAACGGACAAGCTGCCAAACCCAACGGTAAATTCAGATTTTCAGCAAAGATATGGAGTCAATTATTAAAATATTAGGAGAATTTCATTATTGGACCCAATTCTGACAAACAGATATTCTAACTGTATGCTAGGGGGCGCTGTATCCTTAAACTGGATTCTCATTCTTTCCTTCATATTACAGGAGGCTACGGGTCCAAGCCAAGTAAGCCTGGATATGGACAGCGGCCTTCTTACGGTACGCTGAAAAGCTTATTGGACCTTAACTTCTGAACATTAGACCTTTACATCAGTCTTTAAAAAGATGAAACTGAAGGTTCTTTGGGAGATACTGTAAGTGTTTCCTAAAGAACCATGTTTGGAAAGACGTGTGAGTGCCAAGGTTCTTTCAGTTTTAATTGTTATTCACTCTTACTTTCATTCACTAACATGGTTCTCTAAATATCTACTTGGTTCATATGTGGCATTACACAAATAATTAATGTAAAGAAAGTTTATGTATCACTGATTTGAGCGCTTAAAAAAAAAACTTATTTCACTTTCGCTGGATTTGCCTTGCATAGACGCCTGAATCATTAAACGAAAGTGTAATAGATAACACAACACAAATACATAAAACTTTATGAAGAAGCTTTCAGAGCAGCCATCTGGAAGGAGGTCAGTAGTGAAGAGCATTCAGCGTGGCCTACAAGACCAGATTTCAGAGCAGTGCAGTCATGTAGTCACAGTTTTATTAAATTAACCAGAACAAAATAATAACTACACTCTTTTATTTACTCCGGAAAGAAGATGGTTCTTCAAAGATTCTTTAGTAAAGAAGGTGGTTCTATATAAAACCATGACCACTGAAAAGTTCTTAAAGATTAAGTTTCTGAAGGATACTTTATTTTAGATTTTCCAGATTTTACTCATCAACATCCATATAAAGTCAGAAGACATGTGTAGGTTCAACGGTGGGTTTGATAGTAAATGCAATGTCTATATTTGTGTTGTAGATATGGTGAACCCTGGTTACCATCACCACCACTGTAAACACCATCACCACCACCACTGTAAACACCATCACCACCACTGTAAACACCACCACCACCACTGTAAACACGACCACCACTGTAAACACCATCACCACTGTAAACACCATCACCACCACTGTAAACACCATCACCACTGTAAACACCATCATCACCACTGTAAACACCTTCATCACCACTGTAAACCCCATCACCACCACTGTAAACATCATCACGACTGTAAACATCACCACCACCACCACTGTAAACACCACCCCCACCACTGTAAACTCCATCAACACCACTGTAAACACGACCACCACCACTGTAAACACCATTACCACTGTAAACACCACCACCACCACTGTAAACACCATCGCCACCACTGTAAACACCATCACCCACCCATGTAAACATCATCACCACCACTGTAAACACCATCACCACAACTGTAAACATCATCACCACCACCACTGTAAACACCATCACCACCACTGTAAACACCATCACCACCACTGTAAACATCATCACCACCACCACTGTAAACACCATCACCACCACTGTAAACACCATCACCACCACTGTAAACATCATCACCACCACTGTAAATGATTGATCGTCACTTCACTACTTTCTGAAACTCTATTCCAGGAATTGGAACAGGCTTCGGTCCTCAGCAGGCCACTAAACAGAGAGGAGCTCAGTCCGGTGGTAAGTCCAATTAAACCATAAACAGTAAGAGACTGTAAGGATACTGTCCCTCAGTGTACCTCCTGTTTCAGTATTACATCACAAATGATTTCTCTTTTAACTCTAGGCTACGGTAATGGCAACGGATATGGCTACAAAGCGCATCCCTTCAAAGGTGAGTTGCATCTTAATGTTGTTTTATAGTTGTTGTTGTGTTATTCATTGATACGTTAGACTCTGTATATTGAAGGTAGACAGTAGAAGTTTCATTCATTTTTATTTAATTGGAACAGAAAAACATATGAAATTATAAATAATGCAATATATTTTTTTATATAATATAAGGTTGTAACAGATTATATATTATAAAGCATTGTAAAGTCCTTCTGGATACACATGTAATTGTAACATCGTTCTAGATATTCATTACTTTTACATTATTTAAATAGATGTGAATATGATTATTAATTAATTCTAGATATTACATTTATTATAACTTCCTTCTGAGTATATATTTTTTTACCATATCTCTACTGCAATATTAAAATTTTTTAAAACAATATAATTTATTGTGTAACTTAATTCTAGATGCTAATTTCATTATAATTTTTACCTGTATTATTATTTTTATAGCAGGTTTCTTCTGTAATATTTCTGAATATGCATTTCATTATTTATTTCTAAACTTGCCTTAATAAAAAAAATCCAATTGATCCATTTGATTCTGAAATTCAATCAAAATTTTATTCTGGATAATATTTTTTATTGTAACTTTATTCTTGATGTTGTAGCCATTATTGTAATTTTCGAATCAGTTATTTAATTTATGATTCCAAACACATCTGAGATTTCTCAGTAGATGATATCATAGCTGTAGATGGATATGTGTCGATATTTTAATATTTGTGTCTCCAGGTTATGGAAAAGGTCAGGCTACCTATCCACAAGCTGGAGCTAGTTTAGGTAAGTCTGATTACATTTAGTTTCTTAAACTGAGGTTAACAGAAAATTGGCGAAGCTGTTTTTATGGAGCTGCTGTAACATTTGGGACATTGTTTTACTTCACAGGTGGAGGAAACTCACATGGAGCAAAAGCTGGCAAACCTGGTAAGACCTCACTTCACATGTAATCTAGTTTATTAATCTATTAAATATACTTCTATCTGTGATTTCCACATTCCTATATCTTAGCATTAATGATGGTATTGATATATTCCAGGCTTTGGAGCTGGATCTGCAATTCAGAATGGAGCCAAACCCTACGGTAATTCTACTTGATAGACAATTGTAGGTTAGAAATATGAAATTACGCAGTAGACTTGTATGTGTGTGTCCTTGTCTGTAAGGAATCTTTTGTTATAAACTTTAAGGAAACAAACTATTCACAAAAAAATGGGCATTTCCGAACACTCAAACATAAGGTTATATGCAAGATTTCAAACAACATGTTTTGTTGATTTTCTAAAAAATAAAGTAGCTCATCCGCTACAGAGAAAACATATAAATATAGCATATTTCAGCAAATTTTACTGCAAAGTTTCTATTTGAGCTTAACTTTTTGTAAAAACATTTGCATAGGCCACATCTAATGTTTTATTCATTTGTTTGTTTTGTTCAATTCAGTAACAGTAATTGCGCTAAAGTAGAAGATGTTTTCACCTAATTACGCTTAAAAACAACTACTATACTGTGCAAAAGTTTTGGGCACTTGGAGACATTATTATATTTAATAAGTAATTTTTCCAGACCGGAAACCACTTTATTTTTTAAATATACAAATAATAATAATAATTATATATATTTATGAGATGATGAGATGAGATGATATGGACATAAGAAAACATCACTTTACAAAGAAATATGAGGGGAAAAAAAACAAATAAACACGCATACAAAACTAATAAGAAAACAAAGGGGAAGATATAAAAACAATTACGAAATTTAACCAACATATTAAGACAGTAGATAACGAAAGGTAGCATTAAAGGTATTTTGCAATGGAAATCAAAAACACAAATACATAAAGAGCAATGTGTGTGTGTGTGTGTGTTTGTGTGACAGTGATGGTGTTTTTCAATTTCCAGTTCATGAGGAGCTCAAGATAGGATATACTTCTCTCACAATAACATATTCATTTTACTTTGTATTGTATGTATGATTATTTACATCTGTTCTAATCAGATCAGCTGTTCTTAAGTGTATATTACTATATGCATATTATATAGTGTTTAAATTCTGATATTTTGTTATGTGGGTTTAAGACTTTTTTATTGTTTGATAATGACATAATAAGATCTTTCAATATTATTTTTTTGTTTTTTGCTATCAGTGGTACAATTTGCCCTAGTGGCTTAGTAGCGTCACATGATGCTTCATACCTGGCTAAGTATTAGAATTGGCCACGACATTGCAAAAACTAAATTACAAAAAAGAAACAAAACAAAATACTTTGTTCACTAAAAACAGTCTATAGATCAATCTATTCAGTATCTTAACTACTCAGTATCTTTTATCAGGGAATGGAGCACCTACAGGAGCCAAAGGACCTAAACCAGGTACAATAGCACCTGCTTTACATTCCACTTTATAGTTTTAGCATCCTACACCTTTATATATGTGTATTCACCAGAGGATGTTTGTGTTATCAGGATATGGTGGATACCCTAATGCAGGAGGTGTTAAGGGACCAAAAGCAGGTAAAAGGCTTCTGTCTGGTTTCTGCTTGCTTAAATAGAGTTGCAATACGTATCACTTTATACATAACATTAACACAATCGTGGTTGGTATAGTGTAATTCACTATTATAAAGCAGGGCTCAGTTAATGTTTTAGTTAAAAATCTAAGATAGCTGACAATCCTGGACAAATCCAATAATTTACTGTCATGAAAATGATGACAATATGTGGGCCTCACATGTGCCTACATTAAGAGGATGTTTTATCAATACTGGTAAAATCTGTAAAATTAGTAAAATTCATTTTTGTAATTCTGTAAGATTATTGTGTTGTATTATTTATTTATTGTTTTTATTAAAATGCTGTATATTTAACTGGCATACAGTATTTTATAATAATAATAATAATAATAATAATAATAATAACAACAATTACATTTATAACAAACCCTTAAAATATGCACAATGTCTGTGAAATCAAGGCGATCATTTTTGTGATTTTATGTTCTATATATGTAAATTCTGGAATACGAATCAGCACATCTGTAAGACACATCTGAGAACAAGAGAAACAAACAGTATTATCACTCAAAATGTGTGTTAAGTCTTAGATTTAGATACTTTCATTGCATTTTTAAGTTTTCTTTTCTTTTAAATGAGGTAATTCTGAAGAAATTCTCACTTTGTTATGTTATTATTATAAATGTTAGGTTATGGTGGTTATGGAGCCAGACCCAATGGATATGGAAATTATCCCAATGGTGGAACTAAGGGACCTAAACCAGGTAAACTTACTGGTTTTATTGCAGAATTGCTTGATAACACTGCCCAACACCTTACTGTGTGGCAGCGTTTATATAAGGTTACATAAACTGACATATATCTACATACACATTTATTTATTTATTTATTCATTTTCAAGTTCTATTGAAATTATTTAAACTGCCCTACAATAATACAAAATATTTAAATAAAACTAACTATTCAGACTTTATAATGTACTAAGGTAAATATGTCTATGATTTTCTAAACAGGATATGGTGCTGTTGCTGGAACTGGAGCAAATAATGGACATGGAGCTAAAAACAAAGGTAAGCTGCACAGATCTTTCCGTCCAACATAAGACCTTATGGTCTTACAGCTTAAGTACTTGGTTGTCTTTTAACATTACATATAAGGTGGTGGTCAGTTAGGTTCGGAGCTACAGTCTGCAGCCCCCAGAAGCATGGTTAGTGATCACTATTGAGTACAGTGATGGGAAAATGATTGCATGTCTCTCTGATGGATGTCTCCTAGTGTTATGACATGGAAGTGTACTTTTTTAAATAAAAGTTACTTCATCTGCAAAAAGACAGGGAGCCCTGTACTCTTCAGATGCTCATAACTCACTCGCTCATATTAAGCAGGCAGTAAAATCTGTATGACTGTTGATGCTTCACTGTGTGTTCTTGTTGTAGGGTTTGTAGGCCTGTGTGGTCCAAAACTATAAGGTGTTTCTTAGAAATAAGTGTTATTAAACCAATCAACTAGTTCTGTCTATACATTACTAGTAAATTATTATTTATTTGTTTTTAACATTTATTGTTTTACAACGTTATTCAAAATGAGATTTCTCTCGTGATTTCCAGGTTATGGTGTTCCTGCTGGTGTGCCTAAAGTTGCTAAGCCTGGTAAATTATGCTTCATGTGCATGTTGTTTGTCGCATATGTCTGAGTTATGTTCATTGTGTACTTGTGTGTGTCTCGGCACCGACCCAACAACCAGCTGGTGGTGGTATTGTTTGTTGGGTCTGTTATTGTCTGTGTTTTAACAAATGTATATTATTATAAAACCTGCATTTGGGGCTGGATTCACAAAAATAATCCTGAAAAATTATTATTATTTTCTTTATATATTTTTTTTTCTAATATTTTCTTATAGATTGATTCATGTTACAATGTACATCCATTCATTCATTGCTTAAATTTTCTTTTACTAAAATTGAGTTTAATCTGCTGAGGACAGCAAAAAGAAAAGGCAAACAAAATTAAGCCCAAGCTTTTAAAGCATTTCAGAAAATTTATACTTACTACCCAAATAGATTTTTTGCTTATTTTCTTTAAGATGCTGTTGTGAATCTGGCCTCTGGCCTGTATTTCCTTGTGTTCTTGTATTTTGTAATAGTTAAATATTATATGTGTTACACCTTTTTGACCCTTTGCTGTGATTGGAGCAAAACTTTGTATCACCATTTCTGTGGTTTGTCATAGTATGTGTAAATTTTGTGATGAATGGACCCAAAAATTTGGGAAAATTGACTTACATTAAGAAAAAAAGTAGTTTTTTACCTTATTCTATAGAATTAGCGTTTTGGTTATATAAGGTTTTGTTCTGTCAGCATGTCAGCGTCAGACTGAATGTTTGTTATTGCACGTCATTTTGCATGTTTTTTCTTATTTGTCATGATTTTGTATCCGCTAAGGAACATATAGCATCTTTGCCAGTGTGCCGTAACATTGCTTTGGTTTTTAGGATACGGCTCTGTAACAAATGGATATGACAAAGCAACTAAAGGGGCCAGTCTTGGCCCTCAGGCCCCAAGAGTTCCTGTAGTGCCAACATACACCAAAGGAGTTGTACCTCCAGCTGAACCTACCAGGGGAGTACCTTCAGCACCGGTACCTACTAGAGGAGTTCCATCGTTGATAACCAATGGAAATGGACTAAAGCCTGAGGTGCAACCTCAAGTTTTGATTCCACAAAGCCATGGGCCTCAGTCAGTCTCTTTTCAACCTGCTTCTACTGTTCCACAAGGAAAACCTCCTAAGCCACTCTTTCCACAACAAGCCCAGGTGCTTCCGCAGGGTAAAGGTCCCAAACCAGGTCTCCAAGTCTTAGGTGTCCAGCAAGGACAGGTTCCCGTCGCACCCGAGCTTGTCCCTCAGGGAAAAGCACCCAAGCCTGCACAACCAGCTCCAGTATACCCATTTATTTCACAGGGAAAAGCTCCGAAACCTATTCCACAGCTTCCTCAGCCTGTTGCACAACAACCATTACCAGTGTATCCTCAGGGAAAAGCTCCGAAACCAGTCACCCCGCAACAAGCTGTTTCACAAGCTAACGCTCAAAGACCAGTTTACCCCGCACCACTTCCTGTAATGCCTCAGTACAAGGCTTCCAAACCTGCACCAGTTCCTCAGCTTCCTCAAACCAAAGGTCTACAGCAGGTTGCATCAGCGCAAGCTGTTCCACAGACAGAGGGTCCTCCACCAGCACCTGAACCAACTTACGCCACGGCTCAAATGAAGGGTCCCAAAGCGGCACATTCGGGTAAATGCATGCATCCTGTGGTCCGTGAACAAAACTCTCTATGACCAGTGTGTTGTATGTTAAACACACCATAAACAGAATGAATGTTTCATAATCCAGTGGTCACCATCCCTGGTCCTGGAGATCTAGGGTCCTTTAACCTGCTACAAGAAACCAACCTCTTCACAGGTCCTAAACTGGCTGGATCTGGTTAAGTATGAAGAACAGGGTGTTAGATGCGGGTTGAATGTACTGTAGATCTCCAGGACCGGGGATGGTCTCCATTGCTGTATAGTCCTAGCAGGACTTTGGGTCTAAAGGTATCCAGGTGCCTCTGTGCTTAGTGAAGTCAGGTGCACCTACTGCTGACACAGGTGTTAAATTATGCACATACAGATTGCATGACCTTATTATTATTATAAGCTTCACACGAGCAAGGTCACCATGCAACTGCTAGTGCATTGGACTGTGGAGCAGTGGAGTGATGGAGCTCCATCCAGTACCTGTGTGATGAGATGAAGTGTTCAAAACTGATCATCCAACATCAGTGACCTGACCTTACTAATGCTCTTGTGGCTGCCATCCAATCCTCACATCTAGTGTAAAGCCTTCCTAAGCACATCTTGGTCACCTGTTGCTGTGTAACTGTGCTATTTGCGGTTGGTCTTGTTATTCTGTGGCCAGGTCCACATTTTGACTTTACTTAATTGGATCTATCAAATTTGACTTCTTACTTTATGGTCATATCCTGTCTATACCCTCTGTCATCTTTAGAGCTGGCAGGTCTCGGACAGCCTAACGGGCAGGGGGGCAAGCCTGCAAAGCCTGGTAAATTCAAACTTAATCTACACGTTCTGAAACCAGCAATTCCTTTGCAACTAAATTCTTAAAAAATGGCAAAAAGAAAGTAATGCACATTTTAAATAATCCTTGAAATGGATGTTATGTAGACTGTGGACCCGGTGGAGTGTCTGGACAGTGGACTAAGCTGCCCTATCCTGGTAAACTATGCTCGTTTTCTTGTGAACCTTTGACTTTTACTTTAATTTCCGACCAACTAACTTCATAATGTTATCCTGTATGTGTCAAGAACCTGGATCAGCAAAACTAGAGATGGACCGATCTGCGTTTTTGAGGCCGATTCCGATCACCGATCACCTTTCAGCGTGATCGGCCGATAGCCGATACCGATAGAGGGCGGGGCTATATGCCACAGCAAGGCTACATGTAGTTATTAGCGCAAGCAAGTCATGAAACATGGTCTAAACTGGTTTATTACCATTTTTAACGAGCTCATATGAAACAGCGTAATATATTAAACAAAATTATCAGTAAATAAACAAAGTAAATCAAACAAATATCCACAATACTGCAATCATTACATTTAGACCCTTAATTTAAAACTAAAAAAACGAATTAAATAAATACAGTAAAAACTGCAGTCATTAAACTCAGACTCTGTTATTTTAAACTAAATCTGTAATAATTAAATGTAGAATATTGAATTACTGCTGCTGTTCTATTCGTACCGGTCAGATCTGGTCTGTAGGTGTTCTGGGTTATTTGTTTTGTGTTAGCTGTGCGTGCTAGCTCTGCTGTTTACTGATACTCACTGTATTCAGACATGTGCAGTGCTGTATCAGATTAATATGTTAAATATCTTTGTCTTGGTTCCAATTAGATTGATTTAACAAAACGTCCTGGATGAGTCTGAGTCACATACGGTAAACACTGCCAGACGGACGACATGTTTTCTATCAGCGTATGCTTTTCTCGCGACGCTGCTGCTTTAGTCTATGGAAAATAAAAGGGTGTGTATTTCCACCTAGTGGTTCAGATAGGAATTGCAGGGAGCTGGCCGGAGGTCTCCTCTTCCTGGATGAAACGCTAGCTGGAAATACAGAAATTAGGCTCATTTGTTTAACGCCATCGATCGGCTCTCGGGATCAGCTAAATTGGAGAAATATCGGACAATCACCGATCACACATTTTGATAAAAACGCGTCCGATACCGATACATAGCCGATTGATTCCATCTCTAAGCAAAACTGTGATAAATATGTGTTGTACATGTGCAGGGTTTCTTTGAGCATGTTACTGTATGTGCTGACCACTGTAATGGTCAATGTAAGGTTTTGCCTCGGTTGATGTTGCATGATTTATAAACTGAGTGCACTTGCATGGGTCATTTCTCATTAATATGTTACACAATATTACACAAATATGTCACACAAACATCAGGAATCTCTGGGGAGTCTGAGCTATAGGCTACAAGTGCACCCAAGCTAGCATTAGCCTTTTTTCAGCTGTTTGTGTAAATACAAATTCAGTTTGTAGTCATAAATGTTCAAAAGTTCCTCCCACCATCATCAGAAGGTGGGTTTCCTGGGCTTTAAGCTTTAAAATCTCACTCTAGAGACTATTGCACTGCTGTAGGATGTGGGTACGCATGTATACAACAGATGTAGCGATGGTTATAAACTTTGGCTGGAGTTCATAACCAAGAGCTCAGAAATTAGTCCTTGATGTTTGATCATAATCTTGGTTTGATGTGGACCAGACTGGGAAACTTCAGATCTCTTGTAACTAATCATTTGTCAATCGTTCTATGTGTTTTATGTGTTTTTGTTTGTTGGATGTGTTTGATTTTGAAATATAATATTGTTGACAGCTGTAATACTCTATACTCTACACTATACTGACTTACACTAAAGCCAGTGTAGTGGAACTTAGTGTATTGTTAGTGTATTTTTTGTTTGTTTTTAAGTTACAATTTTATTGCTGAGGAATTTTAATCATTACATTTGTATTTTCTGTTAAATTGTCTATTCTTATTATTTTCTACTTGTGAGTAACACTGTGTTCATGATTTGCTGCATGCACTTTCAAATAAATATACTGCCCAGATAGCGAGCATATGTCAGTCTGCTGGTTTGATAATGTCAGGACCCACTGGTTGCTGAATGCTGGTCCCCCTAGATTATTGTTATACATACATGTTATAACTAGATTTAATCTTCTATAACAGATTGTAAATATGTACAGCTTTTAAATTCAGAAAATAATTCTAGAACACATTGAGCAAACCACCAGTAGACCACCAGCTTTGCCGTTACTGGTCCAACATTGGTCCGATATGCTCTTGCTATCAGGAGACTTCCATTTTGCGTCTATAATTCCTGTAATTCCATGTGAGAATGTTGCAGAACTATGTGTAATGAAGCTTGTATTATTAATATATTGTCTTTGCGTCTTAAATATCGATGTATTTGATCCACAGGTTTTGGTCCTGGAGCACTGTACCCAAACAAGGGAGGAGCCAAGGCCTCTAAATCAGGTAGGCCTCACAAATATGAGAGATCTGCTCTCTATAGATAGAAGCTTTGGTGGACTGCTAAGTTAAAACCTATGGTGGTTTCAACTGACCCTACTGATGGGTAGGACAGGTTGATTACACTTCAAGAGAAATGAATTACACTTGAAGAGCAATGCCAACTAGGGGTTTCTGTTGTGTCATGTGACAAGAAGCTCTCCTCCAATGACGTTGAGCTGCTTTAGAACATTGTAATAGCTACCATTTGCGTGTAGCGGTCACTTTAATGTCTTACTCCAGCATATCGGTGGTGTAGTTTAAATAAAAATGCCAATAGATACAAGTTGAGACAGAAACAGAGAGCCATGTCTTTCTTGGGATAGTGATGAAATAACCGTGCTGGGTGATCAACTGAACCAGTACCAGACCAACATAAACCAACTTAGTCCAGCATGGAATGTTTTTAGCAGGTTGCCACGAGCACTACGATAGCTATTCACCAGAGTAATGAATCATTAAATTCACCTCAGGATGTCAAATTATGATGATAGCTGTGATTTAAAATAAAGAAGTAGCACTTATACTCTACGTCAGGGGTATTTAATTAGAACTCAGTGGTGTATCCTGTTTACTGAAGTAGTCTAGTATCAGCATCTTATACCATCAGCTACTGAAACACCAACACACCACACATACCGTTCAGTATATTTCAGTATATTTACTGTTTAAATGCTGAACTGAATGAATTATTTATAAACTTCTAATAAATGTTTTTACTCACTTAAAAACAAGAGCTACATTAAAAAAACAGAATGCTTTAATAAATAAGTGCACCTTAAAATGTTTATTAATAGAAACAGTAAATAAAGCAGCGTCTTCTCGTTGACTTGGAGCCGCCTGTGGGAAGAATAAACATATACGTCTCTTCATTTCTGGCTAACACAGTCAGGTTTCGCCGGCGAGCATGTTATTCTTTCTCCGACCTGCTTTACTTTCTGACCGCTGCGTCTCGCTTCCTACCTCGCCTATGTGCACATGCCGCACTCCCAAATATGCACAGATCTGATTGGCCGAGCGCTTTTGGTGATCTTACAACGCACGCGATTGGTCCCACGGTATTTCTAGTATAGCGTGAAGACTAGAAAAGTTCCGCCTCTTAAAATAATTTTAACGCTTTAAAAAAAATAAACACTTTCAAAATTAAATCGCTCTTAATAGTTTATCGTTTCGAGTCCGCATTGGACAACGTCTGGGTCCGGACCCTGACTGCTGTCCGCCTATTAGAGACCTCTGGTCTACGTCTACATTCAAACTTCTTTTAATAACATTTTTAATCATTACATTATAAGATCTATCTTCAAAGATAAAGGCTTTCAAAGATAATGGCTTCCACACAGTTGCTTAGCTAGCTGCCTGTATGATTGTATGCAGCCAAAAATGAAGTAACTCTGAGATGAATCATATTGGGGTTGGTGCTATGTAACGGGGTGCTTTGCCTAGCTAGGTGGAGTGAACGGACTCACTTAGCCCTGACTTAGCCCTGACTAAGTGTTTAATTTAGGCTCTTGTAAAGGATGGTGAAGAAACGGTTAGCCTGTTAGCAAACGGTTAGCTTGCAGTGTTTTGAGTTCTCCCTAAAAAGGTACTATATGTCATGTACCTCTGAAGTTCTGGTTATCTAACCCTCTTCTACCCCTCTGCTCAGGTTATGGAGGATATGGAGCCAAACCCCAGCAGCCAGGTAGCCTCTTGTTTTGTGTCCTCACACTTTGGACCTTTTCTAGCTAAATAAGTTTGCTGCAAACTCAACTCCTGTAATCTGCTTGCGTTTAGGCTACGCTAATGGACAAGGGCTGCTCCCAGCCACTGGTTATGGTTACGGTAATGGTAAGGCTGTATTAACCCTTTAAAGCTGTGATCAATTAATGCTGGTACATATACAGTTGTTTAATCTTTCTATCTGGTCTGAACATTCTAGGTCCAGCTGGCAGTGATGTTAACAAATACACACACACACACACACACACACACACACACACACAGAATTTGAATTTGTAATAATAAGTTATTTTATGGGTAATGGATCAACATAAATAGCTTGGAAGAAATTCATTGACATGCATTGAAAGTGAAGACATTTTGGTGATATGCATGAAATAAGGATACATATAAAATGTTCACATACTGAAAACTTCAAATTCTGAGTTTCTGTTGTCTTCTCTCTGTAGGAAATGGATATCAGCCTGCTGCTGGTAAGTGTCTACGTCAGGATGTTGAAAACACCATTACACTGTAGGCTGCTGTAAATACACACCAGTGCTAATGATTGGTGGTACAATGCGACAGTATGCAAATACAAATATGACCAGGCGATAGACCTTCATGTGCATCTCCATTCAACATACCAAATCCAGGTCATCTGCTTAGGCGTGATCACATGAGCAGTAAGGTTAAATTCTTATGGTGATTGCAGCCCATCAGCCAATAGAATTTAGGATTTAGAACTATTTGCCATTTGTGTTTGCACACAAAGTTGGAGTTTGACCCCATCTGTGCAGTGAAACACCCACATACACACACTAGGGGGCAGTGAAACACTCTCATACACACACACTAGTGAACACACACACTAGAGAGCAGTGAAACACCCACATATACACACTAGAGAGCAGTGAAACACCCACATACACACACTAGTGAACACACACACTAGAGAGCAGTGAAACACCCACATACACACACTAGTGAACACACACTAGAGAGCAGTGAAACACTCTCATACACACACACACTAGTGAACACACACACTAGAGAGCAGTGAAACACTCTCATATACATACACTAGTGAACACACACTAGAGAGTAGTGAAGCACTCTCATATACATACACTAGTGAACACACACTCGAGAGCAGTGAAACACTCTCATATACATACACTAGTAAACACACACTAGAGAGCAGTGAAACACTCTCATATACATACACTAGTGAACACATTAGAGAGCAGTGAAACACTCTCATATACACACACTAGTGAACACACACACACTAGGGGGCAGGGAAACACCCACACACACACACTAGGGGGCAGTGAAACACCCACATATACACACAATAGTATTATTGCTGCTGTTAGTAGTAACCATGGCTGGTACGGTATTCTTGCAGGAGGAACCGGACAACTGCCATACAACGGTGCTCCCATCGTTCCTGCTGGACTGGACGGTAAGAAACACAACATTGTGTTATTTGTGTTATTGTTTTTTGACCAGATTTGATATTGTGACTGATGTTGTCCTACAGGAACGAGTCAGCTCCAGCCTCAGACTGCTGAACTTGGCCCTGAAGCTAAATCTGCTGGTGCTTATGGTGCGTTCTAACATTCTTCTAATGCGTGTAATGTGACTCTTCCCAGCCAACATATCCATGTGGGCCCCACATGGGTTAAAGATGGGCTGCCAACCGGGCCCCCTTTAGGCAACCCAGTTGGGGCCTACAAAGATTTGTCCAATGGCTCCATATGGGCCACGTATGTATTTTGTGGGGCCACTAATCTGGTCTGCAAGTGTAACCTACTGTGTAACTGTAACCCTGCTTGGACTAGAAATGTAGCCTAACTGGGCCCCACAACAGTGACCCAAATGGTGCCCACAACTGGAGCCCAACTGGAGCCCAAAATAGCAGCCTAACTGGGCCCCACAAAGGTGACCCATCTAGGGCCCACATCTGTAGGCTAACTGGGTCCCATAACTGTAACCCAGCTGGGCCCTATACCTGTAATCTAACTGTGACCCAAATGGGGACCACAAACTGACCCAAACAGGACCCACAACTGGGGCCCAAAGTTAGAACCCAACTGGGTCCCAAAGTCAGAACCCAACTGGGTCCCAAAGTCAGAACCCAACTGAGGTCCATATATCATCAATCAAAAAGCCACTACAAGCCCACGTAAAACCCATAGAGCCCAGATAGAACCCATATGGGTCCCTCATGGACATGTTAGCAGGGTTAGTTCTGTGTAGGATCTCCAAATTCTCCCTCTCATTTATTTACTCTGTTTTGGTTTTTAGGGGATGTTCTAATAAATGTTCTAATTGCTGCTTGGCTAATTTCGAATGGCTGATCTTTCGACAGGTGTCCCTTATGGCGGCCAGCCAGCGGTTCTGGGCTCTGAGGGAAAGTCTCAAACGAAATATGGTAAGCGGCTGCCCTTAGAACACCTTTGAGGTAAAAGACATTAATCTGTGTTACCTTCACTCAGGACCGCTGTTTTCCTTGTTTTGAGCAGGTATTGGTGGTCTACCTTTTGCTGGCTCACCAATGGGATATGGCCCAGACCCCTATGGAAACTATGGTTTGTCTCTACTTCTTGTACACTATACGTTAAATACATACTTCTGGCCATATAGTTTGTTTGATAATACACCTAATTCTATATTTATCTGTAATTATATGGGTTATCTTCTTTATCTTCTCCTCAGGAAATCCCTATGCAGCTCAGCCCTACGGTCCGAAACAAGGAGGACCATATGGTGCACCATACAACCCCAAGCCTCTAGGATTGAGTTCTGATCCCAAATCTTTTGGCCAATATGGTTAGTTGGTCAGATGTTGTGGGTTCCTTCTCCCCAATGGTCCTTTCAAACAGTGAGATCTTCATTAGTAACAATGTATTTGAAAGCTACCTGCATGGAGCCTTCATGAAACATGAGCTTTTATAATGCATTTAAATCAGAATACATCAGAATGGAACTGATGCACCATTTAAGGTGGCACAGGAAATTCAAACAAGACACTGGCAAATGAGAAGCTGAACGTTAGTGGTAGAATGGACCTGCTGCATCATTTAAGGTGGAACAGGAAATTTAAATAAGACACTGGCAAACAAGAAGCTCAACCTCAGTGCTAGAATGGACCTGCTGCAACATTTAAGGTGGAACAGGAAATTCAAACAAGAATAGGGTGAACAAGAAGCTAAACATAGGTGCCAGAATGTAACTGCTGCACCATTTAAGGTGGTACAGAGAACAGTGAACTGGAAGCTGCCAAATAAGAAGCTGACTGTCAGCGCCAGAATGTAATTGCTGCTCCATTTAAGGTGGAACACGAAATTCAAACAAGACACGGGCGAACAAGAAGCTGAACGTTAGTGGTAGAATGGACCTGTTGCGGCATTTAAGGCGGAACAAGAAATTCAAACAAGACACTTGCAAACAAGAAGCTAAACGTTAGTAGTAGAATGGACCTGCTGCGGTATTTAAGGTGGTACAGGAAATTCAAACAAGAATAGGGTGAACAAGAAGCTAAACATAGGCGCCAGAATGTAACTGCTGCACCATTTAAGGTGGAATGGGAAATGTTTAAACTATCACTTACTGGCCTGTAAGTATTGCTGTCTGTGAATCTTGTGGTGTCTTACAAACTCTGGATCTCTCTCCTCAGGAATCGGGGGGTTGCCGTACGGGGGTCAGCCACTGGGACCTGGCAGCAAGGCTAAATCCTCCGGTAAATATGGCGACCCCTGAAATGTTCTATTAGTCATTCTTACTTTGTCCAGGAGAAATCTGGAACTAAACCAGTTCTTCAAACTGGAGCTCAAGATCTGATCTACTTCTCTCACAATAACATATTCATGTTCTTTTGTACTGAATGTATGATTATTTACATCCGTTCTAATCAGATCTGCTGTTCTTACTGTTATTGGGTAAAGGCTTTTATACTACCAGCTCAGGTTTCTCAGACAGTAGTTTACCTAAACACTCACTCTTCACTCTCCTCCTCAGGAGCTGAACTAGGAATGGGAGGCCTGCCTTATGGCGGACAGCCACTCAGTCTTAGCCCTGATGCTGGAAAGTCTGGGAAATATGGTAAGACTCAGAAACGTCTTTAAACAACAGTGCCAACAGCGCTTAAACAGAAGCAGTTTGGTGGAAAGGTTCTGTGATGTCTCTCTGATGGTTAGAGTCTAAATGGTTGGCAGGAATGGCGTCTGGTCCAAATTGTTCCCAATTATCCACTAAATTTGGTTGATTGAGTTGGGACAGTTGATATTTAGAGTCAAGTTGGTTCTGTTTGGTTTATTGAAATAGATAAATCTGGTAATTGTGGTCAAAAAAGACCAAGGAAAGTTTATTTGTAAAGCACATGTCATACACAGTGGCAACTCAAAGTGCTTCTCATAATTAATGACATAAAGGCATTTAAAAGGCATCAAAACATTAAAATAAAGCATTTAAAAAGAAACAAGAAATATAAAAATACAAAACAAACCAAAAAAATTAAACATAAAAATTCAAGGTTTAAAAGTGGCGTTGGACTATTAAAGTGTTGTAGAAGAGAAGTTTAGGCCATGTTCAGACTGCCAACCCAAATCTGACTTGATCTGTGATGGTCTAAGCAGCTAATAACCACATGAAGCCAAGATTTTGCAAATCAGACCCAAACCATATTTGGAGATTTGTGATTTTTCCAGATGCCCCTCAGTCTGAAGCTCCGGATGCTCAAATCGGAAAAGTCTTTTGTGTCAAACTAACACTGGCCTCGATTTTCAAGCGATTTTACTGTCACAGACAAATTTCCAATGTCAGAATAAAATACTGAGAATCTTGCTAGAGTTGAGTTGCGCTCAAGTCATCTCCATGGTTTAGTGTGAGGTGGTCAAGACTGCCGGTTTAAGTACATCTTTTTCTCGTCCGAGCGTTCCGATGAAATCAACCGTGTAATATTATCATAAGTCTGAAGTCTTGGCTCACGCAAACAGTGACGCCAACCAATAGGAGAGCTCTGTTCACCACCAAACGGGAGGCGGCAAGGCAAGTACAGGAATGTCTGGCGGGTAAAGAAGTTAGACATGGAGGAGAGTCCAGCGAGGGTTCTGTAACTGCTGTTCTCCTGGACTGTACAAAAGGAGGAGAAACTGGTGGAGCTGTGGAGTGAGCTGTGGAGTGAGCTGTGGAGTGAGCTGTGGAGTGAGCTGTGGAGTGAGCAAGAGTGACATGTCTTCACATTTTTACCACGACAGAGTGGAAAAGGAAAAATGGTGGACAGAAAACGCTGAAGCTCTCCAAATCCCAACTGAACGGAGCTACAGTTTCAATTAGCCTAGCAGCTAACCATACATTTACATACCCCCCCCCCCCCCCCATAGAGTCCTATTCATTTGGAGCACATCCAAACATTATAGTTTTGTTTAATCTACAGTCTCCAAACTGCCTGGACTCACTCAAGGCAGACCCCTAAACACACTGACCCGCACTCCTCTACTTCTCGTTTATTCATCCCTCGTTTCTCACACTGCATAAGCTGCGCAGCCGTCCTGCGTTTCCGTCAGGAGATACACTTTTCTAATTTAAGAATTTTACTTTATGTTCACTCGTCTGTCTCTCTTTGTCTCTCCAGGCCAGCCCTCTGTGCCTTACGCTCCAGAACCCCTTAGCTTTGGTGGTGAAGCTAAATCAGCAGGGAAATACGGTAAGGCCTTATCCCTTCATCCCTTCATCCCTTCATTCCTTTATTATCCCCTCATTCCTTTATCATCACCATCACTGTTCCTTCATCCCTTCATTCCTTTATTATCCCCTCATTCCTTTATCATCACCAACACTGTTCCTTCATTCCTTTATTATCCCCTCATTCCTTTATCATCACCAACACTGTTCCTTCATCCCTTCATTCCTTTATCATCACCAACACTGTTCCTTCATCCCTTTGTTCCTTTATCATCACCAACACTGTTCCTTCATCCCTTCATTCCTTTATCATCACCAACACTGTTCCTTCATCCCTTCATTCCTTTATCATCACCAACACTGTTCCTTCATCCTTTCATTCCTTTATCATCACCAACACTGTTCCTTCATCCCTTCATTCCTTTATCATCACCAACACTGTTCCTTCATCCCTTCATTCCTTTATTATCCCCTCATTCCTTTATCATCACCAACATTGTTCCTTCATCCCTTTATTCCTTTATCATCACCAACACTGTTCCTTCATCCCTTCATTCCTTTATCATCACCAACACTGTTCCTTCATCCCTTCATTCCTTTATCATCACCAACACTGTTCCTTCATCCCTTTATTCCTTTATCACCACCAACACTGTTCCTTCATCCCTTCATTACTTTATCATCTCCAACACTGTTCCTTCATCCCTTCATTCCTTTATCACCACCAACACTGTTCCTTCATCCTTCATCCTTTCATTCCTTTATCATCATCAACACTGTTCCTTCATCACCTTATTCCTTTATCATCACCAACACTGTTCTTTCATCCTTTCATTTATTTATCATCACCAACACTGTTCCTTCATCCTTTCATTCCTTTATCATCATCAACACTGTTCCTTCATCACCTTATTCCTTTATCATCACCAACACTGTTCCTTCATCCTTTCATTTATTTATCATCACCAACACTGTTCCTTCATCCTTTCATTCCTTTATCATCATCAACACTGTTCCTTCATCCCTTCATTCCTTTATCATCATCACCACTGTTCCTTCATCCTTTCATTTATTTATCATCACCAACACTGTTCCTTCATCCTTTCATTTATTTATCATCATCAACACTGTTCCTTCATCACCTTATTCCTTTATCATCACCAACACTGTTCCTTCATCCTTTCATTTATTTATCATCACCAACACTGTTCCTTCATCCTTTCATTCCTTTATCATCATCAACACTGTTCCTTCATCACCTTATTCCTTTATCATCACCAACACTGTTCCTTCATCCTTTCATTTATTTATCATCACCAACACTGTTCCTTCATCCTTTCATTTATTTATCATCACCAACACTGTTCCCTCATCTCATTATTCTGATTTAGTAAAATTAAACATGCTCCATGATATTGTCTACAGGCCAGCCAGCACTACCCTTCGACTCTGGAATGGTTGGCCCAGTGACAGACGGCCAGTCTGTTGACCGGCCTGGTATGTGTTCTTCTTCTTCTCACTGATTTTAATATGTGCTGTTATAGTGTTGAGTTGTTGAGAAATCACTAATAGACTGAACACTGTCTGTACGTCTGTCTGTCTGGAAATAAGGAGGGGTATGTTATTTGGGTATGTTGTGCCAGGATGTCCAATAACTTCCACTTCCATTTCATCCTGTCTGTGCAGTCTTGCCTTATGAAGCTCTGCCTCCTGGTCCCGAGATCGATGGGGTAAAGTCTGTTGACCAGTTTGGTAAGTAATCACAATAGCTTTTAAATATGTGTCAGGCATTTTACTTCAAACAAGGAGGTCAAATTCCTCAAATTCTTCATTATGTTTATAATTAAACAGATGTAAAGAGATGTAAACAGAGCCATTCAGAGTGAAATGCTGTCCTAGAGGAAGTCAGAACTGTTCACAGTGGTGGTGACTGGAACCAGACGTCCACCTTTAATAGCTCCCTCACAGCAAGTTATCACATAAAACAGTTATGAATATGCTGCGTCTAAAAGATAATGTTGAGGCCACTGGTGGGTTTGATAGTAAATAGAATGTGTATATTTGTGTTGTAGACAAGGAGACCCCTGGTTCCCATCACCACCACTGTTAACAACATCACCACCATTGAAAACACCATCACCCCCACTGTAAACACCATCACCACCACCACCACTGTAAAAAATCACCACCACTGTAAACAACATCTGGACCACAACCCCCTCTGAATGGGAATGGGAACTCTGAATTACATCTCAGTCCCTGAATTATGTAGAATTTTTGACAAATTGGTGGAATTCCCCCTTAAATAAGCAACTAGTGTGTATTAAAATATGTAGTGTGTTCTCTGTACAGGATGTGTAACTTATTTACACTTATTAAATAAACAATAACACATTATTTGACTAGAGCGCTCTATAACTGCTGTACTGTTGTTGTTAAAGCATAATCCACAAATCTGACCACATATTCCTCTAAAAGTCCGTCTAAAGTCTTTAACTCTTACTGATAGTGTTGTGCACTTACTTTAATTTACAATCGCATGCTCTGATTGTCTAACTGTACAAGGTGGGGCTGAAGGCAGGGGCTTCTTAATCTTGAAATATGGGTGTGGTTTCCTTTTTGAATGTGCTTATGTGATATCTACAGGAGAAGGAGAGATCCCACCCCAGCCTGACGCCGCTCTGCTAGGATTTGGAGAAGGAAACGTCAAATCCACAGGTACACGCAGTCTGCATATCAGCTCCACTGACCATACAGGAGCTCCACTTACAGACTGTAGTTCATCTGATTCTCTGTATACTTTATTACTCTGTTCTTTAATGATCAGGACCCCCACAGGACCACCACAGAGCAGATACTATTAGAGAGGTGGATCATTCTGGAGTGTTTAAACACCTCCTCAGTGTCACTGCTGGACTGAGAATCGTCCACCAACCAAAACTATCCAGACAGCAGTGTCCTGTGGGCGGCGTCCTGTGTCCACTGATGAAGGACTAGAGGAACACAAACTGTGCAGCAGTAGATGAGCTGTCATCTTCCAGATCTGTCATGTTTGTCTTCACTGGTGAAACCTGATAGGCTCTGGAATGGATGGGTACCTCGTCTGTAGTTAAGATTTTATGCTTGAGAATATCAGTCTTTCCCAAATTCTCAGTACAGACCGATGGCCAGGTCTGAAAGAGATTCAGCAGGTCAGGAGGATGGGTCTTCTGAAATCACTGAAGTCCCAGGCTGAGGTGAAAACTGAGGTTTCAGCCTCATCTGCATTCTCTAGGGGCAAAGCCACACACCATCGTCCTCTGATCCTCAGCCTGTAGTTGCGTTCTCCTCCATTTAACTGGACTCCCGGTCGACTCTTCACTCTGCTCTATATACTGTCTTACAGGAACAGGTGGTAACATCGCTGGAGGAATCCATCCAGAAGGTAAAGGAAGGAGAACACACCTGTTCATCCATACTTTCAAGCTATGTACACACACACACACACACACACACGTTCAAATAACATGACTCAGCCAAGCTTCTTTGTATTGTAGCTTGAAGTTTCTTTCTGTTGGATGTGGCGGCTACGCAGGCTGAGCTTTCTTCTTGTCGTACACTATCAGTCAAAAGTTTGGACACACCTCCCCGTGTTTATTATAATAATAATAATAATAATAATAATAATAATAATAATACATTTTATTTATATAGCGCTTTTCAAGAACTCAAAGACGCTTTACAAAATAAATAAAAAATAAAAAAATAAAAAAATGTAAAAGTCGGAAAGGGAGCAAGCAGCAGAAAAAAAGAAAAAAAATAGAAAAGTACAAATATAAACAAGGTATGACATTACAAATTAAAAGCAGATCTGAAAAGGTGGGTTTTGAGGAGAGATTTAAATGTAGACTGATCTGAGCAGTCTCTTATGGATTTTGGCAGAGCATTCCATAGGGAGGTCGCAGCTATGGAGAAGGCTCTATCACCCCAGGTCCAGTGGTGGTGATGCCTTAGTCCTGATGGGAATGGACAAAAGATTGGCACAGGTTTATCTTTAGACATTTAAATGTTATCAAAACAGAAAGTTGCAACAACAGCCACATTGAGCCTTCAGATCTGTGTCCAGCGCCAGGGACAGCACTCTGAACATGTTGTTCAATGTGGTTGTTGTTGTAACTCAACTTTCTGTGTTGATAATGTTTGAACCACAAGAGATATTGCAAATCTGGTTGCATCAATCGATTTCTGAGACAGTTCTGGTCTTCTTTGACGTGCTACACGACCACCTTCCCATTGGAAAAACTCGCCCTTGATCCAATATGGCGGCTTTCAAGATAACCTAAGAGATAGGCTCCCTTACCCGTTACTTACTGGCGGATATTCAGATACGTCCTGAGACTTTTGACTCACCCTGTAGATATCCAGGGAGGTGTGTCCAAACTTTGGACTGGTAGCGAAGGTCAAAGAGGTGACTTTGACTTCATGCTTTCTCTCTTCCTCATGCTGTTTCATCTTCTCTCCTCATGGGGGGGTAAATATTATAGATCTGTTATAGACTATAGATCTAGCAGCTCTTTAGGCTTCATTGCATCATGAAGTCTCAACTTCCACCATGATTCGACTTGATCTTCTCACTGTACCACCAATAAACAGCAGTAAACACTAAGAGTACATACCATCCACAGGTAGTAGAGCCAGTGCAGCACTTGGTGCATTTGTGCTGCACGGGTGCATTTTTACACCCCCGAATTCTTCCATTCAGTCCACTCCTTTCTCCTTTAGCTGTCTCTTTCCCCGCTGCCCCCACCGCTGGCCCCGCCCCCGCCTTGGCTAGAGTCACGGCTGTCCTGCCTGAAACTGGGGCCTCCTCTCTAGCTCCTCAGGCCGAACCACCGAGCCCCCAGCTTCCTTCGCTCGTGCTGCAGCCGGTGACGCCCCAGCAGATCCACATTCAGCAGCAGCTCAAAGTCCACCTTCATCCGCAGGGCAAGTCCTGGACAGGTATTCCAGCCTGAGTGTAGCTCAGTACAGTTACAGGCTGTAGCCCAACGGTTGCCCCACAGCTGATCATCTCCTGTGCCCTCACGATTGGTCAGTTTCTGACCACAGTTGACCAGATGTTATGGTATCAGGCAGAGTTGTGGTGCTGTATGGACATTAAAGGTTGAGAGTGGTCCGCCACCCAAAAATACCCAGCCAAGAGCAGCCCTGTGCATCAGCTGATGAGCTACAGTCGGTAACTGGCTTTATGCTTGCATGGCTTTTAAAGGGAGCCCCGGCTGGTAACACTTATAAGCCTTAATATGATGTAATGACTCTAAATTATTAAGACATGTTATTAAAAATCACTAAAAGTATCAGATTTATTAGATTTTGTGTAAAATCCGCTGCACGTGGGTCTCCATTGTTGTATCTACTGACGTGATCAGCAGGTAGTGACGTCAAATGGTTGCAGTAACCGGCCGACACTCTTGAGCACAGCTAGCTACTAAACATGCTACTGTTCAGTCTTTACAGTTTGAGCTAGAACACAACATTTCTGTCATCAGCGGCGACATCACACACCACGTTAGTGTAAATGGTGAACAGAGAGGGTGGAGGAGAGAGTGACACAGTGCTGGAGTAGTTGTGAAGCTGTGTGTTGGTGTTGACGGAGAAGGAGAGTGTCTGTTAAAGGAGCTCTGCTTTCTAGCAGGAAACATTCACACTCAGTAAACAGCTAGATACACTGAACGGGAGTGTCTCTGAGCTTCACACTCCTTTATTAGTGAAGTAGTATGTTCACTACTAAGACTGGACTTTCACCTTCAGGATCCACAAACGAGGAGAAGCAGCTGACGCTAACGCTAAACGTTGTCCAGCGCATGTTCACATTTCTTCTCGCGGTTCTCCATAATCTGGGGCTTTTGGACTTCCTGTGTGGGGAAACTGTGGCACTGCATTGTGTTTTAATCTACGCTTAAAACCAACAGCCTCCGTCAAGTCTCTCACCAGTGGTGGTCTACTGAACCACTCAAACTCATCCAGACTGAAGTGAGGAGAGCAGAGCGGGGGTCTTTGGGTAGCTGTGTTGGTCCACACGCTGCTTCACTAACTATTCTCCTTGTTTATGTTTGTGAAGCTGTTTAGACTAATATCAGTCTTCACACTGCCTTTCACTGAAACAACATCAACAACACAATATACATGGTTTTCTTTAAGCTTTCTTTCACTCCTCCACACCACAGTCCAGTTCAGACCTGAAACCATTTAGAATAAAATAGTTAATTTATAAATAAATCTGATAATTTTGTGATTTTTTTACAAAAAAATATATAATTTAGAATCAAGTCAGCCGGTTCCTTTAAAGGTTTGCTTTTTAAAGCGTTTTTCGTTTGAGATCAAAACAGACCTTTTACAGTCTTGTGGTTTTGAATATCTCAAGCTCGAGATCACATATCGTCGGCGTCCAAAGAAAAACATCTCAACATCTCAATTTTTGTGGATTTTTATTTTTCTACATAATTTGAACTCGACAGCTGCCACTTACATTGTGTGATAATCTCATAACGAGTGGGCCAATAGAAATACTCCAAAATAGCTTGGAAACATTTCTGGTTCCATTGACTTACAGTTTTTGGCCTCTCCTGTAAAGTTGCCGCTTTGGAAGGACCTGTTTTTCTTTGGACAGCAACTATCTTTATTTAAAAGGTTAAAGGTTTCTCCAACTCTTAAAAAGAAGATAGTGTAGATGCTGAGATCTTGTTCTGATAAACAGGTTTGGGGGTTTTATAGCTCTTATAAAAATATACATTCTCATTTTTACATTTAAATACACTCAAATGTTTGTTTTAGTAATATTTGTGTACATCGGCTCCAACTTCATTATATACACTCGTCTCACAACACATTCAGATCGAAACTTCTTTATAATTATATACATATATATTCAGTTCAAACCTGTTTATTTGAATACTTTCAAACAACTTATTCTATAGTTTTGATCTCTTCACAGTTATTCACTAATATAATTAATATTAATATAGTACTAATAAGAGAAACCTGGATAGGTCTACCCAAAATTTTGACTGGTGGTGTATTACTTCTCTCACTATATGAAATGTTTGCTTTTTCAGGAGGAACCGGCGGCAAATATGACATAAAAGGATTCCTTGGGAATGGATATCAAGGTAAAGATATTATTATTATTAAGTCTTAAAATAGTCTTATTATTATTATTAATATTATTATTATTAAGCCTTGCAATAGTCCTATTACTAATATTGTTATTACTATTACTATTGTTACTAGTATTTATATTATTATTGTTATTATTATTATTATTATTATTATTATTATTATTATTATTATTATTATTAAGCTTTACAATGGTATTATTATTATTATTATTATTATTATTATTATTATTATTATTATTATTATTATTAAGCCTTACAATAGTCTTATTACTAATATTGTTATTACTATTATTATAGTTATTATTATTAAGTCTTACAATATTATTATTATTATTATTATTATGCCTTGCAATAGTCTTACTACTAATATTGTTATTACTATCATTATTGTTACTTGTATTGTTATTATTATTATTATTATTATTATTATTATTATTATTATTATTTTTATTTTTATTATTAAGTCTTACAATAGTCTTTTTATCATTATTATTATTATTATATTTATTATTATCATTATTATTATTAAGCCTTACAATAGTATTATTGTTATAATTAATCTTTAGTCTTACAATAGTCTTATTATTATCATTGTTTCTATTATTATTATTATTATTATTATTATTATTATTATTATTATTAAGCCTTGCAATTGTCTTATTACTAATATTGTTATTACTATTATTATTGTTACTAGTATTGTTATTATTTTTGTTATTATTAATCTTTAGTCTTACAATAGTCTTCTTTTTATTATTATATTTTTTATTATTATTCAGTCTTATTATGGTCATTTTATTATTTTTATCATTATTATTTAGTCTTATCTTACAATCATCTTATTATTATGATTATGGTTATTATGATTATGATGATTATTATTATGATTATTATTATGATTGTTATTATTATTATTATTATACATAATTATCATCTTTAGGTCTACATGGTGATCTCAAACAGCTCTATTGGAATTCTGTTTCTCATACTGTACTCTCGTTTATCTCCCCTCTCATCTTCTCTCCCCAGGATGATACAGAGGAATGAAGTCCTGAATAAATGTGTATCTTAATATTTTTTACTCTGTGTTTTTAGGAATTGTTGTATATTTGTCATATTCTAGTTTCATGTTTGTCAGCTATGTGTGTAATTTCCCCCAGTTTCCTAAACAGAATACAATTTAGATTTTGTTTTTGTTTGTTTGTTTTTTGTTTTTTCCCATTCAGGAAAAGGATACTGCATGTACTGTACAGTATAAATAGCATAAAGATGTGTTTTTATGATATACCCCTCTGACCTCTCTCTGTTATCGTGTTCTTTGTTCTTGTGTTCTGTTGTGTAGTTGAGAGCAGAATAATTTATTTAGCATGAGGAAGAACTTTGTTGTTTGTCTGATTTTTAGACAAGGTCCATTTTTTAATAAAAAGATGGGGAAAGCTGAAATCCACTGTTTTCTTTTCTGGCCTTGCTAATGAACTACAACACCAAGAGCTATTGCTAAAGATCTCCATGAGAGGGCAGCATAGAAAATGAACTAACCATTCTGGGTGGGCTTTGGGAGCCCTAAACATTTAGGCTGGCACACCAAGAAGTGCATCATAAAATTGGTGGGCCAGTGGTGGCACATCACCAAATGGGCAGGACCATTCCTTGCACATGAAGAAGTGGGCGGGACCAAGTGTGTGGGCCAATGATTCCATACCATAATTAAGTAGGCAGGCCATTGTAGATTGGGTGGGTTGCACATTGTGAAATGATTAAGCCTGTGGTTGCATTGTGGGCATGGCCATGTTTCTTTTCCTGTATATATATATATATATAAAAATACTGCAGTAGGCGGGGCCTTTACCATTCAAGTGGGCATGAATATGTTGTATACATTTGTATACCAACAACTATATATATAAATTTGTATATATATATATATATAATTGTATATATATAATTGTATATATATAATTGGTTTACATTGGTGTACAACCTATATATTACAAATACTTTCAAACAGGTGGTTAAAAAAATATTATAATGTACTTAACACCACAGTAGGCGGGGCCTTTAGAGTTGTACCATTCAAGTGGGCATGGTCATGAAGTTCACACAACAGAGTGGGTGGAGCCATTAGTTGCACACCAAAGCATGAAAGCTGGGCTGTTGCTGAAACTATAGCACCTCAACTACAGTGCACTGAGCCACAGTGGACAACTATGGTGGAACCATATCCCGGAGCACTGGAGAGATTATCCTGCTCGTCTTAGGAGCTCGAGTAGATGTCTCGGAGGAGCCATGGCACCTTACAAGGGGGCAAAACTCATTGACTTCCACAGTTCTCCTCCTCACCTGCAGTTCAACAAGTATGTCTTGAGCGGCTACCGTCCCGTGTCCACCTCCAGAGGATGCCTTCAGAGTCTCTTCTACTTGCACAATGAGTCTGGGAACATCTACACACACGGTAAGAGACGATAAGCGATCCTCCTTTGACCCCTAATCATCTTTTTCATCTGCTCGGTCGAGCCTTTGGCCTGCTTCTTTATGCTGACGCATGGGGTTAGATACAGGATCCTGTTCCACTAGGTTACCCCAGAGTTCAAATCCCATGAATATATACTCCTGCTACCCTCCAATTTGGTGTACTTTCTCTCAAGAGCACTTGGACGTGCATGCTCCATGGGGGTGCATAATTGGATTAGGCCAGATTAGAGCTAATCTGCAATGTGTGGGAATCGGCGTCCCATTAAAGGATGCTATAATAATATGTGGCTGAATATGCAAACCTGTGGCTGAAAATCTCATTTGGTTTTGGTTTTTGGACGCTTTGGTCACACTCGGTTTGAGGCTGGATGCCAACCGTCTTGCCAACGCTGGACTGACACAGTAACCTCTGTGGCCTCTCCGGGTTTCCTTAAGAACATTAGCAGGATTAAGAACTTGAAGCTTCCACATGGGAGCACCATCAGCGGGATATATTGGAATGGCAGATTGATGAATAAGTGGTAACTCCAGTAAAAGTGCTGACCCCTCAATGATGTTTTGACCCAAGTACGAAAACAATGTCAGTAAAAATGCAGTAATGTTTAAAGAACCGTCAAAGCTGCAACAGATCTTCTGAGTAGCATCTATAAGAACTTAATCAACAAAATTAAATCATTCAGTGTGGTTGGTATAGTGTAGTGGGTTACACTGCTGCCCTCCAGGCTGTAGACTGGGGTTCTATACCCCACCTGGGTAACCACCTTACACTACACCAATAAGAGTCTATGGGTAAGACCACTAACACTACCTTCACCTACCTGTGTACAGGTAAACTGTAACACTGCCTTCACCTACCTGTGTACAGATAAACTGTAACACTACCTTCACCTACCTGTGTACAGGTAAACTGTAACACTACCTTCACCTACCTGTGTACAGGTAAACTCTAACACCACCTTCACCTACCTGTGTACAGATAAACTGTAACACTACCTTCACCTACCTGTGTACAGGTAAACTGTAACACTGCCTTCACCTACCTGTGTACAGATAAACTGTAACACTACCTTCACCTACCTGTGTACAGATAAACTGTAACACTGCCTTCACCTACCTGTGTACAGGTAAACTGTAACACTACCTTCACCTACCTGTGTACAGGTAAGCTGTAACACTACCTTCACCTACCTGTGTACAGGTAAACTGTAACACTACCTTCACCTACCTGTGTACAGGTAAACTGTAACACTACCTTCACCTACCTGTGTACAGGTATACTGTACCACTACCTTCACCTACCTGTGTACAGGTAAACTGTCTAACACTACCTTCACCTACCTGTGTACAGATAAACTGTAACACCGCCTTCACCTACCTGTGTACAGGTAAGCTGTAACACTACCTTCACCTACCTGTGTACAGTTAAACTGTAACACCGCCTTCACCTACCTGTGTACAGATAAACTGTAACACTACCTTCACCTACCTGTGTACAGTTAAACTGTAACACCGCCTTCACCTACCTGTGTACAGGTAAGCTGTAACACTACCTTCACCTACCTGTGTACAGGTAAGCTGTAACACTACCCTCACCTACCTGTGTACAGGTAAACTGTAACACTACCTTCACCTACCTGTGTACAGGTAAACTGTACCACCACCTTCACCCACCTGTGTACAGATAAACTGTAACACTACCTTCACCTACCTGTGTACAGGTAAACTGTAACACTACCTTCACCTACCTGTGTACAGATACACTGTAACACTACCTTCACCTACCTGTGTACAGATAAACTGTAACACTGCCTTCACCTACCTGTGTACAGATAAACTGTAACACTGCCTTCACCTACCTGTGTACAGGTAAACTGTAACACTACCTTCACCTACCTGTGTACAGATAAACTGTAACACTGCCTTCACCTACCTGTGTACAGGTAAACTGTAACACTACCTTCACCTACCTGTGTACAGGTAAACTGTACCACCACCTTCACCCACCTGTGAACAGATAAACTGTAACACTACCTTCACCTACCTGTGTACAGGTAAACTGTAACACTGCCTTCACCTACCTGTGTACAGATAAACTGTAACACTACCTTCACCTACCTGTGTACAGGTAAACTGTAACACTACCTTCACCTACCTGTGTACAGGTAAACTCTAACACCACCTTCACCTACCTGTGTACAGATAAACTGTAACACTACCTTCACCTACCTGTGAACAGATAAACTGTAACACTACCTTCACCTACCTGTGTACAGGTAAACTGTAACACCACCTTCACCTACCTGTGTACAGATAAACTGTAACACTACCTTCACCCACCTGTGTACAGATAAACTGTAACACTACCTTCACCTACCTGTGTACAGGTAAACTGTAACACTGCCTTCACCTACCTGTGTACAGGTAAACTCTAACACCACCTTCACCTACCTGTGAACAGATAAACTGTACCACCACCTTCACCCACCTGTGAACAGATAAACTGTAACACTACCTTCACCTACCTGTGTACAGGTAAACTGTAACACTGCCTTCACCTACCTGTGTACAGATAAACTGTAACACTACCTTCACCTACCTGTGTACAGGTAAACTGTAACACCACCTTCACCTACCTGTGTACAGGTAAACTGTAACACTACCTTCACCTACCTGTGTACAGATAAACTATAACACTACCTTCACCTACCTGTGTACAGGTAAACTGTAACACCACCTTCACCTACCTGTGTACAGGTAAACTGTCTAACACTACCTTCACCTACCTGTGTACAAGATACAACATCAAAATTACCCACATGCTAACGATACTGTGGTCAGTAACCTTGGCCCAAACAACTTGTTTTGAAGGACCATCCTACCAAGCCAGGCAGAGCAAGGCCAATAAAGGCTCTACTGGACCCCTGGTCAACGTTAAAACCACTCAGGAACCCATAACGGAGCCTCCTTATTTCTTATTTATTAGCATCCTTATTTCTGAAAGCTGGAATGTGAAATAACCTCCTTCATTTTTACCCCATCCTATCAGGTATCCCGTTCATGGGCTTCCTGCTGCTCCTGCCCCTGAGCATCCCCTGGTGGGATGTGGACGAATGGTGGCTCTGCGTGGTCCATTATTTGGCCTGCCTCTCACCCACTGTGGGCTCAGTCTTCTACCACATCTTCATGAACCACGAGGGAGGTGTCCGCATCTACGACACCCTGCTCTCCTTGGACATGTTCGGCGTCTGTCTTGTCAACACACTGGGTAAAGCCTCTTATTTTTAAAAGCCAAATTTGTTATTGTCTGTAAACACCGTATCAGAACACTTACTGCACAGTCCATAAAGTTCATACATGTAGGCTAAGCAGACAAAACAGAATGTTTTGAATTCATTGCTGTTGTGACATGTTTAGAGTCCACAGCAGTTTAGCTCCAGCCAATCACAGTGAAGTCACATGCAGTGTTGTTACTGCAGGCAGTCAGTGGCAGTGCTATTAGCATGGAAGACGTAAGGAATACAATGGCTGCGTCCAAAATCAGCCATTTCCATACAGTGTGTTCAAGGGACCCCAAGCCGAAACCTTTAGAACTGTTAGGCCAAACAAGTGAAAATGAAAAATTTATAACAAAAATGATATTTTTAATGGGGCGGTTACGTGTTTATTGGGGTGGATGTTTTACTGCTTAGCTCCAGGGCTAAAGCTACACTACTGCTCAAAAGTTTGGGATCACAGTGAAATGTTCAAGTTTTAATGGAGTATCTTCTTCCTTAACACAACAATGAACTGACGGGTCTCTAAAGAAAGTTGTTTCTTTCTGGTCATTGTGAGTCGGTCAGCAAAGACATCAACTGCTGATCTCCAGATACTAAACTAACCTAGAATGTTGTTCCCTTTTATACTCACTTATTAGTAGAATGTTTTTCAGCTGTGATCACAATTGAGCAAGAGTGTCCTAACAACCAATTAGTCCAATAACATCCTTAACTTGGATTGGTGGTCGTACCAGGAGATTTAGACAGAGGACTGAGAATTACTGATAATAGAACTATATGTAAAATAAGCCTCTATACAAAAATAGACTTTAATACAAACATTTTTATTCTTTAAAAATCATCTACACTTACATTAATTGAGAAATGGACAGTAATGTTTGTGAATTGCATGAAAATTGCATGAAATGAAATTCTAAAGTGGTCCTAAACTTTGGAGCGGTGGCGTAACTGCTCTAGTGTAGTACACACATTAACACCTTACTGTTATATAAGGAGTCTCTCCGGAGCAGCCAGAGCTTCCCAGATGTTACTCAGCTTCCAGCACTCGAGCCCAACGTAACTAAAGAAAAAGTAAAGAGAGTCATTACAGCATATCAGCGTCTCTCTCTCTCTCTCTCTCTCTCTCTCTCTCTCATCCTCCTTAAAGAACCGCAATTTTACTACAATGTGATAAAAACCCGAGCATGAAGTGAGGCTCTCTCTGTAGCTGCAGTAAACATGTCTGCTCTGTGGTAGTATTTTCTTAATAATTTGTTAGTTTTGGGTATGAAGAGATGTATGTTACACTCTTTCAGCAGTAAGGTGGTCACACTGTATTTTTTGGTGGGCAGATAAAAATATTTGGTTTATCTTGTTAAGTCAGTGTTTAATAAATGTTAAGTTCAGAAATGTTTGGCATCAACTTGTTATTAATAGTGTGAGTTTAGCAGCAAATAAAGTAGAAAACTTCTAGATATCGGCTCTAAAAATCGGCAACACATATCGGCCATCGGCCGACCCTGACCTCGGCATCAGCATCGGCTACAGAAAACCCTACATCGGTCAATCTCTAGTACTGACATTTCTTCTGCGGTTAAAAAACTATACCTAAACGTCTCCAAGCTACAGCTCGACCCCAAAAAAAACAAACAAAGACGTTTACAGTGGTGGTCTGACGTCTTATGTTAAAGGATGTTGGTCAGATGGTGGACGTAGTGCGTCCAAGGTTGTGTGGATACTAAACACTTGTGTACTGAAGGAGCTTGATGGCTTTACCAGTCCAGCATTGACCACTGGGCCCAGTCTAGCATGTACTGTTCAAGTAGGAGATTTCGGATGCAGCCAATGATACATTGTGCTGTTCCTAAAGTCGTGCAACAAGTTGTCCACAAAGGACCTTGATTCTTCTATCCTTTGCCAACAAACAAAGATGAACAATCAGATGTATCCTATGATCCCGTCTCACTTTCTTTACTTCTTTATCTGCAGGTGCTCTGCCGATAGTTCACATTACCCTACTCTGCTACCCGTCCTCCAGGAGAGCCGCCCTGCTGGCTTATCTCCTCGTCTCCTGCCACGGCATCCACTGCGCGGTGACAGCAAGAAGCAACGTCCGGCGCTTGCGCTCCTTCGCATGGCAGGCCCTGTTCCGCTTCTTCCTCTTCATCCTGCGCTGGACTGGCCGCGGGACAGGAAGCCCTGACTCGCTACGTCTCTACCTGACCATGGATTCATTGGCACTGCTTGGAGGACTGGTGAACATCTCTCGTGTGCCGGAGCGTTTCAGTCCAGGCCGCTTCGACTACTGGTTCAACAGCCATCAGATTATGCACGTGATGGTGGTGCTGTCCATCATGTATCTACACTGGGGCATGCTGGAGGACTTGGCCTGGTTAAGGCAGTACCAGTGTCCTGCAGAGTAAAAGCAGGGAACTTCCGATATGGGGGGTCATACGTAGCAAGTTGTGAACCCCCTTCTTTTATATCTTCAAGAAATAGAGCTGTTTAACCAGGATGTGTTTGGGGTCTGAAGTTTGTTTCTTTTTATCTGCACTGGAGCTACAAGGCAGATGTAGCTAAGAAGCAATGGGACTCTATTAGAAATTAGCATTGTGCAATCTGCAGGGATCAGGGGTTAAACTTGGTTCTGGAATGTATTTCCCTTTTAACGAAGAACCTGTATGCTGTGTGGCCCAAGACTAGGCTTAATCCTTGGTTTTCAGACATACCACTATCTACAGAAATGGACAAAATGATGTGTGAGTGTGGGTTCTCCCCCCTGACCTCTGCCAGACCAGTTTATTGTCAACAAATGAGGAATAGATGGGACAGTGGCTTCAGGGACGAGCAAAAACCAAAAGAACAAACAAAAGAACTGAAAACTGAAACCTAAACCTGAAAACAAACCAAACAAAAATACACAAAACTACCCCTAACTACCTCTAACTCCCTAACTACAGGAGAAAAGGGTAGATCAACAAAAGGCACCCGTCCCCTACGTCCCACAGAGAACCTTATAGAACCTAACAAAGCTATAGCTAAATGAATAGCAGTGGAGAGCGCCCGGGCTGGTCTGGGCAGGATTTGTTCCAGGTCAGGTCAAAGGAGAGAACCCTGAACGTCCCTCAAGATGGCTGCTTGATGATCTTTTATACCACTTGGCTCCCCCTAGTGGTATGAAATGGGGTCGTAACAAGTCAGCATGACGTGAAATACAGGGCTTTATTTCTGTACTTGACCAAAGCTCATAACTCAGAATTTCCAAACCCTGACTAGAAACCCCAAAGAAAACAGTCAGTAATTCTCACCTGAATCAGCTCCGAGTTCAGAACTAGACAAGACATGACTATGGCTGCACACATTAACAGTGACATCACCACTTAGCTTCACTGAAATTAGATTTAGCTTCATATCAGATAAGCACAGCACATGTTATGAGACAGATCATAAGCAAATCCAGCCTGGAGGTTAAAGTTATCACAAACAATGGCCGGTTAGCTTAGCACCAACAACTCTTCCTGCTTCCTAGCCGCAATTGCCATGGAGCTTCAGTGCTAATCTACAGAAGCAAACGTCCGATGCCAGTCAGGGGCAAGAAAAACTGCCTAAAAGCAACAGGAAAAACTCCACTCTACTCACGTTTGTTGCCAGCTACTTTGATTTACACTGCAGATACAGTACCTCCTGCATGTAGCTGGTCATCAGTATGATGTTGCATGAAACTGCTGTGATGTGAAGGAGACTAATTGTGTTCTGAAGAGGCAGCGAGCCATAAATGAGAGTTTATGATATAATACATCAGAGTTTAGCCGACGAGAAGATTCTCGTTGTTCATAGAATTTTTTAGATTAGAATTTAGACACTCAAATTAGCCACATGTGATTTTGCACACAGCGGAATTTGACCTCCGCATTTAACCCATCCATGCAGTGAAACACCCACATATACACACACTAGTGAACACACTAGGGGGCAGTGAGCACACATGCCCGGAGCAGTGGGCAGCCCTATCCACGGCGCCCGGGGAGCAGTTGGGCGGGACTGAGGTGCCTTGCTCAAGAGCACCTCAGTCGTGGCTTGGGGGATCCCGGGGATCGAACCAGCGACCTTCCGGTCACAAGACCGGATCCCTATCCTTCAGGCCACGACTGCCCCATAGGTGACGTCAACTGAGGTTCTACCTCTATAGAGGTTCCAAAAATAGCACCAGATTTACCTAAAACACCAAAACAGGCGAGTCCAGTATTGTGGTACCATGTGGTGGAACACATGTCTCCAAGTCTGGGCAGGATTGAGTATCAACATGAGGGTGACTTGGCATGCAGGTGGGGCTTTCTGCACAGTGCTAGGTAGAAGTAAGCTCAATGGTGATCAAACTGGTACAGAAGGCAGGTAAGCAGGGGCACCTGATCTTGGCAAACGAAGCAACAGCAACAGACCACAAAGGATGGTCAGTTGTTCAGCTCGGCAAAGAAAGACCGAGAGTTCTGTTGGTAGTGACCAGGAAACATGTCTTATGCCTGGTTCACACTACACGACTAGTGTGGTCAGGTTTTAGTGTCGTTCACACTACATGACTGGTTGAGCTGTAATCGCGAGTCTTTCAGTTGTCGTGGCTTTCACACCACATGACTGGTCGGCAACGCGGGGCCACGACTTTCACATCAACAAACCAGCGATACCACAGTCGCCGACTGGCCTAGATATTAAACGTGCTAGATATTTGCCGGGCGCCTGCGATTAGTCGGCGAGCGTCCTTCAGCCATTCACACTACACGACTGAGCGAGCGCCGAGTGGTCGCCGATCTCAGAGCAGAGGTTTTTGTCGCCGATCTTCAAAAAACTGTCAGCAACTGAAAAACCAGGCCTTAATCGTGTAGTGTGAACTCGGCATTAGTTGCTCAACCACAGCTGGCACTGGAAACGTCTGAGTTACCTATTCCAAACTTCTCCTTTCAAGAAAACGTCCTAGCAGTAGCCCTTTCATTCCCAATTCGTCTAAAGTGAGTGATTTTATTTCATACTGAACGCCTTCAGCAGATCTTTATAAACGAAACACTTCATAGACGCTGAGGTTGTAGGTACTGCAACGCAGGGGCTTTCCAACAAGGCCTTTGAGACTGAAACCTTGACCGTGTGCAGTTTCAAATTGGAACTTTGGGGCAAAACACTGTCCGATGTATCCATCCATCCATCATCATCTACTTTATCCCGCTAGTCAAGGTCCAATGCTGGAACCAATGCTGGCGTCATCAGGGTACACCGTGAACAGGTCGCCAGGTCATCGCATGGCCAACACAAACTCACACCTACGGGCAGTTTAGAGTGAGGATCCTAACATGCATGTGTTTGGACTGTGGGAGGAAACCGGAGAACCCGGAGGAACACCAAAACAATATTGAGTCTGAAATGTTAAACATCTTGTTGGGATTGCAGGATGGGCTGCTGTAATTCAAACGCTCATGAGATTGTTCCACAGAATGTTGTGGGTCTGAAATCGGTGCAATAAAAAGAAGCATCTTTTGAACCTGCTTTTGTGGTACAACCCATGATGTTGGTGTTCAACACAGCAAATAAAACAGACAAGACTTGAAACTCTGCGGCTGTTTAATTGAACGTAATGTAATATTATGTACACTCAGAATGAAAAGAAGGCTACATTTCCAGAAATTAATTTGGTGAATATAATTAAAGTCCCAGTTCATTTTCATTTGGCACCCAAACACAGTTCAGAAGATTCACAGCCCCCTGATTACGCTAATGTCAACTCATGTTATACTGTTTACTGTTTGTGTGTAGTTATCACAGACCACCCTTGACCACCCTTCCACATGGCTGCATGACTCTACATCCTCCAGAGGTACAAAAGACTTCTCTTCTGTGGCCCCTTATCCAGAGACTTGTGCGATCAAAGCAATCCCTTGATGTTCCACGGAATCCCTGTGAAAGCCCTGGTGACTTTGATGGGAAACAAAATGCTGCATGCATGCACAGTTTTGTGGTTGGTACCCACGGATACATCAAGCCATCATGTGGGCAGATGGTGCTTGGGCCCCTCACTGATGACCAATATTACAATTACGGGTGTTAAAGGCACGTAACTTATGTTGTAATGGTTGTTAAAACCCTTTGCGATGTTAGAATTTGCATTGTTTGCAGTGCGAGATGCTTCTCTGCGTGTCTGCCGGCCGTGAAAGGTAGATATTCAGTGGTCACTCCTCGTCAGAACTGCTGTCCTCCTCAGCGTCTGACAGGTCAGCGATGGGGAATCGCAGGATGGCCGCCACACCGCTAAGCTGGTTCAGTTCTGGGGGAGGAGTGAAAGAGAGAGAGAGAGAGAGATTTTGCAAGTTTGGCCTCACTGTACTTGCTGGGAAATAAGAAACATGTCTGATGGCCATTGACAGGGATGTCCAGGTTTGCCGCTTTCGTTTGTTCACAATCAGAATTTCGAATTTAGAACAGCCATTTGCGTTTGGAGACCCAGGCCTTTGATATTTCAATATGAAACATATTAAAGGTGCCTCAGATAAAAACTGGGTCCAACCAACAGAGCTGGTCTTGGTCTTGATCAGGCGGTGAATAGGTTTCTGTTCCATAGCCCTACATCTGGACCCTTGCTAAACATCACTGTTACTCCATTTTTATATTCCTTAGAAGCTCCCTTAGATCAATGGAGGAGAAGTGGACCTCCCAGAACATAAACAAGACAAAAACCTTGTCTGTAAGTTTTTGTCTTGACTTCGACTGTAGTCACCAGGGATCTCCTAATGAGGACCACATTCCCAGTTTGATTCATATGCAGTGCGACAACACTTTTGGGATGGTTCGGACTTTCCGAACAATTACAGGAAGTTAAGTCAGACTCACGCATTAAAGCTATGTTTATCCTTTACATGCTCATTTAACAAAAATTGAAGACTGCCTGTGGTCGTAGACCTCTAAAATGCTGAGATTCAATTATGTATTTATTAGGGGTGTAAGAAAATATCGAAATATCAAATATCGAGATATTATGCTGATATTGTTGATGATGATATTGTATCAATTCTCAATATCAATACACAGATTCTTGACTGACAGTGAATCATTGTGAGCTGTGTTTAAACCTCTGACCACTAGATGGCAGTGTTGTTATCCATTTTCAGCTCCACTCCAACATTAACAAGCAGCACAAGGGCGCAATGCTATTGTAAGCATTGACAAACCTGTTCATACAGTGGTGTTTCTTAATAGTAGGATTTGAAAAATCACAATATATCACGATATATTGAATCGTGACCGCTGTATCACGATACGTACTGTATCGCAAGGTTCTTGCCAATACACAGTTCTAATATTTATTGGGGAAATTTGCTGAGCAGGTTTAGCTCTACAGGCATATATATGAGCTCGATCATGTTTTACATGGAATACTGCAACCAACGTCTGGCTCACGCGCTGCCTACAGAGTCTTGCACGACATTGGTGCACCATGGCAACGGAAACAAAGTGATGCACAGCCAAATTGTCAAATCAGTGTCAAATATCGGGACCGGTAGATGATGGTGAAAGGATATCAGATTCCACAGAGGTATTCTATAAGATCAGGTGAAACACTTGGCCAGGTGATGGTTTCTTCTTCTATATAAAGTATTGGGTGCTTTTCGCAGTGTGTGTTTAGGATCACTGCTGTGCCTCAAAAAGCAGGAATGACCTTTTCTCTCAGTATTTTGGTGAGTTTGTTATCTCTAAAAGTCAGCTGCTGAACTCATACAGCCCCATAATAACACACTACCTCTACCATGATTCATAGTTGGCTATATGCAGACCCTGTGGTAGTCTGGGAGAGAGATCCATGCCAAACATGCTGAAGCCCACCTGATCCAGTTATGCTTAGTTTAATCTGATGTGTGTTGCTAATATTTAACAGGCTTCTTCTTATGTTCTTTAACAAACCTTAGTCTTGTAGTTCGGGGCTGATTGGTTAGTATTAATTACATCATATGGTACATTTACAAGCTTAATACAGCTAAAATCAATAAATTCAAATATGCATTTTTCTGTAATGACAGCTCTTAGAGATCGGCAAAATCACTTACGTTCTCCAGAGACGTGCAAGCTTGAGAATATCCTTCAAAAATAAAAAGAAACAGAAAACAAAATAAAAGAGCTGGCCTCACTGTATATATATATATATATATATATATATATATATATATATATATATAGACTGGTTGTGTACTAAAACTTTTGATCTCTCTCTCTCACACACACACATTCATTGAAATCTCTTCACATTGTTTCCAATATTATGGCACGGACAAGGTTTTCAGGTTTTCAAGGACTTCAGGTTTATTGTGTGTTGTGGTGGTATGACAGCAGTGTTGCTGCTGGAGTGTTTAAACACCTCAGTGTCCCCGCTGGACCGAGAATAGTCCACCAACCAAAACTATCCAGACAACCACATCTCTCAGACACACCTACACGTTTGTATTACTATATTAGTAAGGTCATCTATAGGTTTCTATTGATCTTTGTTTTACTATAACTAAGTAATACTACACCTACACCTAACTCTAATCTTAACCTTAGTACCCAAAATACTAATTTTCTGCTCTATTAGATTTTTTTTTAACTTGTTTTTGAAAATGAGAAAATGTGCTAAAGTGAGGACCAGCAAAATGTCCTCACTTTACCATAACAATCAGACTGTACTATACCAGCGAGGACATGTGGTCCTCACAAATATACCTCTACAAGAACACACACACACACAATTTCAAATCAAAATGAAGCTTTACAGGAATAAAGTAGTGTCTTTACCTGACGGTCCCTCCGTTGTCCCTTACATTGTCCACAAGCCGGACATACCGGCTCCGCGTGGCTATGTCTTGATGTCTAATACACAGAGTGAGAGAAAAATAAATACACGATCCACAAACAACCTCAGAATCCAACAGAGCCATCCTGCAATGAACTACAGGTACTGCTTCTGCAAAGGAGTTAGAGTGAGATAGTTACACACCATCACACTCCCCCACATACTCACCTGAACAGCTGGTCACTGATCAGCAAAATGTCGATGGCTAAAGCTTCACTGGCCTTTTCCACGTGTGCGAGTCTGTGTGAGGTAAATATACATCATTAACAGTTTATAGTTAATAACACAAACGCTCCTGCCACTAATAACGAGTGGTGATAATCCTGGCTGACCCGTAGAACGCTCTATCAGGTTCGTGCTGCAGCATCTTGTAAAAGTCCTCCAAAGCCTTGACCTCCCCTGCGGCCTGCGGACACAGTCAGTGGTTCAGTGTTGAGTTTACAAAGTTACTGCATGCTGTGTTAGGTAACAGGTGCTGTGAGGTGGGTCACCTTGGTGTCGGAGAGACGGCTGGTAACCGCCGGGTCAGACAGGATCTCTGTAGACGCAAATACAACACTTAGAAATGACGTCAAGGAGATTATAGGATATATGATGATGGTGTTTATAGTGGTGGTGATGGTGTTTACAGTGGTGGTGATGGTGTTTACAGTGGTGGTGATGTTTACAGTGGTGGTGATGGTGTTTACAGTGGTGGTGATGTTTACAGTGGTGGTGATGGTGTTTACAGTGCTGGTGATGGTGTTTACAGTGGTGGTGATGTTTACAGTGGTGGTGATGGTGTTTACAGTGGTGGTGATGTTTACAGTGCTGGTGATGGTGTTTACAGTGGTGGTGATGTTTACAGTGGTGGTGATGTTTACAGTGGTGGTGATGGTGTTTACAGTGGTGGTGATGTTTACAGTGGTGGTAATGGTGTTTACAGTGGTGGTGATGGTGTTTACAGTGGTGGTGGTGGTAATGGTGTTTACAGTGGTGGTGATGATGTTTACAGTGGTGGTGATGGTGTTTACAGTGGTGGTGATAATGTTTTCATTGGTGATGGTGTTTACAGTGGTGGTGGTGGTGGTAATGGTGTTTACAGTGGTGGTGATGGTGTTTACAGTGGTGGTGGTGGTAATGGTGTTTACAGTGGTGGTGATGGTGTTTACAGTGGCGGTGATGGTGTTTACAGTGGCGGTGATGGTGTTTACAGTGGCGGTGATGATGTTTTCATTGGTGGTGATGGTGTTTACAGTGGCGGTGATGGTGTTTACAGTGGCGGTGATAATGTTTTCATTGGTGGTGATGTTTACAGTGGTGGTGATAATGTTTTCATTGGTGGTGATGTTTACAGTGGTGGTGATAATGTTTTCATTGCTGGTGATGTTTACAGTGGCGGTGATGGTGTTTACCATGGTGGTGATGGTGTTTACAGTGGTGGTGATGGTGTTTACAGTGGTGGTGATAATGTTTTCATTGGTGGTGATGTTTACAGTGGCGGTGATGGTGTTTACCATGGTGGTGATGGTGTTTACAGTGGTGGTGATGGTGTTTACGGTGGTGGTGATGGTGTTTACAGTGGCGGTGATGGTGATGTTTACAGTGGTGGTGATGTTGTTTACAGTGGTGGTGATGGTGTTTACGGTGGTGGTGATGGTGTTTACGGTGGTGGTGATGGTGTTTACGGTGGCGGTGATGGTGGTTACCGTGGTGGTGATGGTGTTTACAGTGGTGGTGATAATGTTTTCATTGGTGGTGATAATGTTTTCATTGGTGGTGATGTTTACAGTGGTGGTGATGGTGTTTACAGTGGCGGTGATGGTGTTTACAGTGGTGGTGATGATGTTTTCATTGGTGGTGATAATGTTTTCATTGGTGGTGATGTTTACAGTGGTGGTGATGGTGTTTACGGTGGTGGTGATGGTGTTTACAGTGGCGGTGATGGTGATGTTTACAGTGGTGGTGATGTTGTTTACAGTGGTGGTGATGGTGTTTACGGTGGTGGTGATGATGTTTATGGTGGTGGTGATGGTGTTTACGGTGGCGGTGATGGTGGTTACCGTGGTGGTGGTGATGTTTACAGTGGTGGTGATAATGTTTTCATTGGTGGTGATGTTTACAGTGGTGGTGAGGGTGTTTACAAAAATCAAAGGATGATGTGGTCAGTGAGAAGTAGAACTTCTCTCAATCAGAAAGAGGAACAAACAGAGAACGTGACTAGTTTTGTCCAAACCTTTGAGCGAGTACTTGTGTCCAGAGGACGAGTGCACTAGCATGAATTTGGGTTTGTTCTCCAGCAGCACTTTGCAGTCCTGTCTCACTGCCTCTTTAAAGAGGTAAGCCATGAACTGGTCCTTCACGAAGCCTGGACTGGCCACCAGGATACACTTGACCACTGAGAGAGAGAGAGAGAGAGAGAGAGAGAGAGAGAGAGAGAGAGAGAGAGAGAGAGAGAGAGAGAGAGAGAGAGAGAGAGAGAGAGAGAGAGAAACAACAGAGATAGAAAAAGGAGAAGATAAACAAGATGATACAGGAGTCACATAAATAGTAACTTCCAGGCAGCAGATGAGCTACTGTCTCTGACTTTACATCTACAAGGTGGACCAGCAAGTAGTAGGAGTGTCTAATAGAGTGGACAGTGAGTGGACACAGTGTTTAAACACTCCAGCAGCAGCACTGCTGTGTCTGATCTACTTACACCAGCACAACACACACTAACACACCACCACCATGTCAGGATATTGTTAATATATGACTTTGGGAAAGATGTGTGTCAGTGTGCTGTAGAAGTGCAACATGATGAAAACCCTGTGTGTGTAACTGTGTTCTTCTGCTTCTTCTCAGAAGTGTTTCTATGATTGTTTTTTCAAGTTCTGAATGTTTTTTTGTTGTTGTTTACCTGATACGTACTCAAGGCACTGACTAATATATAGTTACTACATCCTGTGTGATCTGATGCTGAACAACTGCCCATATTCAGATCATCACTGTATGCTTCTAATAGTAGTTGTTGATGTTCATGGACTTTCATGACCATACACTCCTGTTTTGTTTACATACTGATCCAGAAAGAGGAACATCTCACCATCGAAGTTGAAGTGTCTGAGAATGCCCTGCATCACAGCCTCGTAGAACCGCTCCAGCGCCTGAAACAGAGAGGGTGACAGCGTGTTGGTTTCCTGCTCTAAAGAACTTTTAGTCATGTCCTGTCAGTTTAGGGGACCGAACCAGTGACCTTCCGATCACAAGGCTGGCTCCCCAACCTCCAGCCCCCCGACTGGCCCAGGATATTTAGAAAAATTGGTGGAGTTGCCCTTTGACGTGTTGGAAAACAAACAAACAATTATGTAAATTAAATGTGACTTGTGTCTCTTCACTAGTGTGTGTATGTGAGTGTTTCATTAGTGTGCCACTTCACTAGTGTGTGTGTATGTTTGTGGTCACTGCCCACTTGTGTATGTATATATATATATATTAGTGTGCGTGTGTGGGTGTTTCATTGCCCCTAGTGTGTTTGTATGTGAGTGTGCTCACTGCCCCCTAGTGTGTCTGTTCACTAGTGTGTGTATATATGTGAGTGTTTCAGTGCACCCTAGTGTGTCCAGGTCACTAGTGTGTATGTTTGTGCTCACTGCCCACATGTGTATGTGTGTATGTGTGTGTGTATATATGTATATACAAATATATTCATATATATGTGAGTGTTTCACTGCCCCCTAGTGTGTTTGTATGTAAGTGTGCTCACTGTCCCCTAGTGTGTCTAGCTCACTAGTGTGTGTACATGTGTGTGTGTCAGACAGCTCTACCTTCTCGTGTTGAGCACAGCTGCCTCTCCTTTTGCGGGGAATAGTGACCTCTACCTTGGCCCTGAGCAGGGTCATGGCAGGAGTCACCAGCACCAGGTTGGCCAGGCCCTCCTGCATCACCACTGCAGCCACATCTGCTTTCTGAGTGGGGTCGCACGCCTGCTCTGTGGGTCAGGGAAAGGTCAGAGGTCAGCTGGAAAAACTCCTGATATCTACTCAACGCACTGACAAGATGCTGAACAACCATCAGATCATCACTGTAGGCTTCTAAGAGCAGTTGTTGATGTTCATGGACTTTCATTGCCATACACTCCTAACAGCAGTCCCAGATTTTACAGGTAACAGTGACTGACTTTCTGTTTCTCAATGTTACTCTGATAGTTAGTGGTTATTATTGACTAACCCTTCTGTCCAATCACAGGCTGTTTACATGTTTATATTCGTACATAATGGCAAATCTTATTCTTGTACTGATTTGTACTTGATGGGGTCTCCTTTTTGAGTCTGGCTCTCTCCGAGGTTTCTTCCTATTGGGTTCCTCATTGGGGACTTTCTGTAGAGCTGCTTGGTGACAGTGTCTGCTGTACCAGTTAATACATCTTTGAGTTGACTAGACTAGACTGTCCAAGCTGAATGTGCTTCGTGAGACAGAATCTTGAACACAAGGCCATAGAATGAAGAGCATTTACCGATTCTGTCCAACACCACGCTGTCCCAGACCTTTTTGGCAAGAGTGAACTTCCTATTAAGCTCCAGTTCAATAGTGTGATAAGCTCCCATCTAAAGAAACAGAGGAAAGGATTTGATGAAGAACATAATTTCTGTAGGAGAGATTATATTTTAGACTTAAATACACCAAACACGTTCAGGAAGAACATCGGGAATTCAAACCCTGAGCTGTTTGCTGTCTGTATTGCCATAAAATAGGAACTACATTAGCTTTTTATTATTTTATCAGTTTACTTCGATTTAAAGCACGAGCACGCGTTTAACGAGGCGCCTCCTCACAGTTCACCGCACTTCACATCACTGACCTTCACATACTGGTTCTCCTGGATGTTGGTGCCCTTCACCCTGAGCTGACAGGCCTGCGAGTCAAAGTCGATGGTTTCCACACACACGGTCAGGGTGGTGCGCACTCGCGAGCTTCCCACGCTGCCTGTGGACGACTCCGTCTGCACCTTCCTGTTAGGGTCATTAGAAAAAGGCTTTCTAAGCAACATGTTACCTTCAAAATGTTACCTTCTTCAAATACCAGCTTCTAAATCATTATAATGGTATCGTGACTAATAACAGGGAGAACAGCGTCTCCATCATTCCAACTCCAGGCCAGGAGAGAGTGCTATAGCTATAGTGTTACTCTGGAGGAGTGGGCTGTGTATTGGCAAGAAGCCTGCGATACAGTACGTATCACAATACAGAGGTCACGATTCAATATATCTATATATTATATATATATTATAGAAGCAAAGTGATATATTTCAATTTTTAAAGTCTTACTATTAAAACACATCACTGTATGAACAGGTTTGCCAATGCTTACAATGGCATTGCGCCCTTGTGCTGCTTGTTAATGTTGGAGTAGGGCTAAAAATGGATTACAACACTGCCATCTAGTGGTCAGAGGTGTAAACACAACAGACAATGTTTCACTGTTTGTCAGTCTGTGTACGGATACTATGTTTTTGAGAATCGATACAGCATCACAAACCAAAATATCCTGATTCTCAATGTTTCAATATTTTCTTACACCCCTAGTATGTACTAGGGCTGGGGCGACGCAAAGATGGCCACGCCTACTGAAAGCATGGATTTATCTGGAGCGCGAGCTGCAGCTACAAACAAACTCTCACATATATATAAAGTTGTGGGAGTGTTTCACACAGAAACACAACAGTGTGGTGCTCTGTCAGCTCTGCACAGTGGAGATGATCACAACAGTACAACTGCTATACACCTTGAAGATCAAACATCCCGTAGAGCTTCATCAACACAGCAGCAGGACAGCACCTGTTTTACCTGTTTATCTTATCTTATAGATTATTTTAAGATTATTAACACGTGTAACATGTTTCTTTCAGTAGAGTCAGTTGAAAAGTCTCATTGTTAACCGTTTCTTAATCGTCCAGTGTAGAACCTAAGATACCGCGGGAGCTTTAAAACACACGTAGCTGCTTCTCAAATGACTCTCTGTCTAAATATATAGTCCACAAATGTCTGAGTTCTTGTGTGTGAGGCGTGAAGGCGTTTTAGAGTCATTTGTGCCTCTAAAAGTCTAGTCAGAGCGTAGACTCTTAGTCTTTAACCATTTATAGATCACACGTGTTTAAGGTACCCTTTAATACATGTGTTTTCCTCGTGCCCAGAAGACAACAACCACGGTCACCAGTCTAGTAGACCACTCTTAGACCTTTTGAGATCATATCTGTATCTTCAGGGATAAAGCAAATACTCTGAACGGCTCTCTCTCTCTCTCTCTCTCTCTCTCTCTCTCTCTCTCTCTCTCTCTCAAAGAAGTTAGTGACAGTGTTGTTCTGTAGGTGCCGTTACCTGATGGTGGAGGCTCTCAGGCTGTCGCCCACCTGCAGTAAGTTGTAGGTGTGCCACATATCCTCGGCCTCCTCGGGCATCAGAGTCACCTGCCTGAAAGAGAAACACAAAACAAGAATTCAAAGATCAGACTGAGACCTGAGTCACCCAAGCAGGCTGGTTCCAGGATCAGGAACTGGAGATGTTAGATCTGCGTTCACCAATCGTGAAACATCAGAAACAGCGAGATCATCCAAACATAATGGCTTCATATCTGGACGTGTGAGAAGCTTCAGTTCACACTGAGACGATGTCAAGCCGCCAGACACATCACTGAGCCAATCACGCTTACTCCACACCTGAGACGCCCCACCTAGTTCTCTTTTCTAGTACCCAATAGGACGATGCAGTCAAAGAGGGGAGGGACATTGTATAAGCAGCTACAGTGGAAGGAGTGGGGGGTGGGGGGTTGGGGGGGCGTCATGTCAATGTGAATGAGGGTGGTAATCGTAGCTTGGGGGGCTAGCTGGTTTGCCCATGTTTGTACAGCAGCTGCTAGCGCTATGTTTATTTCTTTGAGAGGCTGCTAGAAGGCTTCCCGGGTTTTTAATACGTTTTTATTTTTATAGATTTGTGTGGAACACGGCACAGTGTCTCCGGGAGTCCTTGTGGCCCACCACCTTCTAACGCCCACGTTACCACACACACATTCCAATGCCGTTTATATGTGAATACTTGTAAGCATATGTTTACTAAAGATGGACCGATCAGCGTTTTTGAGGCCGATTCTGATCGCCGATCACCTTTCAGCGTGATAGCCGATAACGACCGAGGGCGGAGCTATATGCCACGGCAGGGCAAGTCATGAAACATGGTCTAAACTGGTTTATTACCATTTTTAACGAGCTCATATGAAACAGTATAATATTTTTAACTATATTAACAGTAAATAAACTAAGTAAATCAAACAGATATCTCCAAATACTGCAATCATTACATTTAGACCCTTAATTTAAAACTAAAAAAGATAATTAAATAAATACAGTAAAAACTGCAGTCATTAAACTCAGTCTCTGTTATTTTAAACTAAATCTGTAATCATTAAATTTAGAATATTGAATTGTTGCTGCTGTTCTGTTTTACCGGTCAGATCTGGTCTGTATGGTGTTCTGGGTTGTTTGTTTTGTGTTAGCTGTGTGTGCTAGCTCTGCTGTTTACTGATACTCACTGTATTCAGCTGCGTGCAGTGCTTTAAAGTCTTTGTTTTGGTTTTCATGAGAGACGCTGATTTGAATTATTTAAAAACGTCCTGGATGAGTCTGAGTCACGTACGATAAACACTGCCAGACGGACGGTGTTTTCTTTCCGCACATGCCACAAACGTAAACTGTTCTCGTGACTCCGCTGCTTTAGTCAGTCTGTGGAAAATGAAACAGTATGTATTTCCACCTAGTGGTTCAGATAGGAATTGCAGGGAGCTGGCCGGAGGGGGTTCTCCTGTTCCTGGATAAACGCTAACTGTAAATACAGAAATTAGGCTCATTTGTTTAACGCTATCGATCGGCTCTCAGGATCGGCTAAACTAGAGAAATATCAGCCGATCACCGATACATAGCCGATCAATCCTTCCATCTCTAATGTTTACAGTAAATATATATTAATTTGTAATAACTAAAACAGCGTGACCAGATGTCCCCGTTTCCAAAAAAAACAGGAAGTGTCCCCAGGAATGTCCTCTGTAAAATTCATATGTAAGTTTGGAAAGATTACAACTGCATGTGTAAATAGTGTGCAAGATATTGTCAATTTGTGCAATTTTTCTTTTTATGCATCATTTTGAACGCAACATTATGAATGGACCAATAGAAATGCTTCAAAACAGCTTGGAAATAATTCTGGTTTCATTGACTTACATTGAAAGCCTATTAACTAGTGATGTCACCAAACCTTTCATTCCGAATAGGCCTTGTTTTGGTAGCATAGTGTTACACAGACTTTCTGCATAATTAAATGGTTAATATGTTTACAAAGTAATGTTTACAAAATAATTCAGAGCAGTCCATGTTCACTGGTGGCCTCAATACAGTACTCTGTGGCCTTGTTTTTTTTTTTTTTTTTACTTGGACAGCAACGATATTTAAGTGGGCAGTTGTGGGCTGGAGGTTAGGGAACCGGTATTGTGACCAGACCAGAAGGACATTGGTTTGAGCCCCTGGACCAACAGCACATGACTGAAGTGGACTTGAGCAAGACACCCAACCCTCAACCCCTGACGCACAACTCATCCCACAGTTTGGTCATCCAGATGGTCCGGTCTGATTGTGGGATTCTAGCTTTTTGATCAGACGCATGGATTCTGGAAAATTATGGATTTATTCTGGGATTTTTTCCCATAGAGAATGAGTAGGATGGAAAAGTTCACGCCAATCTACTGAAGTTCTGCTCAACCGACAGACACCGTTCCACATACACTGACTCAGGACAGACCCCCGACCACAACTGTAGTGTTAGTTCAACACGCACTCGTCTACTTGTCGTTTTTTCTCCATCCCTCTTTTTTCCCTATAGAGTCCCATTCATTTTCAGACATACCCAAACTGCCTGTACTCACTTAGGGCAGACCCCCAAACCCTAATCCACAGACACACCCACCCACCCTCCTCTATTTGTCCTTTATGAGGAACCATCCAGCAATTTTCTAGTTATTATATTGCCATATGGTGGCCTCACAGGCTCAAACGAGATGATGTAATCGCCTTGTTGTCAATGTGCGTGGCACCATCCAAGCTGTGGGCGTGGCTACGTTGACAGTAGGCGTGGCCAGGAACGCGCCCTAAGCCGTATAGATAAAACAGCGCCAGTCCACAGTGCCGAGTTTAGCATTAACCGGCTAAACTAAGGCCTTTAATTCACACTTAAACCATGTTATCTTCTCCGCGTGGACATAAAACCACATCTACAGAAGAACTGCTCTCAAAATAATGAAACTTTGATCCTCGAGATTTGTTTTGGGCTACAGAGCTGAGTTAGCACAGCCGGCTAGTAACTCAGTACTGAAACTGTCACTTACCCCGCATTATCCTTCTCTATGTCTTTATTAAGCAGCTTCATGGTCGCTACTTCTCCTTGAATTACTTATAGAAGCGGTTAAAAGCGCGTTAATCCATCAATTCGTAGTTTTCTGTGCGCTTTGCTCGGCGAACTCCAGCCATTCTCTCCACAATGAATCACCGATTCAGCAACGTGGGTCGCCGCATCAGCGTCATTCACTCGCGACGCGGCTGAATCTCAAATCGCTCCCTACTCCCTACATAGTGCACAGCAAAGGTTATACATCCATGCCCCCCTGCGTCTACTTCGTGGCAGCTACGTGGTCGTACAGCTTATGGCTGTAAATAAATGTATTTCTGTTCGATATATAATTCACTACTTGAGTGCAGAAGCTGGTATTATGGCCCACCTAGTGCACTACAATAGGGAGTAGCGAGCCATTTGGGATTCGACCTCCTAGAACCTTTCATGAGGCCTGGAGAGTGAAAACCAAGCTTAATATTAAAGCAGTAATGTAATATTCTCCAGCAGCTGCTTCCAGCTCATGGGGCTTATTTTATTGTTTCCAGCACGTTAAAGAACCCGTGTGGTGTGAAAGTAATGTTGTTTGGAACCAGAAGTTTGATGTATTATCTGTTTGTGGTGTTAATGTTCGAATCAGCTTCGAATCAGTTGTTTTTGTAATGTCACACATGCATCCACCTGTTCATATTGAAGTTATAAGTCGTGGAAAATTATGAATCTTTTTTGTTACATAAAACTGCACAAACTTTGTCAGTGGCCCACAAGAGGGCCCTTTAACTAGTGTGGGCTGAATACCACAATACAATTCAATAATACAGTAGCTACATACCTTGTGGTCTTAATTTAGATATTTTTTGGCCTCAATATAGCAATTTGTGACTCAGTATATTAATTTGTGGACTCAATATAATAATTTATGTCCTAAATAGTGTAATGTTTGACCCATGTCATTAATTTGTGGGTTTAATATGGTAGATTGTGGGCTTAATATAGTAATTTGTGGCCTAATTATAGTAATTCATGGTCTACATATAGTACATTGTGGCCTTAGTATAGTAATTTGTGTTCTCAATATTTCATGGCCTTATTATAGTAATTCATTGCCTACATGTAGTACATTGTGGCCTTAATGTAGTAATTTGTGGTCCCAGTATAATAATTTGTGGCCTTATTACACTAATTCATGGCCTTTATGTAGTACATTGTGGTCTTAATATAGTAATTCTTGGCATCAATATAGTATATTGTGACCTTAATATGATCATTCATGGCCTAAATATAGTATATTTGTGCCTTAATATAATAATTTGTGGCCTCAATATAGTAATTGGTGATCTAATTATAATATAATAAATAATAATAATAAAAATATAATTTATGGCCATAATATGTGTGGCCTCCATGTACTAAACTGTGGCCTCACTATAGTAATTCATGGCCTCCATAAAGTAATTTGGTTTTGTTTTAGTAATTTTGCCCCAACATATTAATGTATGAGATTATTATAGTAAATTGTGGCTTAATATGAAATATGTTGAGCAGTGAGTCACAGGACACTCAGACTGTAGAGGGCGACCTAACACAGTACAGGTTGTTTCCACCTGCTGACTACATGAACAGAGCTTCCTGTGAATGGTTGCACACAGACCTCTGTATCTACAGTGAACTGGGGATGGAATCTGTGAACATAATGAGTCATTTTAAAAGCAGATCACTGCTGTAAAGAACCGAATCTACTCAGAACGGATGATACAATCAACAAGTGAGTGTTAGGCTGGTTTAGTGGAGCTGCAGCGAGTTCAGACTACTGACTGAAAGATGAGTAAATTCATAAATATGTGGCTTTAATGCCCATATAGGCTCCTGATTTCACTTCAGAATACTAAAACATATCAAACAGCTTTACAATGATAGTTGGTTTATATCTAATGTAGATAAAATAACAAAATAAACATAATAAATAAACCCCAGTTCAGGCGCAACCCTCTGTACTGCCTGTACTCTTGGGAATTCATTCTAGGATCTTTATTTAGTATTGCCTTCTTTTTTAATAATAGGCATTTATCTAATTAAAGTAAAACAACAAAATAAACATAATAAATAAATAAACAAATAAAAAAATAATGTTTTTTAAAATATTTATAATACTGGCCTCATTTTTAAAATAATAATAATGTCAAGAAGATAATAATAATACTGGATCCTTTGATATTATCAATAAATGTACTGATGACACTTCTACTACAACCACTACTAATAGTAATAATAATAATGCCAGGTGTACTCAATAATAAATAATACTACTACTGTTACTACTACTACTATTACTACTACTACTACTACTACTACTACTACTACTAATAATAATAATAATAATAATAATAATAATAATAATGCCAGGTGTACTCAATAATAAATACTACTACTACTACTACTACTAATAATAATAATAATAATAATAATAATAATAATAATGCCGGATCTACTCAATAATAAAAACTACTGCTACTGTTACTACTACTACTACTAATAATAATAACAATAGTAATGCCGGATCTACTCAATAATACATACTACAACTACTATTACTACTATTTCTACTACTACTACTACTACTGCTGCTACTACTACTACTACTACTGCTACTATTACTACTACTACCAATACTACTACTAATAGTAATAATATTAGTAGTAATGCTGAGTGTACTCAATAATAAATACTATGAATACTATTACCACTACTGATAATAATAGTAATGCCGTATTTACTCAATAATAAAGACTATTGTTACTATTACTACTACTACTAGTACTACTACTACTACTACTACTACTATTACTACTACTACTACTACTACTACTACCACTACTACTACTACCACTACTACTACTACTACTACTACCACTACTACTACTACTACTACTACTACTACTACTATTACTACTACTACTACTACTACTACTACTACTACTATTACTACTACTACTACTAATAATAATAATAATAATAATAATGCTGGATTTACCCAATAATAAAGACTACTGCTACTATTAATACTACTGCCAATACTACTACTACTCCTAATAATAATAATAGTAATGCTGAGTGTACTCAATAATGAATACTACTACTAATATTACTACTGATAATAATAGTAATGCCGTATTTACTCAATAATAAAGACTATTGTTACTATTACTACTACTACTAGTACTACTACTACTACTACTACTACTACTACTATTACTACTACTACTACTACTACTACTACTACTAATAATAATAATAATAATAATAATAATGCTGGATTTACCAAATAATAAAGACTACTGCTACTATTACTACTACTGCCAATACTACTAATACTACTACTCCTTCTACAACTACTACTATTATAATAATAATAATAATAATAATAGTAATGCTGAGTGTACCCAATAATAAATACTAAGACTACTATTACTACTACTATTAATACTACTACTGACAGTAATAGTAATGCCAGATCTACTCACTAATAGACTACTGCTACTATTACTACTACTGCCAATACTACTACTACTACTACTACTACTACTACTACTACTACTACTAATAATAATAATAATAATAATAATAATAATAATAATAGTAATTCTGAGTGTACTGAATAATACATATTACTGCTACTATTACTACTGATAATAATAGTAATGCCAGATCTACTCAATAATAGACTACTGCTACTATTAATATGCTACTACTACCACTACTACTAATAATAATAATAATAATAATAATACTAATAATAATAGTAATTCTGAGTGTACTCAATAATAAATATTACTGCTACTATTACTACTGATAATAATAGTAATGCCAGATCTATTCAATAATAGACTACTGCTATTACTACTGCCAATACTACTACTGATAATAATGTAATAATTTCGCATCTGCTAGATCAATGTTTTGAATAGTGAGATTGTGATTATTGTGTGTGATTTAAATGAAGTGTGTGAGTTAATTAAGGTGACGGAGATAAAACGCTCCTCGTGCGCGCTTCCTGTACAGGAACTGGATGCGACCCGCCTGAAGCAGAGAGGGAGAGACAGGCAGCGGCGGAGCAGCGACTCTGATTTAACCGCTGAAAACAGAGCAAAGCTGACATTAACGCTCGTATGAGCTGTTAGAGCGGGTTTGTTGCCAGTGTCTGCGCTTCCTAGTGACGGTTCCCTGATATATTTTTTTAATTTCTAGGTAAATACATCGTGTGTATTTGTGAGAGGCGGCGTGTTTGTCGTTAGCGTTCCGCTAGCAGGCTAGCATAGCGTTAGCCCGCGGTGTCTGAGGTAATCTCCGGGCGGAGCGACTCGCAGAGGAGAAACGAGACAAACACCCAGAAAATGACCGAGTCCGACAAATTAAACATCGACTCCATCATCCAGCGTCTTTTAGAAGGTAAAGCCTGTTTTGTGGATCTTTTCTTCCGAGTTATTTGGAAGTTTTTTTTTTCGCTAAACCGGTTAGCCGGTTAGCCTTGTGCTAGCAAAACGATACGAAAATACATATAAGCGTCTTGTGTTCCTGTAAAATTTGTGTTTTTCGCTTATATCTGTTTCTGTGGGTAGTTTAGTTTCTCATGTTGTGTATTCAACATCTTTTTCGGGGGTACTGACTCCATATACGGTCAAGATGTGGTTATGTTGGCTGTCCTAGCTAACCGGCTAGCCAGAAAGCACCCACGACGAAGGTGTAAAATAAACAATTCCTTGAAAAGTAGTTATTTAGGTTATTAATTTCAGTCCTGTAGACGCTTTGTGTTCTGCCTTTGATAGTTGAATATTGTATAATTTATTCAGATTTTATTCTGGATACAAGAGGCACTGCTATGTATGTCTGTAATTGAATAAAATTCAACCAAGTTTTTGGGTTGAATCTTGGTTGTTTAAGTGTAAGGGGTATTTTTACATAGTATCTGATTTGGTTAATGGTTATTGGATCTGTATTCATGATCCTTCCTCTTTTTTTCCTGTATTTAAGTCAAGGGCTCCAGACCTGGTAAAAATGTCCAGCTGACGGAGAGCGAGATCCGTGGCCTGTGCCTAAAGTCCCGGGAGATTTTCCTCAGCCAGCCCATCTTGCTTGAATTGGAAGCACCACTGAAGATCTGCGGTGAGTCTTATTGGCGTAAAAGCAGCGAAACTGTTGTGCTTGGACTCTTTAAAATATCTTGTGGAGAAAATAACATTTGTGTCCATATATTTTTAGGTGATGTCCATGGCCAGTACTATGACCTGCTAAGGCTGTTTGAGTATGGAGGCTATCCTCCAGAAAGCAACTACTTGTTCTTGGGAGACTACGTGGACAGGGGGAAGCAGTCCTTGGAGACTATTTGCTTGCTGTTGGCCTACAAGATTAAATATCCAGAGAATTTCTTCCTTCTCAGAGGAAACCATGAGTGTGCCTCCATCAACAGGATATATGGGTTTTATGATGAATGTGAGTTTGCACAGAAAGTTATGCCCAATGTTCATACTCTTTAGTGCTGATATGAGCTTCTGTCCATGTAGTGATTTCATGGTACCATGTAAAACGCTATTGACATCTCAAACTGTTTTCTCACTGTTTTGGTTTAGAAGGTTTCGCTCATGCTTCAGCTTGATTGAAATTGATTAACTGTTTCTGATTGCAGGTAAAAGGCGGTACAACATCAAGCTTTGGAAGACCTTCACAGACTGTTTTAACTGCTTACCTGTAGCAGCCATTGTGGACGAGAAGATTTTCTGTTGCCACGGAGGTATGAAAAATACACTGTACATATGAAATGCATGGGAGGTAATCTGCAGTTAAGTTGCTTAAATTTTACCACCGTTGTCAAGCCAAGTCTACTGGTTGGATGCAGTGTAGTGGTATTCTAGTGTGGAACAAGTGACTACTACAACTAGAGATCAATAGAGAGGCAAACATTTACTTGCAGCAGAGCTTTATAGTTTGTGACTCCATGACAGGAGCACAGTGGAGTGTCTGTTCAACCACAAATTCCTTACTGATTGTATCTCCCACCCATAAATCAAATTTCTTTGTGTTGGCAAAAACATAAGCACCTGCATACCTTTACCTACACGTTTCGGTTCTCAATGCTTTGTAGTAATTGTATGTTTATTGTGGGCATCAGACTCTGTAATATTTTAATGGTTGTGTAGCTTTTTTTTAGTAAAATACTGTATTTCATGTGATTGCTTTTTATATATTTATTTTTTTAACCCCTGTTCAGGCCTAACCCACTTTGCTGGCTGCCTTTTACTCATGGGAATTCATCCTAGGACCTTTATTTAGCATTGCCCCCGTTTTTATGGCCATCTCGGTTTCATCTTTTAGGGCTACAGCTAATGACGTTTTGCCCTTCTGTAAAAGCAGAGTTAAGACCAGAGGACGTGCCGCACATAATCGCTCTAGTGCTATAATAGTAACAAGCTTTCTGCTGTTTTTATATTTGGTGGTTTTGCTGTTACAGCAGAATCTCATCAGCAGAGTCGCTTAAATGTGGCCTTTTCTGTTTTAAAGTAGTCTGATTGTTTACTTTTGTCGGTTCATGTTCCCAGGCCTCTCTCCTGACCTCCAGTCCATGGAGCAGATCCGCCGTGTGATGCGCCCCACGGACGTGCCTGACCAGGGCCTGTTGTGTGACCTCCTCTGGGCCGACCCAGACAAAGACGTCATGGGATGGGGAGAGAATGACCGTGGCGTCTCGTTTACGTTTGGCTCCGACGTGGTGGCAAAGTTCCTTCACAAACATGACATGGACCTCATCTGCAGGGCCCACCAGGTCTGTAGGAATGGATTTCTACTCTGTAATGCAGCAAGAAGCAGCAGTTTGATTCCAAAGATGCTTAAAACGTGCCAATATTAGCAGGTTTATCTGTATTTTTAACTTAACTGGACTTTCTGAGTATGGTTCATTATTACCAAATTTTAGCACTGGCTGTGAATTGTAGCTATAATCATTCCTTTCTTTAGTGTTTCCAGCCACATTCTGAGGTAGATTGACTTATTTATGAGTAGAGATCAATTTGATACTATAGGTCTGATTCTGTAGGTAGCTTGATGTAGTGTGGGTTTTGTGGCCTAAGCCAAAATGTAAGCGTAATACATGGAAACATGTTTCCAGTAGAATTATTGTATGTTTAGTTTAAATGGATATCTGTTCACAGTCATGAATGAATAAATAAAGTATGAAGAAAGATGCTTTTTAGTTATGAAACTAAACTCCTGTTTTTGGCTGTCTCTTCCTGTAGATATGTTGAATGTTTGAACATAAGTAGTTTTAGGTGACCGTCTTTGGTGAAATATATAATTTAAATAATAAGTTCCATCAATATTGCTCAAATTCAAGCTTTTAAATATATTTGAGAGTAGAAAAGGGGTATTTGTCCCAAATGTTTTTGACGTGACGAATATTGTTTCTGAGCAGGTGGTGGAAGACGGCTACGAGTTTTTTGCAAAACGGCAGCTTGTGACTCTGTTCTCGGCGCCCAACTACTGTGGAGAGTTTGACAATGCTGGTGCCATGATGAGCGTGGACGAGACTCTTATGTGCTCCTTCCAGGTACAGGCGCATGTTTTAGCCCGTGACTTTTTAAGCTCATCACTTCCTTTCCTGCCCTGCAGGGGTGTTCAGCTACTTTGAGTCATTCATAATCTGTGAATGCGTTCATCTTTTATACATATCTGCTACTTTAAGTAGTTTAAGTAAGACAACCTCTTGATGCTGAAGTGAAGTGTTTCAATTGAAAATTGTTTTAAGTTTTATTATATTAATTTTGTTTAAGAAGTTTGGTCTTTTGTTAGTAGAGACCACTGTTCTAGTTCACAGCCCTCAAGTAGTTAAAAGGAATAATTTGCGTGCCTTAAAACAGTTTACATCTCAAATTATGAAATATAACATTTAAACCGAATAAGAATGTTTTGTTTACTTGATTCCAAAATTCCTCTGCTAGTAGCCCCCATTGTGATTTAGAGCATCTGACTTCACTGCAACCATTTAGTAATGTCGCACTTTGAAGCTGTAGTTGAATAAAATTCCTCACTCACTGGACTCGTCCATTGGAATTTCTTTCAAAAGTAAGCAACACTTTGAGGCAACCTGATATCTATATTAATTAAAATATTTCTTGTGTACATGTGCAGTACCATTCACACACATTATAAACCAAGAAAGGTTTAAAAACATGTCCACATTGGGGTCTATGTGTCTTCCTTTAAGTGTTTTGATGTAAAGACATGGTTTTAGCTGCCCGTTTACAGTTTTTGCCTGCTTTCCCCCTCAGATCTTGAAACCTGCCGACAAGAAGTTAATGGCTTACAGTGGAGCGGGCGGCTTTGGATCCGGACGACCCGTCACGCCTCCCAGAAATGCCGCCAAGGGAGGCAAAGCCAAGAAATAGCGCCCACTTCTCCGTCATACACACGTCCTTCCTCTCCTTTACTCTACCTCTCCTTTTTCTCCTCTTCTTTTCACGTTCGAACACCTAAGCAGTGTGTGTGGGACCTTTTTTTTTTTTTTTAAATTTTTGCCTCTCCTGAGGCAAGATTGCTGTGAATGTCTTTCTTTTTGACCAATTATGAGTGATCGGTAAGGGAATGCTGGACAGATTGACACTCTGGACTGTGAGAGGGTGCGTATGAGTATGAGTGGTTGTATGTGATTTTTGTGTGTGCGCGTGCTCATGGAAATGGGAGGGGTGGATGGGGTGGGGAGGGAATTGGTCTCACTTTATTGTGCGATGGTTTCTTGGACGAAGGGGGGTGAGATTTGTATTATCCCTTTACCACTTTCTATAACTGATTTGACTGATTTTCTTGTCATAGATCTATAATAATAAATGTGTATCCCTCTTTAGGGATCTTTTATTGGACCTATGTGAAGCATTTCTCTTCAAACTCTTCAAAGCCTCAGGGTCCAGCTGTTGATCCCCAGAATAGGGAAGAGCTGATTGCACGCACCTTTAGTTCCAAAAGCAATCTACGCAGATAATGTGCGAGTGTGTGCGTGTACATGTAAGAGAGTGTGTCCAAGACTATTAGTCTTTTTTTTATCACTGCCACTGTTTAATGTGAAGCATGTGTGTTGAACAGCAGTTGATTTCTGTCCCTCATCCTTCACGTTCAGTTAGTTAGGGCACATACTTTTACTCCTATGAATAGTATTTTCTTCTCTCGTCAGCAGGTGTCTGAACGATCATCCACTGCATCTAAGCTTACTCTGATAGGGCGAGAAGCGCTGTTGGTAGAAGCCTTTTAACTCGTTTTAGCTTAAAACCAAGGAGCTCCTGCAATGAACAGGCAGGTGGGCAAGGTTTGGCCAGGTGGGTGCTACATTTGTATGAAAGCATTCTTGCATCTCTTTACTTTTCTTCCCCCTTTCCCTCGCAGGTAATGTGAGAGGTTTGGCTTTAGTATGTACTGCTCAGCTAAAGGGACAGTTTAGAATCAGAGTTTTCGTTTGACATGATAGGTTTAGGTTTGTACAGCTTACTACTTGAATAAAAATCTTACTCTGTCTTTCTCATTTTTTTTTGTAGTCTTTCATGAATTCAGCCAATAAAGTGAGAATCTCATACAAAACTGCATCCTACGTGTTCATTGGTTTGTGAGAGAGGTGAGTAGACTAGTGTAGTGGTGACTAAGCAGTCATAATTATATTCAGCTGCTCATAATTATATTCAACACTAATTACTAGACTGTTTTCTATATAAAGAGCTGCAGTTGAGCTTGGTATTTGTCAGCCATAGGAAGTTAATTATAAAAAAAAAAACTTATGAGTGTAAGGTAAAATGAATATGAAATAAAATATATTCTGAGATCATACTAAAAATTACATATACAATTTATAAATCCGGAATTTTTTTTTTTTTTTTTTTTTTTTAATTTATAAATATGTGCCATGTGAATAAAATGCAACTATTGCTGTGCAGTTGAGCGGGGGGTGTGAGTGAGTGGTGCTCCTTGTTTGGGCAGAAACAAAATGCTAAAGCTCAAAAGCAAGAAAAAAGACTTTAGATGCTTGAAACAAAAGAGCAATATAAAATTAAATCATGTTAAGGGATTGGGCATGAATGTGGAGAACTTATATACGTATGGGGGAGAAGTAGGCTCATTCCCTGGTAAATATACTTGAATAAAAGTTAATTAAAAATGTTAAAGTAATAGTAAAATTGCTGCAATGTTCTACTGAAATATGAAATGGAAAACTATTTCTTTTTATTTGCTTGCATTTGAAAATTGAGTGGAGCCAATTTTGCGAGTGAAGGCACTGAAGATGGTTTCATATCCAGATACATTTTTGGGTTTGGGTAAGTTGTGGTGAACCGTTTTCACCAACAGATGGAGCTCCAAGTCTGTTCTTTATATGCTTCAGAAGGCCAGTGCCCCTCGATTAACAAGTGTTTGAATTACGATCTGTTTGCACGGGGCCGGGTTTATTTAAGGTATAGCATTTCGGACATAAATCTTTACTACCAGTACTTTTTGCAAATATTTTTTATTTTATATATATATATATATATATATAAATAATATTAGGTGTCTAAAGAAAAACTTGTCTCCATTTTCTCCATATTAAGTTTATTTTACTTCATTTAAATATGCCAGCTGTACATTGTGTAGAAGCGACCCACCAATGGAAATGCTCCAGACCAGCCTGGAATAAAACCTCTTTGCACTGAGTTGCATAAAGTTAAGATCTCTCCTGTACAGTTGCTATGTAGGAGGTACTAAGTGTCTGTAAACATGGAATAGGCAAGATTAGCGGTTTTGGCCATGTTTATTGATGCCTTTTTTTTTAGTCTAGGAAATCTTGTTGCTGTAGCTAAATAAGAAAACCCTTCTAAATTTCTGTAATACAGTCAAACTACTTGATATGGTTTCCAGATTTGCAAATACAGCAAATTCCCTTTTAAAAGGACAAGTTTGTTTATTTGGAAGAATAATACGGAGCAGTTATCGAATGAAAAGCTCATTATGTATGTGCCATGTCTGACTAATTAGGGTTTTAATGTTTAAAAAAAGAAAAACATAAACATAAGAACAAAAGTACTGGCCATGTCATCCAGTAAATTCACACATATATGGCTTACATGGAGTTGTGAGACGAAGTAGTTATTTTGAGTTATTTTATACTTGAATGAGTAATTAATATTAAAAATAGATAAGATATTTGGGTTAAGGTATATATATATATTATTTTTCCAGTGTAAACTTCCAAGCATTGACATTCACAATATATAATTTTCCTTTTATCACTTCTGATATCACAATACAGTTTTTATACCTTTAACTTAAACATATTGTTTATTGTTTGTAAAGCTTTGCTTTTGTATACTTTATAATTCTTGAAATAAAAAACAATGTAAGCTGCTCTTAATTTATCATCCTCAAGTCACACTATTGTACTTGTTTAATTGCATAATAAGAACAAGCTGCGATGGGATGCTTGTCCTTTAGGTTATAGATTATTGTAGAATTTCAGTGAGCTTTGTTTATCTTTTGGCTTCCTCTGTTTGCACATTTATTCTTTTAACTAAATAAATAAAATTCCTTTACTGGAATAGTGACTGAGGATGGGCACTATGACTATATCTATTGTGATAAATTATCTGAAATTACAGTAACTGCTTTTCTGATCTGATTGTGGAAATCTTCAGTACGTGTAGAAACTCTGACCAACTCTATGAAATAGTTTAAAGTTAGTCATATTTAACTGGATTTAGCAACACAGTATGTATAAGTACCTCTATTAAAGAGTGTGCTCTTTAATAAATGTTATGTTTATGCATGATTGTGTGTTGTTTGTGCAATCCAAAGCTGTTGGACGCTTCCAGGAACTTGCATTGGAGCCTGCTGTGACGTATCTCTGATGAAAGATATTCCCCAAGGGGACTTTTAGCATTTGCTCATCTCCTTGGCAAAAGAACAAAAATGAATATGGCAGGGAGTGGAGGGTTCTTTTGTGATGCAACAAAAGTTCTTGGCACTTAAAGAAACAGTCCAGGCTGAACTTTTAGGATGTACTTGAGGATTTTCACAAAAGCAAAACAAGATTTTGAGGATGGACCCAAAGACAGACACATACTTTTAAAGATAAAGAATCTACAAACATTATATTTTATATTAAAAGTTCAAACTTGATAAAACACCTGTTGGATTCCTGAACGGATGATGAAAAGAGGTTTTAAACTAGCTTTGTTAATATAGCTTTAATTATTAGCACTATATTGTAAAATACTTATGTTTGTAATTAGCATTTAGAAATGTGGACGTTGATATGAAATAGTTCATTGCTAGTCCTTTACTGAGCTGAACTGGTTGGACGTGCCTGGGGATGCAGGTACGCATTTGTAAGGAATGTACTAGGCGTGAGTGACAGGGCAGCTGGTAGAGTATAGGCTTTGAGAAACTCTACTCTGTATGCATGGAGAAATATTGGAATTTGAGTAGGTACTGGGTGTTCTTAGAGGTTGCCTGATTGGGGGGAGAACAGTAAAGTCCCACCAGGACCAGCACTGTATTTTAGCTCTTTCTTGAAGGCCCTTTAGCATAACACATGAAATTTGATTTACTGTTTTGCTTAGGCCATAAGTAGTTTGCCAGGCAAGTTGTCCAATTAGACTAATGGCTGTGAGCAATTTCAAATTTTATTTTCATTTCAAAATTTTATGCCCGGTTGAGACCACAGAAATCACAGATAGGTGGCATCAGATCTCAGCTCTTTTTCTTGAGTTTAGAGATTTTAGAAATTTAGCTGAGCTATGTTAGTGCCTGTAGGCTACCTAGCTAGTTTGCATCAGTACTAAGAAATAAGAAATGCAATTATCGATCACTCTCATGAGACGCCTTTTGTTGTTGCTCTGAAAGGTAGGCCAGAGGTCTACCAATACCCTTCATGCTACACTATCAGTCGGTGTAGTAAGTGTTTTTGTTTTTAAGCTTTTGAATTCTACATTCAACATTCAAAATTTTGTTCCAAACCAATTGTAATCCAACAATATTCTTTTCAAGCCCGACTGTAGCTCAACTAAATTTTGTCAAACCCCGACTGTGGGCCAACAAAAATTTGTAAAACCCAACTGCAGGCCACTAAACTTGTCCAAGGCTCAACAAAATTGTTTCCAAACCTGACTGTAGCCCAACTGAATTCGACTGCAGACTAAATTAATTCTTTTTGAACCTGACAGTAGGCCAACAAAATTCTGTCCAAACCCAATTGTAGCCTGACAAAATTCTATCCAAACCTGATCGTGGCCTGACAAAATTCTATCCAAACCTGATCGTGGCCTGACAAAATTCTATCCAAACCTGATCGTGGCCTGACAAAATTCTATCCAAACCTGATTGTGGCCTGACAAAATTCTATCCAAACCTGATTGTGGCCTGACAAAATTCTATCCAAACCTGATCGTGGCCTGACAGAATTAGATCCAAAGCTGATTGTGGCCTGACAAAGTTCTATCCAAACCTGATTGTAGCCTGACATAATTTTATTTGAAGCTGATTGTGGCCTAGCAAAATTCTATCCAGGTCTAACTGTAGCCTGACAGAATTCTATCCAAAGCTGATCGTGGCCTAACAAAGTTCTATCCAAACCTGATTGTGGCCTGACAGAATTTTATTCAAAGCTGATTGTGGCCTAGCAAAATTCTATCCAAACCCAATCGTGGCCTGACAAAATTCTATCCAGGCCTAACTGTAGCCTGACAGAATTCTATCCAATCCTGATTGTGGCCTGACAAAAAGTCTGTCCAAACATTACTGAATGAAAGCAAAATTCTATCTGAACCTGACTATAACCCAACAAACATCTCCCTGAACCAATGTGAATAATTTGAGTCCTGCCAGGACTGGTCGAATATTTGGACTGCTAGGCTGGAGAACTATAGAGCTTTAACAGACTACACAGATGTGTGTCTTGCTTTGTTCATTCTGAAACACTACACTTTAATTTGCTTCATTCTGAATAGTGTAACTTAAGCCTTTACCTGACCCCTGCAGATTTAACTGCTTGCAATGTCTTCGTCCCATTGCTCTGTACAACTGTACAAAAAGAGAGAGAGCGAGAGAGAGAGGGGTTCCATTCCTCCATTTTTGGTGTCTCCCTGTATGTCTATTTTCAATTATCCTGTCATCAGCATTGCACCCTCAAGCTGCTCTGTCCATCAGTTCTGTCTTATCGTTTCTTATCCCCTAAAAAGGTCAACCTAAAGAATATACATTTCATGAAATCTTTTTTTGACAGGGTCTTACGGCTAAAGCAGGGCAGACTCTGAGCAGTGGTGATTTGTTTTATGACATTGCAAGTAGGGGTGGGCGATATTTCATGGTACTTTTGCTATAACGATACTCTCTGCGATATGACAAAACATTGAATTAAAGAAAATAATATTTCAAGAATACACTACTGTAACAAAATGAAATTAAATTTTATTATTGCATATGATATGATATAGCACACCCCTAACTGAGATATTAAAAAATACAAGAATTTTCATCAGATGGTAACAGAAGTCAATGATCCAGAATATCACGATACTAAATAATGCACTCCAAATATCTCCATATATCCAGGACTGAAGTAAAGTGAATGATACTGGAGATAAAATCTGTCTGTAGTAGTATCTAGTATATAATGGGAAATGAGAAAAGTATGAATTTTTCTTTTGCTAAAAACAGTAAAAGTAGTACCTGGTGTGATAGTTAGGGATGGGTGATATGGCACGATATTTCAGGGTATAATATCGTTCACCATATTCAAAAATGATGGCACAACACTAATTGCAAGTCTGCGTCCCTACATACAGTTCTGAGTATTATACCTGCAACCCTGTTGCGCCTGAGTTTTCATGCAACTGAATTTGCATACAAGTTCACAGTGTTCAGCCAGCCTGAGAGCCGTGTGCCAAACCCCTGCACCTTTGAGCCTATCTACTCTCTCGGCTGCTGGGCTGAGTGTACAAGACACGACATTCTGAAAATGCCATGTTGTGTATATAGAGGAACGTGAGTGTCTCCCTTCACTCTGCCTGAAAACATCAGGGTATCGAGTTCCTTTTATGAGTAGTATTTGGAATCAGACTATTGCTCCCACAGCCAAACTCTGGTCACTACCAAGAGGGTAGTCTCAAATGCTCTCAAGCAAAGAACACTCGAAGGCTGAAAACACAGTGATATGTATATAGCACATGTACTTAAGTACTTCATTAGGCAGTGTCAGGAGCCAATATTTACTTATCTTTCATGACGGGAGGTTGCGTTTTGACAGGGCTGTGAAACATGATACTTTTGTTTGTTTTTGCGAGGAAATATATTACGCAACCCCGTTTTCGGAAGAGTTGGGATGCTGTACTAATTGAAAATCAAAAGCAATGCAATGTTTTAATTAGATACAGTACAAAGATAATGTCACATGTTGTAACATGTTGTGTTTTTAAAAATATTTGAATTTTTTATTTGTTTCTGTCAACAGCAGGAGCAACATCAGACTGATGGAACACCTGATGGAACAACTCATTAGGTTTAATGATAACAGGTCAGTAACATGATTGTCAAATCACTGGATGTTTGTGATCTTGGGGGCCTCAGATGGCACTACATTAAAAGCAGGCACAATCCTGCTTTTAGCAACTGCATGGTCTCAGGAAACACTTCCCAACACCATTCCAACTGTTTCTCACTGCTTCCTCCACAAAGCAAGTTAAGACCCTACCATACAGTAAAGAAACTAGATATCAACAGATCCATAAATTGTGCCTTCGCCTTCTCTGGGCCCGAGCTCTGGAGCAGCATATGCTGCCATCTAGACCACGTCTTTTTCAGGGAAATATATTGCAACAGCATGGCGCTGTAGTAAAAGAGTCTGGGTGCCAAACCTGACCTGCCTGCAGTCCAAACCAAACAGTTGGAGCATTATGTAAGCAAAAATAGTTCAGAGGGGACCCCCAACTGTTGAGCAGCTGAAATCTGTTTTCAAGCATGAAAAAGTTTACATTCAGAACTACAGCAAGCTACTCTGTGTTGTTACAAGAAGTAACAACCTGTGCCAACTTTTTAAAAAACATATTTTTAAATAAAAGATAGGCCTTAAATGATTTACACATTATTGAATTCTGATTGTATTTACATTTTACACAGCATGTTGACTTTTTGGGAAACTGGGTTGTATGTAAACGATAGAAACCATATACAGAAGCTAAATGTAAAGGTTTTATTATTTGCTTTATATTCTTCACACTTGTCTTCTGAGAAGCACAGGGAACTATATTTAGTTGGAAAACAAGTGAAACATATATCTCTACTCATGTCCAGTACTGAGCTGAGTTGGGCCTGGAGTGTATAAGACTGTAAACAAAGATTTATGGTCTGAAAAAATGGTGAGCATGTCTCAGATGTCTGAAGCTTTTAAGATGCCCATTCATAACCATCTCGACAGTTAGGAAGCATATGGATGAGACCGGAGAAGCACCAGTTCCTCTGTTATAGCCTGCACAGCTGTTGTTGTTCCATTGAGTAATACTTAGTTGAGTGTGTAAAGTGTATATATACTTTGAAGAAGTTGAGTTGGGTGTTAAAAGGTTTGGTTGATTTTTCTGAGGGGGATAAAATAAGGACTCAAATTTCAGTGACACACTTCTATAATATATGTATATAATAAAAATTTGAAATGGCATTTTTTGTATCACTGTACTCTTTAGTTAGAGTACACAAGCTCATTAGCTGCACAGCTCTGCTGTCTCTACATATATACCTCTTCTCATTTGCTCTGACACCGAGCATGGCCTTTGGTGAAAGGAATGCTATGAACAACTGGACCAACTGGGAATCATGTGTGTGTGTGTGTGTGTGTGTGAGAGAAGTATTGCATATACAAGAGTGGAAAAAATACTGGAAAACTATACTTAGACTAGCCTTCCAACTTTGTTTTTAAGAATATTAATACGAAGTTGGTGCAGATTAACAAATAAAAGGCTTATAATGTTATAGTTTCACACATGCTTCAGATAATTTCTAGAAAACTAAGAGAGGAACAAAGAAATTTATATATATATATATATATATATATATATATATATATATATATATATATATATATATATATGTGTGTGTGTGTGTGTATTGAACACAACTGCTGTTGTTAATTCTGTGAGAGAACATGATAATTGGACCAATAGAAATGCTTCAAAATAGCTTGGGAAAAATTCTGGTTCCACTGACTTACAAGAAAAGTAAAGACAGTTTGTGTCCTCTCCAGTAAAGTTGCTATTTTGGAGATGCTCGTTTTTCTTTGGACAGCGATGATATAATATGAGGTCTTAGAGTGTTTATTGTGTCCCCTCTTTACCTTCATTACAGCTTCCATTTTTTTCAGAAGTCTCACCTCTAAAGCTCAGATGGTTAAGCATGTTCTGCTTCTTACCATCTAAATAAACACATTAAATGATGTTAAGGTTCTGGGCTCTGGGGTGGTCAGTCCATTGTTCTTTGTTTGATGTGTCTGTATCTCCTTTTCTCAGTGAGGAGCTTCTTTGAAGAGTCATACATCCTTTCAGATCCATAGCGCTGAGGTGTCTTCTCACAGTGGCAGGATGGATGTGGGTGTTTTCAGATCTGAGGTAAGAGTGGACCTATACGGTCTCCTCTTTTTTTAAAGATGAAAGTGCTGTTTCTCTGATGTGGACAGTGTTGGTGGATCTGCCAGGTTCTCCAGGTGGTTGTTAGGAGTTATTTTTATCTTATATTTAATCTCCTCAGAAGTTTGTGTTTTTACCTGAAAGTGAAATAGCTTAAAGTTTAAGTGGTTGGTTGTTTTGACTGGAAATTGAATAAATGAAGTGCCTCTGAGTTGAAGTTCTTCAGAAATAAGCGAGAACACAAATCATAATATTTTATTTTTAGATGACTTTGTGATTTAAAGTGGTAATTAATTTTCTGGTAGTGTACTAACACGTTTAACTGGTAGTGTACTAAAACGTTCGACTGGTAGTGTACTAAAACGTTTGGCTGGTAGTGTACTAAAACGTTTGACTGGTAGTGTATCTAAAACGTTTGACTGGTAGTGTACTAAAACGTTTGACTGGTAGTGTACTAAAACGTTCGACTGGTAGTGTATCTAAAACGTTTGACTGGTAGTGTATCTAAAACGTTTGACTGGTAGTGTTCTAAAACGTTTGGCTGGTAGTGTACTAAAACGTTTGACTGGTAGTGTTCTAAAACGTTTGTCTGGTAGTGTACTAAAACGTTTGACTGGTAGTGTTCTAAAACGTTTGTCTGGTAGTGTACTAAAACGTTTGTCTGGTAGTGTACTACAATGTTTGGCTGGTAGTGTATCTAAAACGTTTGACTGGTAGTGTATCTAAAACGTTTGACTGGTAGTGTACTAAAACGTTTGGCTGGTAGTGTACTAAAACGTTTGACTGGTAGTGTTCTAAAACGTTTGGCTGGTAGTGTACTAAAACGTTTGTCTGGTTGTGTATCTAAAACGTTTAACTGGTAGTGTATCTAAAACGTTTGACTGGTAGTGTATCTAAAACGTTTGACTGGTAGTGTATCTAAAACGTTTAACTGGTAGTGTATCTACAACGATTGGCTGGTAGTGTATTAAAACGTTTGACTGGTAGTGTACTAAAACGTTTGACTGGTAGTGTATCTAAAACGTTTGACTGGTAGTGTACCACAACGTTTGGCTGGTAGTGTACTAAAACGTTTGACTGGTAGTGTATCTAAAACGTTTGACTGGTTGTGTATCTAAAATGTTTGACTGGTAGTGTACTAAAACGTTTGTCTGGTAGTGTACTAAAATGTTTGACTGGTAGTGTATCTAAAACGTTTAACTGGTAGTGTACTAAAACGTTTGACTGGTAGTGTATCTAAAACGTTTGACTGGTAGTGTATCTAAAACGTTTGACTGGTAGTGTACTAAAACGTTTGACTGGTAGTGTATCTAAAACGTTTGACTGGTAGTGTACTTAAACGTTTGACTGGTAGTGTATCTAAAACGTTTGACTGGAAGTGTATCTAAAACGTTTGACTGGTAGTGTATCTAAAACGTTTAACTGGTAGTGTATCTACAACGATTGGCTGGTAGTGTATTAAAACGTTTGACTGGTAGTGTATCTAAAACGTTTGACTGGTAGTGTATCTAAAACGTTTGACTGGTAGTGTATCTAAAACGTTTGACTGGTAGTGTATCTAAAACGTTTGAGTGGTAGTGTACTTAAACGTTTGACTGGTAGTGTATCTAAAACGTTTAACTGGTAGTGTATCTACAACGATTGGCTGGTAGTGTATTAAAACGTTTGACTGGTAGTGTACTAAAACGTTTGACTGGTAGTGTAGCTAAAACGTTTGACTGGTAGTGTACTAAAACGTTTGACTGGTAGTGTATCTAAAACGTTTGACTGGTAGTGTACTTAAACGTTTGACTGGTAGTGTATCTAAAACGTTTGACTGGTAGTGTATCTAAAACGTTTGACTGGTAGTGTACTAAAACGTTTGACTGGTAGTGTATCTAAAACGTTTGACTGGTAGTGTACTTAAACGTTTGACTGGTAGTGTATCTAAAACGTTTGACTGGTAGTGTATCTAAAACGTTTGGCTGGTAGTGTTCTAAAACGTTTGACTGGTAGTGTATCTAAAGCGTTTGACTGGTAGTGTTCTAAAACGTTTAACTGGTAGTGTACTAAAACGTTTGTCTGGTAGTGTACTAAAACGTTTGTCTGGTAGTGTACTAAAACCTTTGACTGGTAGTGTATCTAAAGCGTTTGACTGGTAGTGTTCTAAAACGTTTAGCTGGTAGTGTACTAAAACGTTTGACTGGTAGTGTATCTAAAACGTTTGACTGGTAGTGTTCTAAAACGTTTGACTGGTAGTGATCTAAAACGTTTGACTGGTAGTGTATCTAAAACGTTTGACTGGTAGTGTTCTAAAACGTTTGACTGGTAGTGTATCTAAAGCGTTTGACTGGTAGTGTTCTAAAACGTTTAACTGGTAGTGTATCTAAAACGTTTAACTGGTAGTGTACTAAAACGTTTGTCTGGTAGTGTTCTAAAACGTTTGACTGGTAGTGTATCTAAAGCGTTTGACTGGTAGTGTACTAAAACGTTTAACTGGTAGTGTATTAAAATGTTTGGCTGGTAGTGATCTAAAACGTTTGACTGGTAGTGTATCTAAAACGTTTGGCCGGTAGTGTATCTAAAACGTTTGAGTGGTAGTGTGTCTAAAACGTTTGACTGGTAGTGTATCTAAAACGTTTGACTGGTAGTGTATCTAAAACGTTTGGCTGGTAGTTATCTAAAACGTTTGGCTGGTAGTGTATTAAAACGTTTGTCTGGTAGTGTATCTAAAACGTTTGACTGGTAGTGTACTAAAACGTTTGACTGGTAGTGTATCTAAAACGTTTGGCTGGTAGTGTACTAAAACGTTTGACTGGTAGTGATCTAAAACGTTTGACTGGTAGTGATCTAAAACGTTTGACTGGTAGTGTATCTAAAACGTTTGACTGGTAGTGTACTAAAACGTTTGACTGGTAGTGTATTAAAACGTTTGACTGGTAGTGTATCTAAAACGTTTGACTGGTAGTGTATCTAAAACGTTTGACTGGTAGTGTATTAAAACGTTTGTCTGGTAGTGTATCTAAAACGTTTGACTGGTAGTGTACTAAAACGTTTGACTGGTAGTGATCTAAAACGTTTGACTGGTAGTGTATCTAAAACGTTTGGCTGGTAGTGTACTAAAACGTTTGACTGGTAGTGATCTAAAACGTTTGACTGGTAGTGATCTAAAACGTTTGACTGGTAGTGTATCTAAAACGTTTGACTGGTAGTGTACTAAAACGTTTGACTGGTAGTGTATTAAAACGTTTGACTGGTAGTGTATCTAAAACGTTTGACTGGTAGTGTATCTAAATCGTTTGTCTGGTAGTGTATCTAAAACGTTTGACTGGTAGTGTATCTAAAACGTTTGACTGGTAGTGTATCTAAAACGTTTGGCTGGTAGTGTACTAAAACGTTTGACTGGTAGTGATCTAAAACATTTGACTGGTAGTGTATCTAAAACGTCTGACTGGTAGTGTACTAAAACGTTTGACTGGTCGTGATCTAAAACGTTTGACTGGTAGTGATCTAAAACGTTTGACTGGTAGTGTATCTAAAACGTTTGACTGGTAGTGTATCTAAAACGTTTGACTGGTAGTGTACTAAAACGTTTGACTGGTAGTGTATTAAAACGTTTGGCTGGTAGTGTACTAAAACGTTTGTCTGGTAGTGTATCTAAAACGTTTGACTGGTAGTGTATCTAAAACGTTTGGTTGGTAGTGTACTAAAACGTTTGTCTGGTAGTGTATCTAAAACGTTTGGTTGGTAGTGTACTAAAACGTTTGTCTGGTAGTGTATCTAAAACGTTTGGTTGGTAGTGTACTAAAACGTTTGTCTGGTAGTGTATCTAAAACGTTTGTCTGATAGTGTATCTAAAACGTTTAGCTGGTAGTGTACTAAAACGTTTGTCTGGTAGTGTATCTAAAACGTTTGGTTGGTAGTGTACTAAAACGTTTGTCTGATAGTGTATCTAAAACGTTTGGTTGGTAGTGTACTAAAACGTTTGTCTGGTAGTGTATCTAAAACGTTTGGTTGGTAGTGTACTAAAACGTTTGTCTGGTAGTGTATCTAAAACGTTTGGTTGGTAGTGTACTAAAACGTTTGTCTGGTAGTGTATCTAAAACGTTTGTCTGATAGTGTATCTAAAACGTTTAGCTGGTAGTGTACTAAAACGTTTGTCTGGTAGTGTATCTAAAACGTTTGGTTGGTAGTGTACTAAAACGTTTGTCTGATAGTGTATCTAAAACGTTTGACTGGTAGTGTACTAAAACGTTTGACTGGTAGTGTATCTAAAACGTTTGGTTGGTAGTGTACTAAAACGTTTGTCTGGTAGTGTACTAAAACCTTTGACTGGTAGTGTATCTAAAGCGTTTGACTGGTAGTGTTCTAAAACGTTTAGCTGGTAGTGTACTAAAACGTTTGACTGGTAGTGTATCTAAAACGTTTGACTGGTAGTGTACTAAAACGTTTGACTGGTAGTGATCTAAAACGTTTGACTGGTAGTGTATCTAAAACGTTTGACTGGTAGTGTTCTAAAACGTTCAGCTGGTAGTGTATCTAAAACGTTTAACTGGTAGTGTACTAAAACGTTTGTCTGGTAGTGTTCTAAAACGTTTGACTGGTAGTGTATCTAAAGCGTTTGACTGGTAGTGTACTAAAACGTTTAACTGGTAGTGTATTAAAATGTTTGGCTGGTAGTGATCTAAAACGTTTGACTGGTAGTGTATCTAAAACGTTTGGCTGGTAGTGTATCTAAAACGTTTGACTGGTAGTGTGTCTAAAACGTTTGACTGGTAGTGTATCTAAAACGTTTGACTGGTAGTGTATCTAAAACGTTTGACTGGTAGTGTATTAAAACGTTTGTCTGGTAGTGTATCTAAAACGTTTGACTGGTAGTGTACTAAAACGTTTGACTGGTAGTGTATCTAAAACGTTTGGCTGGTAGTGTACTAAAACGTTTGACTGGTAGTGATCTAAAACGTTTGACTGGTAGTGATCTAAAACGTTTGACTGGTAGTGTATCTAAAACGTTTGACTGGTAGTGTACTAAAACGTTTGACTGGTAGTGTATTAAAACGTTTGACTGGTAGTGTATCTAAAACGTTTGACTGGTAGTGTATCTAAAACGTTTGACTGGTAGTGTATTAAAACGTTTGTCTGGTAGTGTATCTAAAACGTTTGACTGGTAGTGTACTAAAACGTTTGACTGGTAGTGATCTAAAACGTTTGACTGGTAGTGTATCTAAAACGTTTGGCTGGTAGTGTACTAAAACGTTTGACTGGTAGTGATCTAAAACGTTTGACTGGTAGTGATCTAAAACGTTTGACTGGTAGTGTATCTAAAACGTTTGACTGGTAGTGTACTAAAACGTTTGACTGGTAGTGTATTAAAACGTTTGACTGGTAGTGTATCTAAAACGTTTGACTGGTAGTGTATCTAAATCGTTTGTCTGGTAGTGTACTAAAACGTTTGACTGGTAGTGATCTAAAACGTTAGACTGGTAGTGTATCTAAAACGTTTGACTGGTAGTGTACTAAAACGTTTGACTGGTAGTGATCTAAAACGTTTGACTGGTAGTGTATCTAAAACGTTTGGCTGGTAGTGTACTAAAACGTTTGACTGGTAGTGATCTAAAACGTTTGACTGGTAGTGATCTAAAACGTTTGACTGGTAGTGTATCTAAAACGTTTGGCTGGTAGTGTACTAAAACGTTTGACTGGTAGTGATCTAAAACGTTTGACTGGTAGTGTATCTAAAACGTTTGACTGGTAGTGTATCTAAAACGTTTGACTGGTAGTGTACTAAAACGTTTGACTGGTAGTGTATTAAAACGTTTGGCTGGTAGTGTACTAAAACGTTTGTCTGGTAGTGTATCTAAAACGTTTGACTGGTAGTGTATCTAAAACGTTTGGTTGGTAGTGTACTAAAACGTTTGTCTGGTAGTGTATCTAAAACGTTTGGTTGGTAGTGTACTAAAACGTTTGTCTGGTAGTGTATCTAAAACGTTTGGTTGGTAGTGTACTAAAACGTTTGTCTGGTAGTGTATCTAAAACGTTTGACTGGTAGTGTACTAAAACGTTTGTCTGGTAGTGTATCTAAAACGTTTGGTTGGTAGTGTACTAAAACGTTTGTCTGGTAGTGTATCTAAAACGTTTGGTTGGTAGTGTATCTAAAACGTTTGTCTGGTAGTGTATCTAAAACGTTTGGTTGGTAGTGTACTAAAACGTTTGTCTGATAGTGTATCTAAAACGTTTGACTGGTAGTGTACTAAAACGTTTGACTGGTAGTGTATCTAAAACGTTTGGTTGGTAGTGTATCTAAAACGTTTGTCTGGTAGTGTATCTAAAACGTTTGTCTGGTAGTGTACTAAAACGTTTGACTGGTAGTGTATCTAAAATGTTTGGTTGGTAGTGTATCTAAAACGTTTGTCTGGTAGTGTATCTAAAACGTTTGTCTGGTAGTGTATCTAAAACGTTTGGTTGGTAGTGTATCTAAAACGTTTGTCTGGTAGTGTATCTAAAACGTTTGTCTGGTAGTGTATCTAAAACGTTTGTCTGGTAGTGTATCTAAAACGTTTGGTTGGTAGTGTATCTAAAACGTTTGTCTGGTAGTGTATCTAAAACGTTTGGTTGGTAGTGTATCTAAAACGTTTGACTGGTAGTGTATCTAAAACGTTTGACTGGTAGTGTATCTAAAACGTTTGGTTGGTAGTGTATCTAAAACGTTTGTCTGGTAGTGTATCTAAAACGTTTGTCTGGTAGTGTATCTAAAACGTTTGGTTGGTAGTGTATCTAAAACGTTTGTCTGGTAGTGTATCTAAAACGTTTGTCTGGTAGTGTATCTAAAACGTTTGTCTGGTAGTGTATCTAAAACGTTTGGTTGGTAGTGTACTAAAACGTTTGTCTGGTAGTGTATCTAAAACGTTTGGTTGGTAGTGTACTAAAACGTTTGTCTGGTAGTGTATCTAAAACGTTTGACTGGTAGTATATATATATATATATATACAGTGTAGTGTATATATAGTGTATATAGTGTATATATATGTGTGTATACCATTAACGCTGTTAATGTAGTCCATTTTTTCTAGTTTGACCCATTGACCTATCCATGGTCCACCCTGAAGCGCAGCTGCTCGTGTGCTGTTGCTGTGATTCTGCAACTGTAGTCTTCTCATTTAGCAAGAAGTTCCTTTGATGGCTCTCTTGATAATAACACATTTATTTCCAGCTCCTGCAATGCTGTGAATTTGTTTATCACTAAAGGATGTTGAGTCTCAAGTAACCAAAACACAGTGCTGAGGCGGCGCTATCAGTAATATCAATATCATTAACACCATAAGACGCCTTCAGTAGACTATCTGGGCTTTGCTCTCAGGAGAAATCAAGGAGCAGAAAACTAATAAAAGTGACAGCAAAGTGGGAATAAATACCGGCCCGGTTCACCTGGAAACAAAGTGCAGCCACTGCCGCACTCACTGGGTGCTGATGGCAAAAAACGAAAACTGCGTTCTCTCTACTGAAAATCAAAAAGATTTTTAAATAAAGAAATCTTTGTTTAGTGTAAAATTTGACCTATTATGGCTGTCAAGTCAAACAAAATATAGAACTATTTCTATAGAAACACATTTGTTTGCGCAATTGGAAAAAATGCACTGTTAATGAAAATATTTTGTTTTATATGTTAAATAAGTAGAAATCAGACACTAACATTTACAAAATAAACTGTAATTAAGTGTGTCCCCAGTAAACACACATCAATTCACTGGGTGATTTAATGGGTAGCTTTACAACAGAACGGTATATTTCTAATGGCAACAACTTTACTTTTAACTTTAACTAACTTTACTTTTAATGTAAACCAATGGAATCAGTTATTTTGGAGTATCTCCATTTCAGTCATCATGAAATGTTTACACCTGTATATAATATATCTAGTATCTCTAAAATTGCAAACTTTACAGGAGAGATCAAAAACCTACTTTAAGTCAAAGAAACCAGAATTTTCTTCCAAGCTATTTTAGAGCATTTCTCTTGGTCTATTCATTATGAAATTTTCACATAAGGTAAACAAACATTGGTGTGTTCAACTGATATAGAAAACTCAAAATCGACAAATATATGTTTTTTATATTTCTGTGAAAGTTTCATGATGAATGAACCAATAGAAATGATCCAAAATGACTCCTATAAAGTTACTATTTGGAGATTTTTCTTTGGACGATATATAAAACATTTTAAAATTAACATTAGAGTTTAGCCATTGGAGCCACTAGTATCCCCTAGTGTTTGCCAGTAGAAAAAATGAGTAGACTAAATAAATGTAACCTCTCTGAACAGCATACTGGAACACTCAAATTTTGGACACATCCCATAATTAGCTGGTGTGAATCAGTAGTGTGGGTTCCACTCTGCATCGCATTACGTGTCTTGGGTTATTTTTAGCGTTGCCATGAACACAAGTGGCACAAAGTCAGCTGCTGTCTGGGTACTCCCTGATCCTTAGCCTACAACTACTACAGCCTCCAGTAATTATATAACACTTCAGTTTACAAGACAAGTACGTACTTGTGTGATCTAGTTACACGCGACTCAATGCAAATCATCCATCATCTTAAACATGAAACATCAAGATATGCCAAACGTAATATTTTTCACTGGTAAAGTTCAGAATCATGTAAATCCTTCTCAGTTAATACACCAACAGTAGATTAATCAACTAACGGTATGTTAATTATTCAATTTAATGCAGCAGTAGATGGAGGTTATGCAACTGTTATGTTCTCTAAGAGTTATGTGTTATGTTGAGCAGCCTACTACGTCTCATTGCAAGTCAGCAGAAAGTGGGTGGGGGATGCCAGATTGGGTACGTCCACAAGCTCAAATGCCAAGCTTGTAAAAGTGCATGTGTGAGAGTAAGTGGGTGAAAAAGCAGAGTGGAGGGACAGATGAATACCGGTGTAGGACATGGTCTGGTGGATGGTCTCACATTTAGTAAAACATGTCAGTAGAAGTTTTGTTCCATTCTTTCTCAGAGAAGTGTTTTGCTTTTATGTTTTTTTATTAGTATTGAATTCACTGCAACTTGGCCATTGATGTGCCCAGCCCATTCATAATCTTTGCTGTTCTCAAACTTCTCCAAGCCTGCTTGAGTCCCTCTAAAATCAATTTGACAACTGTGTTAAGTATACTTTGCATTTTTGGCCAAATAGATATTACACCAAGCAAAAAAAAAAAAAGAGGACTTAGACTTGGTCTTTGGGGAACCCCGCAAGAAGTTAATTACCTCTTCATCAGTTTTAAACATTTGTGGCATACATGTTCTAATAATCTTATTCAGAAAGCTTTGCTTTTGAGGATGACCATGTGTCACAGATATATCTAGGTGTTGGGGTATGATAACGAGAGTGATGGATAGGTTACAGTTAAGCCCTCTGAGCGGAGCAGCCAGTCACAGCGAGAGAATCAGGGATATTCTATCCCTCTGGGATATTGAGTTAAATGTCACTCGGGTGCTCTGAGGGAACCACTGACAGGCCGACCCCTCTCGACCCAAAATCGCAGAGGGTATGTCATCTCGGCAACAACTTTCGAGAGAGTGTGAGGAAGGTGAAGACGACACGCGGAATGCCCAGTTGCGGACAAGGCATCATTTTAATCCTTCATGCCACTCGGCAACTGTACAGAGCTGGACTGAAAACGTGGCTGAATTTTTCGTAAGTGACTTGCGGCATCACTTCAAAGCAAGTTTGCTTGTGAGCCAAGTCCACAACCTCCAGCGGTTTGAATAGATGGCGGCGTTTACCCAAACGATGTACAAGGATTATGTCACTTCACAAGTCACCATGAAGTTGCAAGTGGTGTTTTTAAGACTTCCTGATACTTTCCTTAAAATAGTGTCTTCAAACACTAAAGTCTTCGAGCCCTACGACGCCAATAGATAGTTACATACATGAGTTGAATTGCTTTAAATATAATAGAAGGAACAATGAGAAATCTGATGTAGCTTAGTAAGCGAGACTTGCGTTCACTTTACAAGACTCAATAATTAATCAAATTTTTGCTCAGATCAAATTTGACTTCAGATCACACATTTATAAATGTAAGTGATCTGTACGTATCTGTAAGCACATTGATCCGTTTACACACGTCATCTCCGTCACCAACACCAAAGTAAATCAAATTTGTAAGAAGACTGTATTAAAAAGATGAAACTCATGTGTTAGGAGCTCATGTGGAGGACAAACAGCTGTTGACTGTACGTGTTCAATTCAAGAAGAAGAAAAAAAACAGCCAGCCCGATTTTATCGTTTCCTCAAAAATCAAGCAAATCGCCAACATCTTCATCTATCGTTCACATTCATCTCACGTGCCCATGAATCGGATATGTGTTCGATCTACGACCACATGTGAAAGTGACTCAAATCTGATTTGAAGAGATCAGATTTGATGCGTCTACACAGACCTGAGTCCCTTCGGCCTAGTAATGTTAATTCAAAAGAGTGAAAAGTTATTTCAGGGGCAGATGATCTATCTGAATAGCCCATCAGGTAATGGGTGGAGGGGTCTTTTAGGCTATCTCATGAACATGGCCACCATCTTGAAAGCCACCATATTGGATCAAGAGCCCTACGACACCAATGGATAGTTACATACATGAGTTGAATTTCTTTAAATATAATAAAAGGTAAGAACAGTGAGAAATCTGATGTAGCTTAGCAAGTGACACTTGCGTCACATTCCAAACCTCATTAATCAATAAACTTTTTGCTCAGATCAGATTTGGCTATCTTGATGCCTCACATTAATAAATGGAAGTGATCTGTTTGTATCTCTAAGCACATTGATCCGTTCACACATGTCATCTCTGCCTCCATATTGGATCAAGGGCAAGTTCTTCCAATGGTCATATAGCAGATCAAAGAAGACCAGAATTGTCTCTGAAATCAATTGATGCAATTTGATTTGCAATATCTTTTCAAACGTTATCAACACAGAAAGTCGCAACAATACCAACATTGAACAATGTGTTCAGCGTGCTGTCCCCGGTGCTGAGCTATGCCTTCAGACCTGTGTTCAGCATCAGAGACAGCACTTTCTGGTCTTCTTTTATTTGCTAAACGACCACCTTCCCATTGGAAAAACTTGCCCTTGATCCAATATGGCGGCTTTCAAGATGGTGACAAAGTTGGGAGCGTACCCTAAAAGATAGGCCCCTCACCCGTTACCTGCTGGGGTATTCAGACACATCATTTACCCTTTCACTCCTGAAATAAAAGGGTGTCCTCAAGACAAGATATGGAAAAAATGTGGTTTTATTAAATGAAACACTAAAAGCATGGTAGATTGGCAAAACTTCTCAACAGCCTGCACCAGCAGCGGGTTGGCACCTCATGTTACCAGCATGTTACCGGGGGCGTGGTGCAACTTCAGTCTTGATTTAAGAATAGTTACACCCCTAACATCCTACCATGCTGCCACAAAGATTACCAATAGTAGACCCAAACATAAACACCATGAACTCAACGTGTAAATCAATAAGAAACGTAGAAAGATGGAACTGTGTCGGCGGCGCGTTAACACGCAGCGGCCACTCTTGGTCCGAGAATTGGTGCTTTTTGTGTTATTGTTTGTGAACACTTGTTTGTTCGTGTTGCACTTGTGTCTTGTATGCACTGTCTATGTTGCACCATGGTCCTGGAGGAACGTTGTTTCGTTTCACTGTGTACTCTGTATGTAGTTGAAATGACAATAAAACCCACTTGACTTGACTTGACTTGACTTGAAAGTGATAGAGAACGAGTTTTAAATAATGACAGCCTTTCTCAGCTTACTTTAAAATTTCAAACCAACTACTAAATCTTAACCAATTTTTTAACCAAATAAGTTTATCTTAAGTTTATTCTCTGGGCCTCAATATTCATATACAAAGTGTGTCGTATGAAAACCTTCCCAAAGTCTAATAAACGTCTGCTGCATTTCACCACTCCTCTCCATGTAAACTGGGTGGTCCTAATCTTCAGTAACACAACCATAATTCCTTCCTCTGACCAATCACAAGGCTGACATCTTTGGCCCCGCCCCCACACAAACACGTATTAGAGAAAGGTAGTGAAATAAAAACCCACCAGTATCACGAAAACATAATAAGATAAACCTTCATTATATCACCAACACTGTTCCTTCATCCCTTCATCCCTTTATCATCACCAACACTGTTCCTTCATCCCTTCATCCCTTTATCATCACCAACACTGTTCCTTCATCCCTTCATTCCTTTATCATCACCAACACTGTTCCTTCATCCCTTCATTCCTTTATCATCACCAACACTGTTCCTTCATCACTTCATTCCTTTATCATCACCAACACTGTTCCTTCATCCCTTCATTCCTTTATCATCACCAACACTGTTCCTTCATCACTTCATTACTTTATCATCACCAACACTGTTCCTTCATCCCTTCATTCCTTTATCATCACCAACACTGTTCCTTCATCCCTTCATTCCTTTATCATCACCAACACTGTTCCTTCATCCCTTCATTCCTTTATCATCACCAACACTGTTCCTTCATCACCTTATTCCTTTATCACCAACACTGTTCCTTCATCACTTCATTCCTTTATCATCACCAACACTGTTCCTTCATTCCTTTATTCCTTTATCATCACCAACACTGTTCCTTCATCCCTTCATTCCTTTATCATCACCAACACTGTTCCTTCATCACTTCATTCCTTTATCATCACCAACACTGTTCCTTCATCCCTTCATTCCTTTATCATCACCAACACTGTTCCTTCATCACCTTATTCCTTTATCATCACCAACACTGTTCCTTCATTCCTTTATCATCACCAACACTGTTCCTTCATCCCTTTATTACTTTATCATCACCAACACTGTTCCTTCATCCCTTCATTCCTTTATTATCACCAACACTGTTCCTTCATCCCTTCATTCCTTTATCATCACCAACACTGTTCCTTCATCCCTTCATTCCTTTATCATCACCAACACTGTTCCTTCATTTCTTTATCACCATCAACACTGTTCCTTCATCACCTTATTCCTTTATCATCACCAACACTGTTCCTTCATCCCTTAATTCCTTTATCATCACCAACACTGTTCCTTCATCACTTCATTCCTTTATCATCACCAACACTGTTCCTTCATCACTTCATTCCTTTATCACCACCAACACTGTTCCTTCATCCCTTCATTCCTTTATCATCACCAACCCTGTTCCTTCATCCCTTCATTCCTTTATCATCACCAACACTGTTCCTTCATCACCAACCCTGTTCCTTCATCCCTTCATTCCTTTATCATCACCAACACTGTTCCTTCATCACCAACCCTGTTCCTTCATCCCTTCATTCCTTTATCATCACCAACCCTGTTCCTTCATCCCTTCATTCCTTTATCATCACCAACACTGTTCCTTCATCACCAACCCTGTTCCTTCATCCCTTCATTCCTTTATCATCACCAACACTGTTCCTTCATCACCAACACTGTTCCTTTATCCCTTCATTCCATTATCATCACCAACACTGTTCCTTCATCACTTCATTCCTTTATCACCACCAACACTGTTCCTTCATCCCTTCATTCCTTTATCATCACCAACCCTGTTCCTTCATCCCTTCATTCCTTTATCATCACCAACACTGTTCCTTCATCACCAACACTGTTCCATCATCCCTTCATTACTTTATCATCACCAACACTGTTCCTTCATCCCTTAATTCCTTTATCATCACCAACACTGTTCCTTCATCACCAACACTGTTCCTTCATCCCTTAATTCCTTTATCATCACCAACACTGTTCCTTCATCCCTTCATTCCTTTATCACCACCAACACTGTTCCTTCATCTCTTCATTCCTTTATCATCACCAACACTGTTCCTTCATCCCTTCATTCCTTTATCATCACCAACACTGCTCCTTCATCCCTTTATTCCTTTATCACCACCAACACTGCTCCTACTCTGAGGAGGGCTATACAAACCCAGGCCTGAGAACCACCAGGAATTAGAAACTGATTTTGATCCCCTTAAGAACCTCAGAATTTATGCTTCTTTAAAGTAATTAAATAACCACCACAGAATATAAAATCAATTTAAGGCTCTTCCTAGAACTAGAGATTCAAGCCAAGCGATCATGCAGTGAATTTCTCACTAAGGTCCGACGCTACATTTATATGTAATGTGTGAGAAACCGAAGCCTTTCATACGGACCCATCGTTTATTTCCACACAGGCCGGATGGATGCCGCCTGTTTTTGGCAAGAACTCGGCGTTCAATTACTCGAACGTACAATGTGTGGAAAACATTTCACTTAGCTACGTCCTCGCCTGCTGGCAACATTTTACGTGACAACAGGAAAGGAAGACACCATCACACATTCAAGTGTAATCTGCTACCGTGCAATCCCGAACGCTCTGTGCTCCTACTTCATCGTCATCTAGGTAGGAGAACAAGTGCTGCCCTCAGGCCTATGTTTACACTACCGCTCAAAAGTTTAGGATCACTTTAGAATTTCATTTCATGCAATTTTCATGCAATCCACAAACAATACTGTCCATTTCTCAATGAATGTAAGTGTATCAGATGATTTTTAAAGAATAAAAATGTTTGTATTAAAGTCTATTTTTGTATAGAGGCTTATTTTACATATAGTTCTATTATCAGTAATTCTCAGTCCTCTGTCTAAATCTCTGGTACGACCACCAATCCAAGTTAAGGATGTTATTGGACTAATTGGTTGTTAGGACACTCTTGCTCAATTGTGATCACAGCTGAAAAACATTCTACTAATAAGTGAGTATAAAAGGGAACAACATTCTAGGTTAGTTTAGTATCTGAAGATCAGCAGTTGATGGCTTGCTGACCGACTCACAATGACCAGAAAGAAACAACTTTCTTTAGAGACCCGTCAGTCCATTGTTGTGTTAAGGAAGAAGATACTCCATTAAAACAAGAACATTTCACTGTGATCCCAAACTTTTGAGTGGCAGTGTATGTGCAAGGCCTGTCCTTCTGGGGTATCTATGTTCGCTGCTTTAGGTCCACCTCTAAGCCTTGGTGTATCACCTCTTACTCTTTCAGTCCCCCTTGCTGTAAAAAAAATAGAAATAAAACATGATCCTCCTCTTCCTTATGTAGGCTCCCATATCAAGTGAGCGTTCAGTCTGCCCTCTCTGTGCTTGTATCACTAATATCTCTTCTCTTCTTCTGCGTTCTCTCGTTTTATTGATTCTCTTCCACCGTTTGGCATGTACAGTTAGCATTGTTCCATCTGGCTTTCTTATGGACCATGATTTCGTCTGGCACGCTTGCTCAGACACCCATACCTGCATCATCCGTTCGTATATTAATATAAATAGAGAGTGTTAAGGGTTGCCATGGAGTTTTGTTCGTTAGGAGTTTGGCCTTCTATACATCTCAACGCTGCACCATGCAAGTTATTAAATGAAGCTTTAGACACCTTCTCCGTCCAGACCTCCTTCTCTCCCCCTTTCCCCCCTTTGCCCTCCTCAGCAGAGGCCAGTTGAGCCATCACTCATGTGCCCCCCCTTTACCCTTCTTCTGTCTCACTCTCTCACCTTCTCCTCTCTCCTTATTCCACTGACCATGCATGTTCCAAAAACAGCTCTCCCTTTCATTTCGACGCAACCCTCCGCATGCCTGGCCCACCCCGCGACCCCCCGAACCCCTCACGGTTCCTGTCCAAGTCTGACTCCCCAAGCCTTGCGAACCCCCACGGCCTGCTCTAACCCCACCCCACTGGACCATATACAACACGCTGGAATTCGGGGGCGTGACCCCGGCCCGCGCGGACCAATCGGAGGGATGGCGGCAGTATAAAATGCCGCTCTGGCGTGAGATTGTTCGCTCTTTCTGTCAGTCGGGCACTCCTGTAAGGAGGGGGTCTAAGTAACGGGGACAGACTTCTCGGTACAGAGAGCGACAAGAGCGAAAGAAATAAGATACGAAACCAAAAACACGGATAGACACTTTTGGCCAAAGCCCGTCTCACTCCTGAAGATCCTTCAGCCCTAACAGGATGGAGGACGCCCACATCAAGACCCCCGAGGAAGTCTTGTCCTTCTTCGGGGTCAGCGAGACCAGTGGTCTTACGCCCGACCAGGTCAAGAAGAACCTGGCCAAGTTTGGCCACAATGGTGAGAGCGAAAGCATGCCGTGGGTGATCGGGACAAAGAGAGGGGCTAAGAGCAAACGAGCGCTAGCACTGGAGAATGGCTCTCGCTAGCATTCTGACTCGCTGATGGAGGTGACAGATGCTAACTTCATTAGTTGCCCTAACGAAGAGTGAATTTTGAAATTAGACAGCATCTTCTTGCAGCGCTTTGAGTAAGATGGGGTAGTGCTACAGCGGTGTGGGGGCTATGCAGTGACTGCCTTTACTTTACTTGAGGCTTGAAGTGACATTAACAGGTTGTGCAGGAGAAGTTGAGAAGCAGTGCTTTAAAATAGCCCCCAGGCAGAAGGAGAAGAAGAAGACAGGTGATGGCGCAAGGGCCTTGCTTGGTGATTTGAGAAGGCTGAGTGCTTGAGTGGTATTTCTGCTGGGTGGGAGGGGGCTCTGGTTCTTAGAGGAACATTGGGTCTATCCAATTCAGAAACGTGTCAGGCATCGCAAAGCCGTTACGTTACAGTTACAGGCTTTGTTCCAGATCTTTAGCTCGACATTGGTCGCTTGTGCTCACTTTCATGATGCTCACTGCTTTGTTTGTAGTAAAGCATTTACAGTTCATTCACTTCTTGGATGGGTATCCATATCATTTAGGACATCTTAAAGCTACAGAAACATAAATATATAAACACACTCATTCTGTATTTTCTAGATTCTGTGGTTCTATGGCCTTTAGACATTCCAAGTCCATAAATTTGAAGGTTCTTTCCATAAAATGTGAAATAATTGTTTGTTTTACTAGTGCCAATCCGTCAACAATGAGTAGTGACCATTCAAAGGTTTCATTTAAGAAAAGCATTACGTCTGCTAATATTTCTTTCCTTTTTTTTCCATGTTCATCTCTTCCTTATGTTGTGCCTATCAGAGCTGCCAGCTGAGGAGGGTAGGTATTGATATTTGATTGTGCTCACATTCTATAAATGTTATTGCATCTTACTAGAAAGCACATTCATTGGCCTATTGGCAAGCCTTCTTAAATTCTACTGCTTCGCCATAAGCTGTTCAAGAGTTTGAAGCCTAGTGTTGTACGTTTACTGGACGTGACTCTAACTGCTCCTCTAACCTCTTTCAGGAAAGTCCATTTGGGAGCTGGTGATTGAGCAGTTTGAGGATCTGTTGGTCAGAATTCTGCTGCTCGCTGCCTGCATCTCTTTTGTAAGTAAAAGGCGCAAAGATGTACCTGGAAAATGCATCACAGTTGTATTGATTGTGCTGAACAATTACGATAACAGTAACATCACCAATAGCTTAGTGTGCTGTCATCCATACTCCAAAAAGATGGTCTGGTGATGAACATTGACTGTATCAATGTTCTCTTATGTCTAAGACCAATCAGATGATAATTGTGTAGACAACCACAGTGATGTTCTTGTCAGGGCCTAGACACTGTCACACCTGTTCATCTACAAGGCACTAGTAGGGGTTGAAGTGTCTTTTGAAATCAGGTCCAAACGTCTATATAACTATGGGAATAACTCTGGTTTGCATTAGTGTCTGGGATTGTACAGGGATGATGCTTGATCTTAGAATATAGAATATGCATTTGTCTCAAAGCCTTTAGCTTTACAGTTCTCTTAGAGGCCGACCTTTGAACTTCGTGCCATATGACTAGTTTGGGGTGACATGGTGTAGATTACCAGGCTCTTTTTGCCAACATACCATTCGTTGTTACGTATTTGCTTCACTCGCCAATTTGGCTTGCGGCACAAACAGTTATGGACATGTGCTTGCCAGTATGGCTGTTCTGTATATACAAGCGGCTACGGTGTCAGCCGGGTCCAAGATGGCGGGGATGCTCTCCGTGTGCTGATAGAACTTGAAATGGTTTCCGTAACTAATCAATGTCGGCGTGGCAATATGCCGTCTCGGGTGCATCGAAAAATCTTGTTCCAATTTTTCAATTTGTATTTTATTCGGGGTGCTTTAGCTGCGACTGCGAGTAGATGAGTTCTGCAGCAAGGGGGGTTTGGGGTGTCAGGGCATTAGGACTGGACACGAAGGGGTATCGATTGCTTCTGCCCTCCTCCCCATGCCTAGGGCAGCTGTCGCAATGGCCTTAGAAGGAGAATATTGAGGAGCAAGGAACAGGGGCAAGAGGGGGGAGGGGTTTATTTTAAGAAAGACTCAAGCTGGGGGTAGAAACTCAATCTCCCAGCAAAGGTCAGGACTAAGGGAAGACGGGATAGAGTGCCCAAGAAAGAGGTAGAGAGGGGTTCAGGGACGGAGGGAGGGAGGGGCAATGTTGGGTACAAGGTTTGAGACATGTGCTCTGGTAGTCTTATGCAACAATGTTGTGAAATATATGTTTTTGGTGCGTGTATACGAAGAGTGTGGCAACAGGTTCCCAACAATTAGGGCCATTCTAGGAGCTTGTTGAATGTAACTATCATTCTTTCCCACATATCTGCTGAAAACCTAGAGAGCCCAGACACTAAGTAAACCTCCTAGGACCAATAGATGATCCACAGCATTGGTCATCAGTTCCAATCCTCTATGGCTAAGACACTAGTCCAGTCTGGTGATTTCCCTTCACTAGCATCTGATTTAGCTCAACAGTGAATTGACAGATTCATAGCAGAGCAAAAAAAGCATCAATAATTGTTGGATTCTGACCCTCCAGGACTAGAAGTACATTGTACCTTAAAGCCTCGTCTTTTGTGGCTTTCTGTTCTGAATGATATCCATTGCATTCAAACAGTGAGGCACCTAAACTTCTTTTCCCTGAAATAGCAGTTCCCAAGCTTGTTCCTGGAGAACCCTTGCCCTTGGTGTTTTCCCCCTTTTCAGCGATTCAGTCAACTAGCTAATTTGCAAGTTCCTTTTGAGTTCCTTTTAGAGCACGGAGCAAGATCAGAACTCCAGAAGCAAAGCTGACAGACAGGCTTAAGGCCTTCCTTTAGCGCCCACCAATCTAATGCAAGGAGGTCACCCTAATTAATATGAGCTCAGTTGATACATCATTGAGCCCTCTGGATTCACATTCAGCGAACACACATTCTTGTATAGATCCTGTTTTTTCGACTACTCTGCCTTTCCCTAAGCCCCGCCTCTTTTCCTGCAGGTGCTGGCTTGGTTTGAGGAGGGTGAGGAGACTGTCACAGCCTTCGTCGAGCCCTTCGTCATTCTGCTCATTCTCATTGCCAATGCTGTCGTCGGAGTGTGGCAGGTCAGCAGCACACCACAGATATAGCAACGTACAGGATCGGTTTCCTGAACAGAGGATTAAGCCTAGTTCCTTTGCCGTGTGGTGAAGGACTAAGCTTAATCCCTGTCTGGAAAACTGACCCACGGAGTTTAGCCGTTAGCATGCAAACCTTTATTTACACTTGCTCTAACTAAAGGCCATTGAGAAATGATTAGTGTGGAGATGTATACCAGTTTGCAGGCTTGGCTTGATATAAGTATCTGGGTTGTAGGGCTGCTGAAGTGCAGTCAGAATGCTGAACTCTAAACCGGTGCTCATATTTTATATTATCATCTTTTGTGTAACAGGAGCGTAACGCTGAGAGCGCCATTGAGGCTCTGAAGGAGTACGAGCCTGAGATGGGCAAAGTCTACCGATCTGACAGAAAGAGCGTGCAGAGGATCAAGGCCAGGGAGATTGTCCCTGGTGACATCGTGGAGGTGTCCGGTGAGATTTCCCTTTGCGTTCCCTCCTGTTTCATTCTCCCACGACACATTGTTCGCTGCAGCTAGCAGCAAGATGCTAACAGAGCACATGTCACTCACTGAACACTGAGGCTATTTAAGTTCGCCAGAAGGAAAGAGGCAGCAGTTGAGCCACTGAGGGTTCAAGGATGGCTGTGAAAACATGCTGAGAGCAGGAAAACAGAATCTTGGGTATAAATACATCCCTGACACCTGCTGCTTGCCGTCCTTCTCTCACTGTCTTGAAAACCTCCTGAGGTGCCCACATGGTTGCCGCATTGTTCTTTGCTTCCACTGTATGAGTCCTTCTTTCTTTACATTCGCTAGTTCCTTAAGTTTAAGTTAAGTTAAGCCCTGGCCAGCAACTTTTAGTCAATGATATTTGAGTGATCAACAAGAAGTCAGCTCACATGCTAAATGCTAAGTGCTAAGGCTGATTTTTAAGTCACATGGTTAACGTTATACTCATTGTGCAGTTAACACTCACAGTTTGTGGAGTTCTGAAAACTTGCTACTGCAGATATCACCAATGTATCATTGCTAAAAGCTGCAACACACACAGGTTAATATTGGTTGTCTGATAATATCAATCGATTTTTTTATTAGTTTCATGCTCAGGCTTTACAGAGACTGCTAGACTGTTAGTCATCAAAAGCTCTTTTCTATTTAACATAGCTAAACTGGTTTAAATAAAAGTTAAAATTGAGGTAAATCTTTTGCTTACCATGAAGATAACAGGTTAAACACACAAAAAATCACACAAAAATAATCTATAAAGAGAACAGATACAAAATAAGGACTAAGTAACAGATACAAAACTGCTGGTAAAATTTAGGGAAGCTTAGTTTCCCCCTCACATTACATTATTACTATTGCGAATGTCATTTTTGCTGTTTATTTATAATTAGAATAGAATAAAGCTTTATTGTCCTTTGGTTTCACCACAATAAAATAAAATAAAATAAAATAAAATAAAATAAAATAAAATAAAATAAAATAAAATAAAATAAAATAAAATAAAATAAAATAAAATAAAATAAAATAAAATAAAACTTTCCTAAACAAAGCTCTATTATATAGGACGTCTGATGTCTAATGACTTTTGTTGCCGTCCAATTATTTTCCCTGCCACCTGAATCATTCTTGTTAATTTACTCAATTAAACACCAGAGAACACTTTCTGTCAAGCTCACATATACCTTGTCCAGGATTTTACTGTCAACCCCAAACTCCTTCAATTTCCTGATTAGATATAATCTCTGACTGGCTTTCTTACATACACTGTCAACATGATCTGCAAAACTCAGCTGATGATCCCATTGTATTCCCAAACATCTTAAACACTTCACCCTTTCCACAGATTGGTTACACAGTATAAGTGGTGGAAGAGAGTATGTGTGATGTAAAATAAGCTCCTTTGTTTTCCCAACATTAATTTAAGTTTTAGATAGATAGTCTTATTAATCCCCGAGGGAAATTTAGGATCGTATTAATCCCAGAAGGAAATTCCCTAATTTACAGCCCACGACTGGCCAGAAATTTGTGGACAACCGGCATTGTTTTAAACACTATTTTTATTGATTTTACATTTTACATTTGACAAATTATTCAGTTACAAAAATACAAACAAATATATGTAAATTTGTCATCATCATCATTGTAAATAAAGCAATAATACACAACTATTAATAAAAATAAATAAATAAAATTAAAATAAACATACATACCCATATGTGTACACAAAATAAAAAAGTAAACAAATAATAATAATAATAAGAGTAATGATACACTCATCATCAACAATTATTTATTTCAAAACAGTTTTGCACCCATATGCTCAAGAAATTCCAATAATGTCTGCCACACATTTTCAAATTCCACTGCCAACTCCCTCACCATACATGTACTGAGGGCACGTCTACAAAGCTATCAGTCTCCTAGCCTGTAAAAGACCAGAGTCAATTAGAGTCATCTGTTTTTTTATTAACAATAAAGCCTTCTGGGTAAACACCCAGAACACAAAGTCTGGCTTGGAGAGGAATATTCACTCGTGTAAAGGACTGAACTATTATTTTCCAATACTCCTGTAATTTAGGGCCGGCCCACATACAATGAAATAAAGTTCCTCTTTCTTCTTTACATTTAACACAAGTGTCTGGAATGCCAGGGGACCACCGGACAACTGGCATTGTTTGCTCTATTGGACTATGTTTAATTTTGACCAGATTAACTTGGATTGGCTTATATTGTCAGTTATTGAGAATTTTGGCTCCAATATGGTGGTGCAAGCCACAAAATACTCAATCTGAGGATATTAAAGTATATTGATCAGTGTTATTGTTACCTGAATTTCTGTAACAGTCCAAGAAATACAAGCTATTGATTCTATAAGAATTTCATTTGTGGACATTTGTCTTCACCTGGTTTGTGAAATGTTTCTTACTTTGCGATTCTTTGATCCTAGTTGGTGACAAAGTCCCCGCTGACATCAGGATTACCGCTATCCGTTCCACCACCCTGCGTGTTGACCAGTCTATCCTTACCGGTAGGTATCACCTGAAACTTTCCATCATCCATTTTTATATTTATAAAAAAATTTCTAGACAGGAAAGCTTTAACTTGCTCAGCAAAACACATTTTAAAAATATAAGAAAATATAAAAATATAAGTAGTGCTTTTTCATACGTCAGTGTGTTTATTTAACTCTTTCCAAGCTTCTCCTAAACAACCCAGTATTATTTTCAGTTCTCATCTAATACCTGCTTTGACTGCTCAGTACTTCATTAAGCTAAATCAAGATTTGCTGCTGAAGGAACTGAACACATTCATACAATGTCTGGGGCGTCCAGGAGAAATCTGGAACCTAACTTTGTTCTTCTAACTGGATCAAGATCTGATCTACTTCTCTCACAATAACATATTACTAATGAAAATACACTCATTGGTTAGACGAAGGCTTCACAGATGAGATCAGTTCACGTCTCTAAGACCTTTGTACATGTAAATAGACCCTTCCACTTATTTTGATCTTAAAAATGTTGAGTTGATTAATATATAGTTTACGTGAGGTTGATTGAGCATCAATTTATATTGATTATTTCACAACTCTGTCTCTTCCAGGTGAGTCTGTCAGTGTGATCAAGCACACCGAGGCTGTCCCCGACCCCAGAGCCGTCAACCAGGACAAGAAGAACATGCTTTTCTCTGTGAGTTTTCAATGATCTATCCATCTATTCATCCAACCCCTCCTCCCAAACCTTTCATCTCTGTCATTTCGCCAGTCTCTTCTACATTCCATTTCATTCCATCTCATTTCTGTCTCTCCAGGGCACCAACATTGCCGCCGGCAAGGCTATCGGCGTTTGCATCGCCACCGGCGTCTCCACTGAGATCGGCAAGATTCGTGACCAGATGGCCGCCACCGAGCAGGAGAAGACTCCCCTGCAGCAGAAGCTGGATGAGTTCGGCGAGCAGCTCTCCAAAGTCATCTCCCTTATCTGCGTTGCTGTGTGGATGATCAACATCGGCCACTTCAACGACCCCGTCCATGGTGGATCATGGATCCGCGGTGCTGTGTACTACTTCAAGATTGCCGTCGCCTTGGCTGTCGCTGCCATCCCTGAGGGTGAGAACATGTTGAGTCTGTGACTTGCAGTCATGAAGAACGTTGCTGGTTGCATCATTAGTGAACAGGAACAGTTTCTTGTTTGTTGCAGTCTAAAGTGATGCATCTGTTAGCTGGGCATTTGGACCCACTCTTGGTTTCCTACCAATCTTTCAACAGATCGTTTTTTTAAAGCAGTGGTTCTCCAGATGGTCCACATTTTCGCCCCAGCCCAAATCGCAACATACAGTTTAGACCATCTGGGGGCACCCTTAGAACCAGTTTAGGAACCACTGCTTTGAAGGAACCTTTTCAAATTATTACGAATGATTGTATCTTTTGTATGAGAAACTTTTTAATAGGTATACGTTACATTAAGTTACATTAAGTGTAGGTTCTTTAAACCTATGAAGGGTTTTGAGACTAATTCAAACCCTATTCTTCTTTTTTAAGGAACCTTATGTTTTTCAGGGTGTATGTGGTGACTGTAGGGTACAGACTTAGAAAGCTAATCACCAAACCAAGCTAAAAACCTAAGCATGGTTAAAATCAGATTATCACACTTTCTATCCAGCTTATTTGGATTTGTGGTATTCACTGTTAGCATACTAGCCTTTTAACTGCTAATTACATATAGAAATCAGTGATGGAAGGTGGTAGGATTAAGACACAGTTATACATTGCTACAACAGTATATCGTTTTATTCAGTATCTAATTTATGATATTAAATTAAAATGGTTGTAATAGTGAAGAAAGAGGAACCTGAGATGGCATCAAAGTGACATTAGGTCCGTGACCACCAACCCTGGTCGTGGAGATCTACCTTCCTGTGAACTGTTGTGTAACTGACATCTGGATGCAGTAGTCCAGGTAAAGCAAGGTGGCATCATGTTTAGATGCAGGTCGGAACTAAACTCTGCAGGAAAGTAGATATCCATAAGGCCGGTTGGTTACAGTTACATTAGTCTAATGTCGTGTGTGATTCTTTCTTTTTCCAGGTCTGCCTGCTGTCATCACCACCTGTCTGGCTCTGGGTACCCGCCGTATGGCCAAGAAGAACGCCATTGTCCGCTCTCTGCCCTCTGTGGAGACTCTGGGCTGCACCTCTGTCATCTGCTCAGACAAGACTGGCACCCTCACCACCAACCAGATGTGTGTGACAAAGGTATGTCAGATGGTCACCTTTTCCACACCTGGACCCCTACAGAAGCCAGCAAGCAGTGTATTCGTTTTGGAGATCTTTGTTAATATGCTACTCATATGTTCTGAAGGTATATGTTCCTCTGGTTATCCTTAATCGTTTTATAAACTTTGTTTCTATCATAAGAACCACAAAAAACATTCTGCAGGAGAAACCTCCTTAAAACCTCCGCCATTGTAGGCCACAATAATGTAGAACAGTTGCACTAGGAAAAGTAGCTCACCTTCAGAGAAACAACAGTTTGATATATATAAAACTGACTTCTCTAATTCTGATAAATTCAACGTTTAATCAATGCACTTGCGCTAAACCGTTTCTATTTCAACAGATGTTCATCATTGACAGAGTGGACGGCGACCACGTTAACCTGGAATCCTTCGACATCTCTGGCTCCAAGTACACCCCTGAGGGCGAGGTGTAAGTACATCCCTATATACTCACATACACACGATCGTCTACTACCCAGACATTACACAGACATTTCACATCAATGAAATAAAGCCTATGTTTACGAATACTACCCTACGCAGTCTCAACACGTTTGTTGGTGGCACAATTTGAATAAAAACCTTCTCTAACTGTTTTAAACCAGCTGAAGGTGAAAGACTAAAACCTTGATTTTTGTGCTCTCAGTACTAAGGGTGGTGCTAAGGTCGACTGCAGTCAGTATGATGGTCTGGTTGAGCTGGCCACCATCTGCGCCCTGTGCAATGACTCCTCCCTGGACTACAATGAGGTAAGAGCCAAATTCCGTCATCCCATTAGCACTGATTACAAAGCACTGAGGCACTTTACAGCACAAAACCATTTAAAATCTACTTAATAGACTTCGTTTAACCTTTAAACATCAAGAGTTATTGATGACATAGTCTATATACATTACACTCTCAATAAAATGTAATTAAATAGTTCATTACATATAGTATTTATTCAGTTTTGTGTTTACATTGTCGATTTTGATTCGCATTAGGCAAGATTATTTCGATCCCAGGAACTGATAAAGACATTTCAAAGTGAAGCGTAATGTAAACAACAATTGGTAGCACCAATGATAACTTATAAATGTTGGAAATTCTTGTGCATTCTTAGTTTCACCAGAATTTTAGATAATTAACACAAGATTACTGCCTTTGCTTTAAATAATGGTAACATATAAGGCCTAACATACCATTAGGATTTACTGATTAAATTTTTCCTGCTCACAGTCTAAGAAGATCTATGAGAAGGTTGGTGAGGCCACTGAGACCGCCCTGTGCTGCCTGGTTGAGAAGATGAATGTGTTCAAGACCAACGTTCGCAACCTGAGCTGTGTTGAGAGAGCTAACGCCTGCTGCAGCGTAAGTCTGTTAGTTTGAACGGGCTGTCAAACCCGTGTGTTAATGCTAGTAACTACAGAGGCGGTAAAGACTGCTTCCTCTTCTTGCCTGCAGGTCGTTAAGCAGCTGATGAAGAAGAACTTCACCCTGGAGTTCTCCCGTGACAGGAAGTCCATGTCTGTGTACTGCACACCCACCAAGGGCGATAGCGGCAGCAAGATGTTTGTGAAGGTGAGCACTCTCTCGCTCTCTCTTTCTCTCGCATGCTTGTTTTTCTCATTTCACACTTGGCTTAACATTGGTTGACTCCTCTTTCCTGCCAATAGGGTGCCCCCGAAGGTGTGATTGACAGGTGTGCCTATGTGCGTGTTGGCGCCACCCGCGTGCCCCTGACCGGCCCCGTCAAGGAGAAGATCATGGCTGTCATTAAGGAGTGGGGTACCGGCCGTGACACTCTCCGTTGCCTGGCCCTGGCCACACGTGACACTCCCCTGAAGGTCGAGGAGATGAACCTGGATGACTCCACCAAATTCGCTGACTATGAGGTGCAGAGAGCAAAAAGTTCTTGGAAAAATATTCCGAGGAACCTCATCTGAGGTTCACAGTTTTCCATGTGATGAACATACCTCATTATTTCTTCTATCCATCTCAGACTGACCTGACCTTCGTCGGCTGTGTGGGTATGCTGGATCCCCCTCGCAAAGAGGTCACAGGTTCCATTCAGCTCTGCAGAGCTGCTGGCATCCGTGTCATCATGATCACTGGTATGTATTCCCTATACCCTGCTGGCCCCCCATCTATGATATAACTAACTTCTTTTCTATGTTCTTATTGGTTACATTGGCCCTCAAACCTGGTCCTGGAGATCTGCTGCCCTTAGGTTAAGCTGAAGTGGGTGTGTTAGGGCAAGGGCACTCCAGGACCTAGTCTAAGGACCACCATATGCCGTGCCGCAGTAACTGACAATCCCACCACCCTTAGGTGACAACAAGGGTACCGCCGTCGCTATCTGCCGTCGTATTGGCATCTTTGGTGAGGATGAGGATGTGGCTGGCAAGGCCTACACCGGCCGTGAGTTTGATGACTTGCCCCGTACCGAGCAGAGTGAGGCCGTGACCCGAGCTTGCTGCTTCGCCCGTGTTGAGCCTTCCCACAAGTCCAAGATTGTTGAGTTCCTGCAGGGCTACGATGAGATCACTGCCATGGTGAGCAACTCTCATCCCATACACAACTGTTCTCTGTGGGCCAACTGAACGTAGCCGGATCATATATTGGTGGTCCAGATGTATCCCAAACATACACCCCTGTTTTTCTCAACACTCTTTCCTCCTCCATCCAGACCGGTGATGGTGTGAATGATGCCCCCGCTTTGAAGAAAGCGGAGATTGGCATTGCCATGGGCTCTGGCACTGCCGTTGCCAAGTCAGCCTCTGAGATGGTCCTGGCCGACGACAACTTCTCTTCCATTGTGGCTGCTGTTGAGGAGGGTAGAGCTATCTACAACAACATGAAGCAGTTCATCCGCTACCTCATCTCCTCCAACGTCGGAGAGGTCGTATGGTAAGGACCAATGCAGTAATGTTACACGTGCCGTTGTGTCTGTGCACAGGTGTTTGGGTGTGACATCTTTCTTGTCTACTCCCTCAGTATCTTCCTGACTGCTGCTCTCGGTCTGCCCGAGGCTCTGATCCCAGTGCAGCTGCTGTGGGTGAACTTGGTGACTGATGGTCTTCCTGCCACCGCCCTGGGCTTCAACCCCCCTGATCTGGACATCATGGGCAAGGCACCCCGCTCTCCCAAGGAGCCCCTCATCTCCGGATGGCTCTTCTTCAGATACCTGGCCATTGGTGGTAAGCATTGCTGTGGCCTCAACATAGTGGTCCAGTCCCGTGAACCCTGCACGGTTCTGCACAGCCCCTCCTCCAGATGTCAGATCGTAACTCTGCACAAGCTTGGTCAGGTGTGTAGGGATAAGGAGCACTGCAGAGGACCCCAGGATTAGAGCTGAGAACACCAGTGGTTGTGTGTTAGAAACACTGGTGGTCCCTTAGGCCCAGTGAACATATAATACAGGTGTACTGGGAACTGTGTTAGAGCGAAAATGTGGCTGGTTGGCCCAAAGGCCCCAAACAAGTTGACACCATTGGGTTCCTAAATAGCTCAGCCAGCTAGGACAATGTTCAGAGTTTAGTTCTGTTGTTAAAGCTGAGAGCATTTGTTCTCTTGAGAAACAGTGCGTAATTGTTGTTCTTGCCATTCTCGCCAGGATACGTTGGAGCCGCCACTGTTGGTGCTGCTGCCTACTGGTTCCTGTATGATGTGGAGGGCCCACAAGTGACCTACTATCAGCTGGTAATTCTTTCTCTTTGCCAGACTCATTTTCTTTCTTCAAAAGAGTCACTACTCTGGTTCTTGTTCAGCTAAATTCTTTATTTTCCTCCACCTTGTGCTGCTGCGCAGTCTCACTTCATGCAGTGCCATGGTGAGAATGAGGACTTCGCCGGCATCGACTGCGAGGTCTTTGAGGCTGCACCTCCCATGACCATGGCCCTGTCTGTGCTGGTCACCATCGAGATGTGCAACGCCCTCAACAGGTTAGAGACGATCCTCATGTCAAACTTATATCTTATTCTTGGGTCCATGGTTTTCTTCTTCTCTAGCCACTTGCTCTCACTGCTGACTTCATACTAAAAGTGCAACTATGGGATTTATTTATTTATTTATTTATTTTACCAAGAGCTCAAAACACATGCAAGTCATAGAAATCAATGCAGATAAGACGTTAATTTAGGTAAACCTATCACCTGTCTCTTTCCAGCTTGTCTGAGAACCAGTCTCTGGTTCGCATGCCCCCATGGAGCAATGGCTGGCTGCTGTCTGCCATGACCCTCTCCATGTCCCTGCACTTCCTCATCATCTATGTGGACCCTCTGCCCGTAAGTCTCTCCTTCTCATACTGCCCCCTACTGACCTTTCTTTTCTTTTCTCCTGCTAACATGCCACTGTGTCGACAGCACGTTTTACAGTGCATTAAGCCAACACAGTCTTGAGTTAGCGCTGTTATTTGCCATAAATTACATTAATACATAATCACTGAAAGATGATTACACATTATTATAAGCATAATAATAATAATAATATTCAGATTCTAACAATACACATACAGAACACACCTCTGTTCATTTTACTGCAGAATTACCGTGGGTGTGCTAACCCATACAGTATGTTGATCTTATTAAAATAAAAAAATTGTGCAATAAAATAGCATTAAAATGGAATATTTAGGAATTTTCTCTGTGGAGAATGTACATGAACTTACTTTCACTTGATTGAGGGTACTCAAATGTTACATTCACACCTGATTCATTGATAGAAACAAACCAAACATGGAGACAGTGTTTTGTATGTATAGGCATAAGCTTTTCACCAAATTCAAATCACACTACAGTATTTTGTCTTGTACTTTTTTTTTTTCTTTTATCCTGTCATGTCTGGCAATTTTGCAATCGGAATCGTGATCCGAATGCACTGATGTATCAAACATATTTGCTTTTATAAGAACAGCTCTATAGGTTTCTATAGCCTATTCTTGTTAATGTTTGTATTTTTATTAAATGTATTTATTTATTTAGCCAGACTTGACAGTCAATAAAGGAGAGGAAAAAAATATATTATTATTATTATTAGTAGTAGTAGTAGTAGTATTATAATTATTATAAATAACTAAATAAACAAAAAATGAAAGAAAAAACAAAAAGAAGAAAAAAGAGAATAAAAAATAAAATATAGATACATACATACATACATACATATATATATATATATATATAATACATATTTTGTCTTGTACTGGTAGCTGGAAGCTCTTGTATTGATTAGTTCAGTTTATTGTTTTTTTCATATCATCGCTGTCCAATGAAAAACATGCCATTTTTGCCCATTTCTAGTTTTCTACATCAATTTAATACAGCAGCAATACAGCAGCCGCCTTTTACACTGTGTAAAAGTTTCATGGTGGACGGACCAATAGAAATGCTTGGAAATGCTTGGAACAGCTTCTTCCAACAGCTTGGAAGAAGCTTGGAAGAAATTCTGGTTCTATTAACTTCCATTGAAAGCTAAGACAGTTTTTGGCCTCTCCTGTAAAGTTGCCATTTCAGAGATACCTGTTTTTCATTGGACAGCGATTCCATAAAAAATATGAAATGCCATGCAGCTGCGACCTCTAAATGTGAAAGTCTTTTGCACCAGTCTACACTGCAGCCACTCTCTTCCTCGCCCTCTAGATGGTCTTCAAGCTCACCCACTTGAACGTTGAACAGTGGATGGTGGTGCTCAAGCTCTCCTTCCCCGTCATCCTCCTGGATGAGGTGCTGAAGTTTGTCGCCCGCAACTACCTGGAGGGTAAGATCAGCTAATGTGTGCAGACCGAGCTGTTTTTTCTTTCAGAAATAAACAAATAACCATATTTCTTAATGGAACACCTTCATACGGATAATATCATAACACATACTAATGTCTAATACAGTTCCTTCATTCATTTTTCAATCGTAATACTTTTATATATAACCAAAACTTAATGATCTAATACTACTCAATGTTCATATGCGTTTTTATAAACATCTGTGAAACCCCCCCTCTATCTTCTCATCCCTACATCTCTCCATGTCTAACTCTCTGGTGCATTTCATCCCCTCTTCACTAACTTCTTCTATTCACTTCCAGCCTAAGCCAGTTCCCTCCCTCAGTTACCAAGTAACAAAAGCAAGGTACCCGGCAAAAACGTCCCTCCGCAGCCTCCGTGCTCTGTTTGTACGTGTATATGTGTGGTGGTCGGATGAGCTGAAACCAGTCTGCAGAGAACCTGTAGTTTGTCTGCCGTTCGCTGCCGTTCCCCTGTTCCCCTGTAGGGGGTGTCTGTGCATACACAAATGTAGCCAATGCATGACTGTAGAGAACACTTCGCACAAATGCAGGTCACTTTCACGTCCAGGGGTGGAGAAAAAAAACTGTGCATTGCAAAAATAATAATAATAATAATAATAACAACAAAATAATAGTCCATATATCTAATAGTCCATAATCCCTCAGCATGAGATTGTTGTGAAAATATTATAAGGTTATTCAACTTATTTCTAAATGTTGATTGCTTGTTTTAAGTAATGCAGTGAAAATGTCTTAATCTGTTGGCAAGACATATACCAGCAGGATATAATTTCTCTTAAAACAAGAACAATGTGTGTAGAAATAAGTTTAATAATTATATTTTATTGTATAATACTCAACTTCATCATGATTATATTGGATATTTTGACTAGATAAAGATAATAAGAAGATCATTTCTTTTTATAAGAAGTTCTTGGGATTCTTGCAGTTTAGTATGGTTACTAATTTTGCTCAGTTAATATGAATTATATAGTAATATTTATTTATTATTACCACAACCCCCTTAATTATTTTACTGTGCCATCCAGATGTACCTGCATTGAGATAGGATGCTGTAGCAAATTGCTTCTCCCAGTTGGCCCTTCATGGCCTTGCATCTTTATCTATGCCCGGGATACCACTTACATAGTAATACATCTGAAAATTTGCCCAATTTCCCAAAAGTTTGGTGGAAAAAGTGAATTGTTTATCATTTCTAAAAGCAAACATAGAAGAGGAGATGATGAGTAAGAGCTCAGTTAAAGTATGGAAGACCTACCAAACTAGACAAGAGCATTTCCAGAAGATCCAAACAATCTGCTGTCATTGAACTGACATGGCAAGCGAGTGAGCTGGATTAGTGAGCCAACATGAGATGTTATTTAAAAAACTGATGCTGTTCAACAAAAATCTCCAGGCCTCTGAGACTTAACTTCTGAAATCTTCTGAAACAGTACCTACAAATATTTTCCACCCCTGCTGAATGATGGCGCCGGCGCTGCATGCTTCACGTCGTAGCTTGTTTACATGATGCGTAGCTGTATGGCTGGCATATTGAGTAGTTTGGAGAATCCTTGCAATCACCTGAAGGAGCAAGACGCTGTTGACGTCCTGTTACTGGCCGCGGTACATGCGTTTGTGTTGGCGGTGAGTTGCATGCCGATAACGAATGCCTGAGAAGATGTTTTCATCGATGTCTGACTGCAGGTGAGTCCCAAGGATTGCAAGTACGATACCGCTGCGACGCTTGCTCGTCTCGATCCCAGTCGTTCAGTCTGCTTGCCTACAGATCGAACAGCTCGCCGTGAACCCAATGAAAACACCTGTGTGCTCTTCCCACCCAGGTAAACCAGAAATCTAGACACAACGGAGCGAAAAGGAGTGAGAGAAGGAGACAAAGAAGAGAAAAAGAAGAGGAGGAAGAGGCAAGGGATCACTTTGAGTCCGAGAGGAGTTCCACGGAGTCCATCGGAGTGGAGAGAGAGAGAGAGAGAGAGGACGAAACACAGGAAAATCACGAAAAAATCTATAAAACTGACTGAAGGATTAAAAAAGAAAAAACAACAAAAAAAAATCTGTATGGAAAGATTAAATTAATATATAGGTAAACGGTTCCAAATTAGTGCTTGAATGATGAGTCATTTTATTCTTTAAGCTGATAATAAATGTATTAAAAGTTACATTTTTTGTTAAACTTGTCCACTCTCCCCCCTCGTCTTTTCTTCCGTGTGCACTGCTCACGATCGCCGGTGTTCACATTCAAACCACATCATGCATGTTAGCGTGACCGTTAGCATTAGCCCAGGCTTAAAGCCCCAGCCTTTTGGGATTTGTTGCAGGGATCAATCTCAGAATGAGCAATAAAGCTGCTTTTATTTACATACAGGACTAGGATTTACAATCAAATATATATATATATATATATATTTCACATAACAACTTTGTTGTAAATGGATTTGTATAACTATTCACTACACCAATCTGTCAAGTGCATAGTGGATACATTTAATACAGGACTGATCCTGTATCAGTGTTATATTCTAAGTAAATGTGTGAGTCTACCCACGTACATAACTAAATAAAACGTGGAAACGTAAATACACTCACGGGCCACTTTATTGGGCCCACCTCTACACTCCAGTCTCTACTGACCATATAGGACATGTTGTGGTTCTACTCTTACAGACTGTAGTTCATCTGATTCTCTGTATACTTCATTACTCTGTTCTTTAATAATCAGGACCCCCCACAGGACCACCACAGAGCAGATACTATTTGGTACTCTTAATTAACCTCTTTTATTACTGTCTAAGCACTAAGCTAACCCTGATTTGCTTGAATATTGCTATTGCTACTAGCTCCTGGAGGACATTTCCTGTTTTACTTGAAGCTTGACAGACATGTTAGAATATGTTTACCTGTTAGCAGTTAGCAGTTAGCAGTGAGCTCTGGTGCTTCCAACAACCGTCTGGTTGGACTGCTGCTCATATTCATGATGTTTGATGTTCCTAAAACTTCGGGAAAGCCTAGAGTGACCATTTTCTTGCTAAATGAGTTCCACCTATAGCAAACCCAAACGTGATTGGTTGATTCCTCTTCAGTTCATGATTATGCTATGTTTTAGCAACAGCCATCATGCTTCCCTACAGACTGTGTTTAGGTGGCCAATTTTATTCCATCGCTCACAGGAAGGGCGCTAGCCTGAGCCATTTCAATATGGAAGCCTCAATCCTCCTTGTGTTCTGCCAATCGAAACCTTTGATAGCTCAGTGCCTGCGAGAGAGGCTGTGTCTCACCTGATCCAGAACCTGTATGTTTGTAAGCTGGAGCTGTAACTAATCTTGTTGGGGGGTATAATGGTTTTGCTGGTCAGCTGTGGGCCCTCGCTACCCTAAAATCAGTTTCACGCTTCGAGAGATACGTCAGTGCTCGCTTTGACAGGTTCAGACGTGTATGGAGTGAATCCTTTCATGCTGGTGCAAAAGGGAATGTCTACGTCTTCCATTTGTCTGGCGTAGTCCTCATCGAACATTTGGGACTGAGCTGGAGTGAAATGGTTGGTCCAGTCTCCAACTTCTCCTGGGACACAGATGTTAAGAAGACATTAGAAGTTGCAAATGTGACCTCTAGACCTATAATGTCATCTGCTAGAGACGTAGCTTAGAATGGGGTTTCTCAAACTAGGGGTCACTACTAGGTTATGGGGTCAAGCTGGGGAGATCTGTATTAGGGCTGTGTTTTGGCAAGAACCTGGCGATACGATATGCATTGTGATACATCGTTCACGATTCAATATATTGTGATACTGCAAGCAAAGTGATATACTGTGATTTTTCTAATCCTACAATTAAAACACACCACTGTATGAACAGGTTTGTAAATGCTTACAATAGCATTGCGTCCTTGTGCTGCTTGTTAATGTTGGAGTGGAGCTGAAAATGTTTTACAACACTGCCATCTAGTGGTCAGAGGTTTAAACACAACACACACTGATTCACTGCCTGCCAGTCTGTGTATCAATACTGTGTTGTTGAGAATTGATACAGTATCACTAAATATAATATCCGATATTCGATATTTTCGATATTTTCTTACACCTCTAATCTGTACAGACCTATATTTCCTACAATGTGGACCTGAGTGTAGTTGTACCGTTGGCAATATCGCCAACTCCCAGCTTAACGTACTCAGAGTAGCAGTAGAGGTAGGCGTGAGTCATGTGAGAACAACAGAAGTGGACTGTACAGGGTGGATTTATATGGATACACTTTAATATTATTGGGAATTATTGGGAAAACAGTGGTGTGCTTGGTTTTAACGTAAATTTAATCTTTCATGAGTTATTTACATAAAGGTACGTTAAAACCAAGCACACCATTGATTTTCTTGTGAAATTCCCAATAAGATTGATGTGTCACATGACCCTCTTCCCATTGGAAAAACAAAAGTTGGATCCAAAATGACCTACTTCAATATGACCACTATGGTCACCACCCACCTTGAAAAGTTTTCCCCTCCCATATACTAATGTGCCACAAACAGGAAGTTAATATCACCAACCATTCCCATTTTATTAAGGGGTATCCATATAAATGGCCCACCCTGTAGAACCAATCTCCAGGTCATAGTGTGGAGAAATCTAAAGAATGTTGTTTCAGAGTTGAGAGGGAGGGGATCCCACTAGTCAGCCTCAATGTCTGGGGGGTCCCGGCTCAAACATTTTGAGAGGCTCGCTTCATTCATACAGACCTTTCCTCATGAACGCAGAGATGGAGTGGTCAAACATAATCTTTGGGATGAAGGTGTAGTTGGTCATCGGATTGTCCTTCATAACTTTGAAGGACGTCAGCTGCACGATCTTGTCTATGACGTCGTCGGTCACCGACAAGTCCAGGTAGCGCATGATCCTCACTACCTCGCGACGAGGGTTCTAGAGTTGGAACAGAAACACGAATCTAACGGCCATGATTCCAACAGAGCACAGAGACCAGAGTGTCTTTGAGACATTAAGAAATCTCGGAGGTGTCAAACTGGATTTCTTCTAAGTCTGCAGACGTTAGCATTTTTACTTTTTACCCCCAAACAGTACCTCTTTCAGGTCCTCAAAGAAAAGGTAAAGGATGTTCCTCTTCTCTCGTTCCTTCCAGTAGCCTTTCACGTGGTCATACCAGGAGCCCCATCCCACTGTGGACAGGTTAGAAAAGAAGAGCTGTCTTTGAGGGAACGTGGTTAATAATCAGTGCTACAGCAGATAATATGGTATGAGGCTGGAGGAACAGGTGGAGCAGGTTATGGACAGCTTTTTTCACGCTTACGTTTTCCCCTCATGAACTTCTGGATGTATTCCTCCCAGGGACCCGGTTCTGGTTGAGCCTGATTCATACGGTCGAAGTGGTAGTAGCTGACCAGGTTGTCTTTGGCATTTCGAGCCACATAGATGACCTGGAAGACCAAGGGGTGATTCAGGAAACGTCCAGCAAGAGTGAACAAAGTCCTGACCTACTTATTCAACTTATTCAGTATAAAACACGGATTTACAAATACAGCAATCTGTACACCATGTACCCAAAACACAAACCACAGCTACATCCACGCTCTGTGGCACTGCACACCCGTTTACCAGTTTTGGCAAGAAATCATCACCTTCTTATCGCACACCGTCGACAACCACATCCATCTATCACCATCACTCTGCCTGCTAGGAGATATAATCATCAACCAATATGACCAAAGAAAATAAGACTGCTTCTAACCATCGCCAAGAAAACCATACTCACGAATTGGAAAGCTAAACCAAACATCAACATTAATAAACCTGTCAAGTGACTACATATCAATCGAGAAACTTTCAGAACCCATCAATATCAAAACCACTGACCCAGAGTCAGTCTGGACACTCCTGATAAAAGCCTTCCAGAACCCTACAGTACCCTCCATAATCACTAGTCACAAGACCTGACTCCCTCAGAGCCATCCCACAAACTAGAAACACCACCCACACACAAAGCTATCAAAGGACAATATATATACACTACCACTCAAAAGTTTGGGATCACAGTGAAATGTTCTTGTTTTAATGGAGTATCTTCTTCTTTAACACAACAATGGACTGACGGGTCTCTAAAGAAAGTTGTTTCTTTCTGGTCATTGTGAGTCGGTCAGCAAGCCATCAACTGCTGATCTTCAGATACTAAACTAACCTAGAATGTTGTTCCCTTTTATACTCACTTATTAGTAGAATGTTTTTCAGCTGTGCATCACAATTGAGCAAGAGTGTCTAACAACCAATTAGTCCAATAACATCCTTAACTTGGATTGGTGGTCGTACCAGGAGATTTAGACAGAGGACTGAGAATTGCTGATAATAGAACTATATGTAAAATAAGCCTCTATACAAAAATAGACTTTAATACAAACATTTTTATTCTTTAAAAATCATCTGATACACACATTCATTGTGAAAAGTTCTTTTTTTATTCCTATCCTTTTTCTTTTTTTCTTTTGCTCTCTGATTTGTTTCATTGTTGATTGTTTTTGCCCCCCCTACTTATGACTGCATGTACATAAGTATCTACTATTCTCTATTAACTATTGTTATTTTTTAATAAGAGGACTATTTCTTTGTCCTGAGAGGGAATTTGAACCCAAAATGATAATTTAAAGGCTGTGCACTAGAGATGTGCATCTTCATCGCTGAGGCCGATGTGATACATATGCTAATACGTTGCCAACGATACAATACATTGAAGATACATGGGGCGTGATTACTAATGTAATACCATATGACTGGGTGGTTCAGCATTACTTTCCAGCATTAGTGTTGTCATGGAAAATAGCGTGAATAGTCTCAGTCTGACTGTAGGACGTATACTCTTTGGGTGGCTCTGCACTAGATGCTGTCTATGATGAAGGAGTTGGTGAACTGATGTGGATCTGTTACTGAGCTCTTCAAAGAAATTGAGAACTTTAAATAAAGAAAGCATTGTTTCATGTTTGTACTGACCTTGCATTTATTTTCCCAGAAGCCTTCAGGCACTAGCTGGATGGGCAGGTGTGTCTTGATGAGCCTGGGAGGTTTCATGTTACTCAGTAGGTCAAGCCCTGGAGAACAGATGGAGTAAACTGACATGAGTAACCACCAACTAACCAGCCACTTCATTAGATGGTGGCTGATGAAGGTGAGACCTATTAGGAGGTTTCAGACTTGGTCTTTGGTTTTTAGAGTCCAAGAATAAAGTTATTCACTAATACAATTTTTCTTCTCTTCGCTGCAATCTCAGTTTTGTTCCTATTTGATTTAAAAACATTTGGATCATCCAGGTATTAAAATGGCCCAAACACTCCCAGGACAGAGCATCCGGAAAGTATTCACAATGCTTCACTTTTTCCACGATATGTTATGTTACAGCCTTATTCCAAAATGGATTAAATTTGTTTTTGTTTTTTTCTCTCAAAATTCTACACACAATACCCCCAAAATGACAAAGTGAAAAAAGTTTGTTAGATTTTTTTTGCAAATGTATTTAAAAATAAAAAAATAACATGTACATAAGTATTTACGACCTTCGCTCAATACTTTGTTGAAGCACCTTTCAATCAATCAATCAAAACTTTATAGCACCTTTCAGACATATAGGTTTGAAGCTCAAGGTACTTCACAGGTGATTGAAGAAAATATAAACTAAAAAGAAATAATACAAAAAATAATCAAATTAATCATTTAATATAAAAATAAAAGGTGAAAAAAGTAAGATAAATAAAGGTTAATTAATAAAACAAGAGCAAACAAATTTAAAATAAATATATAATACATTAAAATAAAATAGACAAATATAAAATAAAAACAGATCAAATACAATCAAAGTATAAAAGTATGGATATTAAGACTAAAAAAAGTTTATAAAAACACTACATAAAAGCCAGACTGAACAAATAGGATTTTAGTTTACGCTTGAAAAAGTCAATGTTTTGAGCTTCTCCCACATCAGTCGGAAGGTTGTTCCAGCATTTTGAAGCAGAGTGGCTAAAAGCAGCATCACCAAAGTTTGTTTTTCTTTGTGGAACAACTAAAAGAGAAGATCTGGAGGATCTGAGGAGGCTTCCTGGTTGATAAGTGGAACAAATTTTAAAATCAATACAAAAACAAACAGGTAACCAGTGTGAAGACTTTAAAGTCGGTGTACTGTGTGCTCTCCTTCTGGTCTTAGTTAACTAACTGGAGCTGGTGTGTTGTAGCTTTTGGTAGGCCAGAAAGGAGAGCGATACAATAGTCCAACCTGCTAGTTATATATGAATTAGTTTTTCAGTGTTGCTCAGGGAGAGAAAAGGCCTCACCTTGGAGATGTTCTCTTTTGGCAGCAATTACAGCCTCAAGTCATTTTCAGATCTCTCCAGAGATGTTCAAGGTGATCGTGTTCAAGTCTGGGCTCTAGCTGGGCCACTCAAGAACTTACACAGAGTCGTCCACGGCTTTGTTATCTTGGCTGTGTGCTTAGGGTCATTGTTGTCCTGTTGGAAAATGAACCTTCTCCCCCAGTCTGAGGTCTAGAGCGCTCTTGAGCAGGTCTTCTTCAAAGATGTCTCTGTACGTTGCTACATTCATCTTTCTCTCAACCCTGACTGGTCTCCCAGTTCCTGCTGCTGAAAAACAACCCCACAGCGTGATGCTGCCACCACCATGCTTCACTGTAGGGATGGTGTGGACCAGGTGATGAGCGGTGCCTGGTTTCCTCCAGACTTGACGCTTGGCATTCAGGCCAAAGAGCTTAATCTTTGTTTCATCAGACCAGAGAATTGTGTTTCTCATGGTCTGAAAGTCCTTCAGGTGCCTTTTGGTGAACTCCAAGCGGGCTGTCTTGTGCCTTTTACTGAGGAGTGGCTTCTGTTTGGCCACTCTACCATACAGGCCTGATTGGTGGAGTGCTGCAGAAATGGTTGTCCTTCTGGAAGGTTCTCCTCTCTCCTCTGAAGCTCGGTCAGAGCTCGGTGACACTTGGGTTCTTGGTCATCTCCCTGACTAAGGCCCTTCTACCCCGATCACTCAGATTGGCTGGGCTCTAGGAAGAGCCCTGGTGGCTCCTAATCAATTATATGACTTGAATATCAAGATCTTACTCAACTGTGGACTAAGATGTGGCTACCCATGTCTGTGCAGTACACAAGAAAAGGAAGCTCTGTGTCTTTACCTGACGGAATAGGAGGTGGATACTGGATCTCGAGGAAGGGGAACCGATCTGAAATAGAAGCTCTCTTGCAAGCCTCTGCGTCTCCATTATGCAGCAGCAAATCCACGATCTCCTGAGTCCACGTGGTACCTAAACACAGCAAAGACTGATTGAGCACAGTAACAAGTAACAAGTCAGTCTCAAATCTCGACACATGAGTCAGTAATCACTGAAACACTGATAATGAGGCACTGATCTACTGGAGTACTGGAATAAACAACAATTGCACTTGATCTTCTAGAAACACTGGCTAAGTATTATTATCTGTAGGTATTCCAGTCTTGTTAGGTATTGCACTTATACTGTATATAGTCTTGTATTTATTTTATTCTCTGTAGGTGTTCCAGTCTTGTTAGGTATTGCACTTATACTGTATATAGTCTTATATTTATTTTATTCTCTGTAGGTATTCCAGTCTTGTTAGGTATTGCACTTATACTGTATATAGTCTTATATTTATTTTATTCTCTGTAGGTATTCCAGTCTTGTTAGGTATTGCACTTATACTGTATATAGTCTTGTATTTATTTTATTCTCTGTAGGTATTCCAGTCTTGTTAGGTATTGCACTTATACTGTATATAGTCTTGTATTTATTTTATTCTCTGTAGGTATTCCAGTCTTGTTAGGTATTGCACTTATACTGTATATAGTCTTGTATTTATTTTATTCTCTGTAGGTATTCCAGTCTTGTTAGGTATTGCACTTGTACTGTATATAGTCTTGTATTTATTTTATTCTCTGTAGGTATTCCAGTCTTGTTAGGTATTGCACTTATACTGTATATAGTCTTGTATTAATTTTATTCTCTGTAGGTATTCCAGTCTTGTTAGGTATTGCACTTATACTGTATATAGTCTTGTATTAATTTTATTCTCTGTAGGTATTCCAGTCTTGTTAGGTATTGCACTTGTACTGTATATAGTCTTGTATTAATTTTATTCTCTGTAGGTGTTCCAGTCTTGTTAGGTATTGCACTTATACTGTATATAGTCTTGTATTAATTTTATTCTCTGTAGGTACTCCAGTCTTGTTAGGTATTGCACTTGTACTGTATATAGTCTTGTATTAATTTTATTCTCTGTAGGTGTTCCAGTCTTGTTAGGTATTGCACTTATACTGTATATAGTCTTGTATTAATTTTATTCTCTGTAGGTACTCCAGTCTTGTTAGGTATTGCACTTATACTGTATATAGTCTTGTATTAATTTTATTCTCTGTAGGTGTTCCAGTCTTGTTAGGTATTGCACTTATACTGTATATAGTCTTGTATTAATTTTATTCTCTGTAGGTGTTCCAGTCTTGTTAGGTATTGCACCTATAAATGTAAATGTAAATCAAGTCTTGAGTCAGAGCAGGCAAATCCCAGGACAAGTGCTAAGTCGTAAGCTCTGCTAAAGTCTGAGTAGACTGATAAATGTGATGATCAGTTATTAATCTCAGTGTTACAGAGCTGTGGTCAAGTCTGAATAATGATTGAACTGAACAGGCTTACTGTAGGACATTGAACATTAAACAAGAAGTTGTTGTTTAAACCAAGACAAACGGCAAACAACAACACAGTTTAAAAACCAGAGTCCTAAACCAACATGGAAGCAGAGGTCAAAACAGAGAAATCCAACAGAGACTAACGTTCAGAGATGTTGAGGAAAAACACCAAACAAGAAGTTTGCAAAGACCAACCATGAGGGCTGACTATGTGAAGCCTCTAAATGGGTTAAATGAACCGTTTAAAATTGAGGCAACAGTGACCTCTGGAGGTGTGGAGTGGAATCTGACAATTGCATTCTGTTTTAAATTAGGATTGTACATCAGGAATAGATTATTTAACATTGTATTTTCATTGGGCCCCTTGGCTCATGGGGGCTCTATACGACTGCCTATATTTACCTACTGCAAAGACCGCCCCTGCCAGTGACTACCGGATGTTCTTACCTGCTTTGGGGTAGGTGGCGATGAGCATGTCGGACGGATCTGGGCGGAAGGCCTGGATGGAGCTCCACTTCCGGACAATGTAGTTCCGTAGGGGTACCCCCTGCATTTCCATCAGAGGAAAACGCCATTCAATTCCAGCAGCCCCCTTAATGCGCTCCTCATAATTCAGGGACTCCTCACACTTAGAGCCAGTCATATCCTTGTCTTGGCCTTTATCTGGTCTGTCTGGTTTGTGGCGTTTATTTTCTTGAGATGTATCCATTTACAGTCAGTCTTTTCAGGGAGAAGCTCTCTGCTGCTTTCTTCCTTAACTAACTACTTGGTGCTCCAACTACTTGGGGGCAATTCCAAGACCTTTAACCCTTGGACTTCATTAATGATTGTCAAAAATCCAACTGTTTGCATAAGCCCTCCATCCCGTGTACAGTTATGTGACATTAGGATAGTGCTGTAGATGAGTTGGACTGCATTATATTCTAGTGCCGTCTTGCTCTTAATTGAGGCGTCAGATTAGCTGGTGCTGGGAGACAGTTAGACAGTCCTGTTTTATTTAATCTGGGTATTCACATGGGGCCATGTGACAACAACAGTCACAGTGTAGATACGCAGGAAAGGCTATCCATCCTCATACACCATGGATGCCTAGGTAGATACAGTGCGTGAGTTGCCAGATTTTGCCCTTTTTTAAAAGTAATCCTGACTATGAAACTGTGGAGATCTCATCCTCAGAATTAACCGTTTGATAAACCTCCAACAAAAGGAACCAAAAGGCCACATAGGTTTGACTATAATGTGAAAAAACAGAACAAAGACGTGAGCAACTAATTTTTATAAACTTAGCTTTATGATTGAAAATACTCTAGTACATAGAATAAAATGTTGCAAACCCTGGCCAGCAAAAAGAGGAGATAAAGGTTGATTGCAACTGAGGGGAAGAGATTAGTGAGCTGATCCACATACCTTGATCATGCACACCAAGTGTAAATAGCTTTACAAATATCAAACTCAACACACAAACTCCACCACCAAAACACTGAAGCTCCACAAGTCTCACCCCTCGCACACCAACCACCACTCTCAAGAAGGGGCCTAGGGTTAGTATAAAGGTAACAGTTGGTAATTGTGGGTTTGGGACCAAACCTACAATACAGTGCCCTTAAACACAACATAGACAAAATTAACCAAAATAAAAATAAACATAAGAAAACACAAAGTAACAAAGAAGATGGAGGAGAACAGCTCCTAAATGATTGTTCCCTGTAGATCATTAACCTCCTACAAGATAGGATAGGACTTCACCCAACCCCTCTCCAATCACACCATGAATAACAGGACTATACTTATCAGGACTCCATTGTTTGCAATGGACAGTAAGACCCCCAGACTTGTTCTTTGGAGCTTAAACAGAGTAAGACTTTCTGTTTGCCACTTTCTTATTTTAATTTTCGGTTCCGTCTTAAAAGCATGTAGAAAGCGTAACTGCAGTGCCTTTTAAGATGGAACAAAAACTCCAAGAAGATCCTTTCTACGTGCAAATTTCAGACTATGGCTTTAGTGGCGCGGCTCTGGCTTTAGGTTAACGGAATAATGGAGAACTGGCAGCACTGTGTGTAACTAGAAAACCACATGTACCCACAGGGCCTAAGAGCAGGTTACAGCGCCCCTACCCCCTGATACGCAAGGCAGAACACCACCATGTCAAAAACAGACACATTTCAATTTTAATTTATAAGTTAATAACCCAAACTAACATAACTATAAGAGGCTCTGAGGCAGGACGCAGGTACGAGGACTAAAGTTTATTAAGAAACACTGAGCAAAACCAAATATTAAAGAGAAGCCAAGCAAACGAAATCAAATATCAGACGTTCAGGGAGACACAGACTCAGACATAAGACCAGACAAAGTAACACAGTCAAAGCACATGACTATGAGAGAGGGGCAGAACACAGGCACAAGCAGAGGAATGCTGGGAAAACTGTGACAATAATAATAAAAAATATTAATGAGTAACTCATAGTCTCATAAAGACACAAGCTAACAAGGACTTCTGTAGATTATATCTTATATTATAGTATATATAGTTAATCAATGCACCCGTAAGAGCCTAAATAGTTTCTTCTGTTGTAAGTTAATATAAATACTTTATGGTATTTGCTTATATATATATATATATATATATATAGTGAACAACAGAGGCCCCAGATTTGACCCTTGGGGCACTCATTAATCAGAAGATATGCTACTCAAGTCTTGATTTTAATCAAAAGTAGTTCAAACTTCATACCGCACACCTACAGCCCTTTTTGGAGTGTCCTCTGTCCTCCATTCCCTCTTTGATTCCTACACTCCGTCCTCAGCAAAGGCGATCTGAACAGACACTGTCTCAAGACCCCAGTCCAAGCTTCTTTTCAGATTTGGCATTCACTCGTCCATCCACAGTCGATGAACTGAACACACGGTCTGACCTCACAGACTGATAATGGCTAAAAGCTTCCGTCTTTGGTGTTCCAGGAAAATTGTCAGTGCTTTGGTTTTGTTTGATTCGGACAATGGTTACTATAACTGTATGCACCAATTAACCTTCATTAGATTAGATTTTGCATGCTGTGACATTGTTTATAACTTTTACGAACATAAATCTACACCAGATCATCGCAAGAAGGATTCAGGTTCAAGTCCCTGACTGGACGAACAAGGGAGTTCGTTCTGTTTGGAGTTTGCATGTTCTCCTCATGTCCCCATGATCTGGTTACAGTCCAAAGACATGCTTTTAGACAAGTTGGAGATGCTAAATTGCCCCCTAGCTGTGTGCGTGGATGTGTATATCTGTGTATCTGCCCTGTGATGGTCTGGCAGCCTAGTCCAATTTGTTAGCCACCCCACTCTACCACCCCACTCTACCACCCCACTCTACCATCCCACCAGAGGGCCAGATTCCAGCACAGCTCAGTCAATTCTTTACCCAAACATACTTGATTTAACGGCCAGGTATGTCAGAGCAAGGACATCCGGTTCTGTGGCCAGAAAGAACGGGCTACAGCAGTGGTCACCAAACCCCCTCCTGGAGATCTAGTTTGCAGAGTTTAGTTTGGTTCCAACCTGCATCTAGCATTTAACATGAACGTTAATGAGCTGGAGAAGGTGGGGCGGATTCTGCAAGATGGTGGATCTCAAGCACCAAGGTTGGAGACCAGTGGGCTAGATGATGGATGATGCAGATTGGTCAATTCTGGTGATGGAGATCAACCACTCTGCTGGCTTTAGCTCCAACATTAATCCAGCTCACCTGATTTGGATATTAAAAGTCTCAAAGACATCTGAATATTAGAGTCAGGTGTGTTGGATCAGAGATCTCCAGGACCAGGATTGGGCATGCCCTGGGCTGCAGTATCAATGGGCGTTTCTTTTACCGAGTACATGGTCTCAGAAGCTTTGGCGCCAAAAAACTGGAGCTGTGCTTCTTTCACTAGCTACTGGTCTACACAGTTTCAACTGGATCTAATGGTTCTTCATAGAGTTCTTCAATGTTTCAAACGACAATTGAGCAAATTGGTTAAATCGTGTTAAGTTTCATTGTTAATCTTGGTCATCCTTATTGTCTCAAACAGGTAAAAACCATACATAGGTCCTCGTATGGGTCTAGTTTGGACAGGCAGTGGAAAAACGCCCAACTGTACACCAGCAAGGCAGAACTACCAGTTAAACTTGGATGGGGGCTACATTGTATGTAAGCTACATTGTGACTTCTTGGCCTGTAGATAACGTACTGTTATTGATGAAACAGTTAAACCCACCCCCAGGAATCACCGGTGGGTTTTCAAGATCAATCAAAACAGATTGTGATACAGCTTGTGTGTATCCTTGGCATGTCCATGCTCACTAGGATCACAGTTCCAGAGATGCTCCAGTGCTCGGCGGAGGTGCTGCTTTGACAGGTTCAGCTCATTATGGAGCAAATCCTTATATGCTGGTGCGAAAGGGAATGTCTGCGTCTGCCATTTGTCTGGCGTAGTCCTCATCAAACAATTGGGATTGCTCTGGAGTGAAATGGTTGGTCCAGTCTCCAACCTCTCCTGGGACACAGATGTTAATAAGACATTTAGTTAACCACCAAATTCTCAAACAGGTGCTACAGATGGGTAACAAATTGAAGGAGAACCTGAAGAAATCAAATGAGTAGATTAAAATAAAGAGTGCAGGTGCTTCTAGACATGCGTACCTACTGCCAGATACGCCCTTTGCCATTAACGTTACGGATGTTTACTTAATGTAAAGTTTTTAATCTAACACCCATACGAGGAGTTCTCGTGTGGAAGCCAGTGGTCACCAACCCTGGTCACCAACAAGAGATGCTCCAACCCTGATAAAGCAATTTAGGTGCTTTAAGTGTTCTTGATTGGGTAGATCTGAGGGATCAGGGTCAAGTAACGGCTGGTAGGTTATTTACCCACAGATCAACACGAAGCTGAAGTCCTGTTCCACCTTAAACAGTGCAGCAGTTAGCCTTCACACTCTGAGTGAGAACTATAGTTCATCTGTAGGGGTTGTGGCTGGCACTGGCGAAAGGTTTAAACCAACAACAAGCAATAGCACGAAAATCGAACACGGGTGTGTCTGAAATGGTCCACTCGTTAACTCGTTCCCTGTTCACAACATGACGATGATCTTTCCAAAGAAACCGCTATGCATTGTGGGGCATCAACCTGTTAGTAGAATACATTGGTTGTTTACTAGTTTTACGGTGCATTGTGGGTAAGAATGTAGTGTACTATATAGGAAATCTACTTGTCCACTGAGAATTCAGACAACACTACAAAATGGTCGACGCCCTGAATAGAACTGATGTATTTTATTTTAAATAGTGACATTTAATATTATAAAATTAATACACAGCCTGACCTGTAGGCCAGAAACACCTTAATTTGAACCCCAAGGCCTAAACGCACCAGGTGAGGGTTAGCATGGCCTGGTTGGTAACACTGGCCTGTTAATGCATCTCTACCTGCTCATAGCAGACCAGGGGCTCTCCTTTTCTAGACAAGTTGGTGATAATAAACTCATGGCTGGAAAGAATACAGTGTTTAGGGCTGCGTCCTTGAGGGCTATGAAGAACCAGACAGAGATAAACAGAAAGATACAAACTCAGCAGTAGCTTAGAGAGAAAGCTGTACTGTGATTAATGGTATGCAAATGAAATGCAACAATCATGTTTATTAAGGAAGATATCCGAGACTGGTTGGGAAAAAAACTTTCATATCATTCTGTTTGCTGAGAGGGTAGAAAGAGGAGGGGCTATGTAAATCACCCCCCAGACAAAGGTATAAAATGTGAATATTCTGTAATATCTGTGGAATGTTTCTGTTGGATTGTATTCCGCTGAGACATTTCTCCATCTTTGCAAGATGAAATAAAAGAACCTGCTTTTCCTTTGAGTGAGTCTTCAGGGGTTTCTTTTCATGTTCTGCTCGGGTTATTTTAGTTTGGCTTTGTAAATAGATTTTTTTTGCTAAATTAAATGTTGAAGGAACCACAGAACTGCGATTTCAGACACAGCCAAGAAGTTTGTGAACAGGAAGCTCCTACAGTCCCTCTTCCTGACGGCAGACGAAGGTCTGGACAGTTTTGCTGAAGTTTTTTGGTCAATTTCTTGCATTTTCTTCCTCATTAGTATCAACATTTGATACTTGATAAAAGCTGCTCATGGTTTCTCGGTTAAGCTGATTCTAAGGGGCCTGTAAGTGACGTAAACCACAGACTTGTGTTAGCGCCTTCTAAGTGGAAAATCATGTCTTGCCCGCAACACCTACCTATTAATCAACATCCTAGCTTGGGCTGTGGCACGTTTAAAAAACAGGTTATAAGGAACTGCAAACCTACAAACCTTTTCTCATGAACGCAGAGATGGAGTGGTCAAACACTGCCTTTGGGATGAAGGTGTAGTTGGCCATCGGATTGTCCTTCATGACGCTGAAGGACGTCAGCTGCACGATCTTATCTATGACATTGTCGGTTACTGACAAGTCAAGGTAGCGCATGATCCGCACCACCTCGCGACGAGGGTTCTTGAGTTGGAAGAAAAACAACAACATCAAAAAGTCTAGCAGAGCACAGCGACCAGAATAGCTTTGCATTATGAAGAATGATGAAGAACCCATAAATGCATGCCGCACCCACACTGTACCTCTTTCATGTCCTCAAAGAAAAGGTAAAGGATGTTCCTCTTCTCTCGTTCCTTCCAGTAGTCTTTCACGTGGTCATACCAGGAGCCCCATCCCACTGTGGACAGGTTAGAAAAGAGGAGCTGTCTTTTAGGGAACATGGTTAATAACCGGCGCTACAGCAGATAATGGTGTCTACTAGATGACTGATTCAGTCTTAGACGTTTCAGCCTCACGTTTTCCCCTCATGAACTTCTGGATGTATTCCTCCCAGGGACCCGGTTCAGGTTGAGTCAGATTCATACGGTCAAAATGGTAGTAGCTGACCAGGTTGTCTTTGGCGTTTCGAGCCACATAGATGACCTAAAAACCAAACAGTGATGGAAATCTGTGAGACATCTTCAAAGATGCTCTGAAGTATTGGAATCGATATTGACTTACTTTGTTCTTTGCCTTTGCTGCCATCATCAACAATCTCTGAAGTATTGGAATCGATATTGACTTACTTTGTTCTTTGCCTTTGCTGCCAACATCAAAGAGCTCTGAAGTATTGGAATCGATATTAACTTACTTTATTATTTGCCACCATCATCAAAGAGCTCTGAAGTATTGTAATCGATATTGACTTACTTTGTTCCTTGCCTTTGCTGCCAACATCAAAGAGCTCAGAAGTATTAGAATAGTTTTTTTTTCTTACTTTGTTCTTTGCCTTTGCTGCCAACATCAAAGAGCTCTGAAGTATTGGAATCGATATTGACTTACTTTGTTCTTTGCCTTTGCTGCCATCATCAACAATCTCTGAAGTATTGTAATCGATATTAACTTACTGTGTCAAAATACTTGAAATTTTGACATACCACGAAAAAATAACCTTTTTTCACAAAAAAATGTTGCATTTATGTCAAATTGATTTCCAAAAAATATATATTCCCAAAACTATGAATGACTATAATTAGACATGTTTTTTAACATAATTGCTTACTAACTCATTATTTTTATCCATCATAAAACTAAAACTGTAACGCTTTAATGTGTTTTGGCTGATAGACTGAAATTGGTGTTTTAATGTTAATTAAAAAATCCAACAAACTCATATTACCTCAGAGGCCTGCGTGAATTTACTGACCTTGCATTTGTTTTTCCAGAATCCCTCTGGCACTAGCTGGATGGGCAGGTGTGTCTTGATGACCCTGGGAGGTTTCATGGAACTGAGAAGTTCAAGGCCTGAAAGAGTGAAAAAATATCATATGTGCCAGATGTCAGCCATATGTCTCACTGACTATTTCCAACAACTAACAACTAAACAGAGAAAGAAAGAAATTGTTTTTTAGAATAACTGGAAACCACATGACATTATTTTACCAATTTTTATAGATAATATAGTAGATTTAGTATCAAAACTCACTGATTAAAAAAAATGTTTAAGATGTAAACAGAGTCGTTCAGAGTGGTTTGGTGTGTGAAGTGCTCCGTTCACAATGGTGGTGAATGGAACCAGACGTCCAACTCTAAAAGCTCTCTCACAGAAACTTGTTTTTAAATCCATACCTGATGGAATAGGTGGAGGAGCTTGGATCTCCAAGAAGGGGATGCGTTGAACAGTAGGAGCTCTCTTACAAGCCTCTGCATCTCCATTGTGTAGTAGCAAGTCCACTATCTCCTGAGTCCATGTGGTGCCTGAAGGCCAGCAAATAATAATGAAACACATATTTTATTGCTTAACACAGATTTAGAAAAAATTGAAAAACTATATATATATATATATATATATATATATATATATATATATATATATATATATATATATATATACACACTACCGCTCAAAAGTTTAGGATCACTTTAGAATTTTATTTCATGCAATTCACAAACAATATTGTCCATTTCACAATTAATGTAAGTGTATCAGATGATTTTTAAAGAATAAAAATGTTTGTATTAAAGTCTATTTTTGTATAGAGGCTTATTTTACATATAGTCTATTATCAGTAATTCTCAGTCCTCTGTCTAAATCTCCTGATACGACCACCAATCCAAGTTAAGGATGTTATTGGACTAATTGGTTGTTAGGACACTCTTGCTCAATTGTGATCACAGCTGAAAAACATTCTACTAATAAGTGAGTATAAAAGGGAACAACATTCTAGGTTAGTTTAGTATCTGAAGATCAGCAGTTGATGGCTTGCTGACCGACTCAAAATGACCAGAAAGAAACTTTCTTTAGAGACCCGTCAGTCCATTGTTGTGTTAAGGAAGAAGATACTCCATTAAAACAAGAACATTTCACTGAGATCCCAAACTTTTGAGCGGTAGTGTATATATATATTGCTTCTCGTGACAATTTGTAAGACTCACAAAATGTAACTCAATTAAACTTTAAGACCCTTGTTTACCATGTTGCCGCGCTGATACAACAGTATAGAAGGAAAATGAAATAGGGGGGATTTTATATAATATAGAACAAGTAAGATATAAAACAAATAAGATAAATTACAATAGATAATAAAGAAAGAGAGTATAAAAAACAATTTAAACAACGGAAATTTGAAATCTATTTTAATCAATAAGCAAGAACAACTTAATAAAAATACAAACAAATGAATAAATGTATTAAATGTAAATGTAAAATGTTTAGAACAGCAATAAACAATAGTTCAGTATTAAATAAGTAAGTAAGTTAATAAATAAATGAATAATCCTGTGGTGTGTTGAGCTATTAAGTTATAAGCTAAGTTAATTTCCCCACTGTGGGACTAATTAAAAGATTATCTTATCTTGTTATTAGCCTGCTATGCTAGTACTTTAAAATCAGCTCCTCTTAGCTCCTTAGTAGTTGTTCAGTTTATGGTTTAACAATGAAGAACTGAAAACAGTGCTTATTTGTTACTATTAATGCTTATACAGAATGTTACATTAAATATATTGAACCATTAGCTCTTTTCTAGAATTTGGCTGCGCTTCACTGGTGCAGTGTGAAAAGTGCTCCAGTTTCCGAACTGGAATTCCAGTTTTGGGGAGCGTTCCATTATAAACCAAATATTTAACACATAGTTAAGCTGCTTAACTAAATGGTGTCGAGTAACGTTCCCTCTTCATCACCTCTTCTATGCAGTTCAGTTTCAGCCAGCCGAGTAACCAACAACAAAGTGAGTCTCATCACACAAACAGGGTTTAAAACAAGTGCCTCTCTCTGTTCACAACCAATTAGCTATACACACCACCTGCTATTACCCAATCAGCAACCTGCTCAAGGTATGTTTAGGCACTTGGGTCCAACAATAAGCTTAATGTACGTGGATAGAACTGTGGCAGACAATACAGGTTTGGAAGGAGATCGGACTGAATTGCAAGGGTCTCCCGGCCAACGCCAGGAGTGTATAGAGAACACAATAGCAGTAAGTGGTGTGTAGACTCCTAACATGTAAACAAATGGTATTAATAGAGAGTATTAGGTGGGTGATTAGCTCTGGATGGTATTGGATTGAATGGAGCTCCATCACCCCACTGTTCCACAGTCCAATACTGAGGGTTCATGCCCTTCTAGACCAGGTCATGGTGACCTTAGGCTCATGCTGACTGGTCCAGAGTGTCCATGTCTATTGGTCAATGCTCCACTATGGGGATTAACCAGCAGTAGGTGCTGTAAAGAAGTGGAATTTAATAAACAGTTGGTGGACTATTCTCAGTCCAGCAGTGACACCTGAGGTGTTTAAACGCTCCAGCAGCAGCACTGCCGTGTCTGATCCACTCACACCAGCACAACACATACTAACACACCATGTCATTGTAACTGCAGTGCTGAGAATGACCCACCTCCCTAATAGTAGCTGCTCTGTGGTGGTCCTGTGGGGTCCTGACCATTAAAGAACAGAGTAATAAAGTATACAGAGAATCAGATGGACTACAGTCTGTAAGTGTAGAACTACAAAGTTCTCCTATATGGTCAGTGGAGCTGATACAATAGAAACTTGGTTGTAATGTTATGGCTAATAGATGTGTATCTGTTTGTACAGTGTATGTCCTGCTACAGAAGTGAGGTCAGTAATTGCCGGATGTTCTTACCTGCTTTGGGGTAGGTGGCGATGAGCAGGTCCGATGGATCTGGCTGGAAAGCTTTGATGGAGCTCCACTTCTCTGCGATGAGGCTCATGAGTGGTACACCTTGCACCTCGATCAAAGGAAAACGACTGAGTGCCCCGGCCGCCCTGTTTATGGCCTCTTCATAACTCTGGGGTGATTCCTCCATGATGCGATCACCGGTTGGAGGTCCTTTGGTCTTTGCTTCTGGGTCTCCTTGCTGCGGTTTGTCTTGAATAAGGAAGGCTTTTCAGTCCTTCCTCCTCCCCAGACAGTTTTAGCTCTGCCTCTAAATCCTAGTCCTGTGCACGAAAGTGACCGCTACACAACTATCACCCTTTTAGTGCCTCCACTCTCCACCCCTCTCTCTCCCTCTCTCTCTCTCTCTCTCTCTCTCTCTCTCTCTTTCTCAGCCCAGGAAGCCACAGTTCTGCAGGTTCTCGAAGACCAGGCTGCTTATGTAACTCTCATCCCGGCCACGACTGAATTCCTTGATTTCTCCAACAATATTATCTCACCAGTGGATCTGGAGCTCGGGCAGGGGTGGGGGCAGGTGGGCGGAGTGTCTGACACGTGCTGGGACTTATAGAAAAGTGCAGAAACAGGATTTGCTCTTTGCGTGCTAAGGCTGCCAAAAGATTAGCAAAACAATGTTCACACTGGAGCCAACTAGGTGCACCTCATTTCAGAACTTAAGAGATGGACTAATAATGGTTTTGCTAGCATTTCACTAATCACTAATCAATAATGCAGACCTCCTGCTTGCAAATGTTACAGAATATTGTGTTTGTGAAAATAATAAACATATATAAACATTTAAAAAAGCAACAGATTTCAAATGTTGGCAAAAAGCCTAAGAAAGTTATTATTATTATTATAATAAATAATTATTTTATATAGAACAGAACTTGTGCAATGAAGTTTTAAGTATGAACTAGACAACGATATTTCAATATTTTCGATATTTCAAGTATTTTAGCAAAGAATGAGAAGTTTTTCAATGCTCTTAAAAATAAAGCCAGTATTTAGAATGATCTACAGCTCTAGTTCATATTTCTGGACTTGATCACTTGCTTACAGCTTCCTATTAATTATTTCTGAGGTTTGTAAAGTTGTATGACATTAGTACATTGTCACTGTTCACGATAAATAAACAAATAAATACAAAAATGTTTTAAATAAGAAGCCAAATCTTTCTCAACGCAACTTTCTCAGTGCAGGTTAACAAAGGGGACTCGAATTTTAGCCATCTGGGGTAATTTCTATTGGCACAATGTAAAAGACAGCTATTCAGAATCACATCAGAATCATTTCACATGCCAGACCCCTGCAAACGTTAGTAGAACATTAGAACAAGTAGACTTGTTTACGTCTTCTTCTACTCCGAGCTTCAGACGTCTGAAAGATTTTGTTGGAGACTAAACACGCCGTTCCGGACGTCTCCGTTTACAGTGCCCTGCTGGGGCAAGAAAACTTTGAACTGCAGGTTTTGAAATCATCTCCCACGTGGACCAATCACTGCAGGCCCTGAGGTGACGTGGCAAAGAGTCAACAATCCCCCCCCTCAGTAAGGCCCCTCAGGAGCCCCACAGGAAGGCTGGCTTTAAGCTGTGCACCCCCCCTCCCACCTCCCTGCCGACACCGAAGCCAAAACACATGACACAAAAACTCTACTAAGACAACATGATCAATACGGTGGAATTCCACAAACGTCTACAGAATTAAACCAGTCATTCAGAGTGGGGTTGGTGGAGAACACTGTTCTCTGAATGGTGGTGAATGGAACCAGATGTCCACCTTTAAAAAGCTCCCTCACAGAAAGTTATTATATGAAATGGTTATGAATATGCTGCCTCAACATTCAGTATAAACTCACAGAAGATGTGTGTAGGTTCACTGGTGGTTTTGATAGTAAACAAAATGTCTATATTTGTGTTGCGACCCCTGGTTCCCATTACCACCACTGTGAGGAACATCTGACCCATTTCAGACCAAACCCACTCTGAATAAGTTTGTTTACATCTCTAATATTTAATTCATGTTGGGAAAAAAAAAAAAAAAAAAAAAAAAAAAAAAAAAATATATATATATATATATATATATATATATATATATATATATATATATATATATATATATATATATATATATACGTATGTCCTTAAAACTACCATAAACAATGACCCCAGGCAAAACCATTTCCTCTGATAACTTTCTGTGAAGAAGCTTTTAAAGGCATTACACTCGCCGGATGTCTGGTCTCATTCACCACCACTAACTCACTTCTCTGGATCAGAGCACATCAAACCACGCTGAATGACAATCTTAACGCTTACGCTAGGAAGAAGACGATTTTGAGAAAGCGGTGGAATGCTCCTTTAAATCTCATTTCCTTCGCCCATGCAGAAGAAAACAGAAATAGGAAGTGCAGGAAGTGACCCAGTCCATGAACTTCCCAAGTGACTCTTCAAAATTTCATATTCATTATCAAAAATTCATAAAGACAATGTTTTTTTTTTTTTAAAAAGAGAAACGTCATAAGCTTGGGGGCATTATTTATTACTGACGTACAGTAGTGTTTGGGGGGAGGCGGGTAAAAGATTTTTTGTATTTATTGTTCAAATATTTTATTTGCACACCAGTGTCTGAGCGTTTGCACTGTGTTCTTTGTTCTATGTTGCACCAGGTTGTTCCTGGAAGAACGTAGTTTCATTCCACTGTGTACTTGTAATCAGTGGAATGGAATGGAATGGAATAATGGAATGACAATAAAAGCAACTTGACTTGGATGTAAAAGAGAGCAAATGAAGTAAAGGAATGGATTAAGAAAATGTATCAGTGCAGCAATACATTAGTCCTTACGGTAAGAAAAATAATAATAATAATAATAATAATAATCTTAGGTTTATAAATGGTGACTGCTATTATTTTTAGACCTCCATGTTTTTCCACTCTTTATTTATTTTATTTTATATTAGCTCCACTTACTATATAGGGACACTTTATATTTCTACACTTCCAGACTGTAGTCCATCTGTTTCTCTGAATACTTTAATCTGTATTTCAACGTTTAGGACCCCAACAGAACTTCTTGGACTGGTATGAGTGGATTAGACAGTGTCCTGTGGGCGGCATCCTGTGACCACTGATGAAGGACTAGAGGAACTGTGCAGCAGCAGATGAGCTACTGTCTCTGACTTTACATCTACAAGGTGGACCAGCAAGTAGTAGGAGTGTCTAATAGAGTGGACAGTGAGTGGACACAGTGTTTAAACACTCCAGCAGCACTGCTGTGTCTGATCCACTCACACCAGCACAACAACGCTAAGAAACCACCGCTTATGCTGAGTATAAGCTCCAAATAATACCAGCTCTGTGGTGGTCCTGTGGGGGTCCTGATCATTAAAGAACAGGGTAATGAAGTATACTGAGAAAGAGATGAACTACAGTCTGTAAGTGTAGAACTACAAAGTGCTCCTATATGGTCAGTGGAGCTTATTAAAGATGTGGTTTTCTTGAAGTGGTGTACTTTGTTATGAGTCACATACAGTGTATGTAATCTGAATTTTCATGGAGCCCTTGGTCCATGGGGGCTCAAAGCAGCTGCCTATTTTGACTTGTGTCAAGTCTATCCTTAGAATGACCTTTTTAACTGAAACTTAAATATAAGAAGAACCAGGTACATGTATTGAAGATGACTTTCTAAGTTTGTTGAATAAACCCTTATAGGGTCCTGTAATTAAAGGGTCTTGCGGCGACTTTGTGGACCCCCAGTACTGTGCAATGCAGGAGAAAAACCTACCTGAGGAAATGCGTGCAGTAGACAAAACAAAACTGATTTATTTTCATGTATGTTGACTCTGTGAAAGGCTCAGTCATGCAGTTGAATGAATCATTTTAGATATGTCTGCTCAAATATGCTCCAAACCAGGAGAGGCTCTTTCTTGCCTTGTATGTCTTCTTCATTAATATTTACCGAGCTGAGGTAAGTCCACAAGCGCTCTCAGTGATGTTTCTTGACGCACTCATTTCTGTCCAATAGAAACACTTTGTCTCCAGAGCTGGCGGCTATGAGACCAGTCCACTGTCCAGACGGACACACTGAAGAACTGAAGACGGCAGAGGACAAGCCGAAAAACCTGGACTCCGTCTACAAGAGAGCAGAAAATAAACTTCTATGCCAGTTTATGTATTAGCTTGATTAACTTGATTAGATTACTTACACTCGGTGCTACTAACCGTTAGACTGTGACGGTCGATGACCTTCAGCATGTTTGCTTGGCCTCCAGCTGCTATAATGTGGTCCTGCCCAAACCATTGGCATGTGTAGATCTGAAGGTCGTGACAGAAATGGGTCAGTACTACAAAGAACCAGGACGCTTGAACAGTATAGCCAGCAGTTTTAGCATTAAATAAAACCAACAGTACTAATAATATAATATAATATCCATCTATCCATTATCTGCCGCTTAATTCCACTAGTCAGGGTCACAGGGGGGCTGGAGCCAATCCCAGCATCATGGACAGTTCGCCAGTCCATCGCATGGCCAATACACACTCACACCTACTGACAGTGACCCATCAACCTATCATGCATGTGTTTGGACTGTGGGAGGAAACCTGAGTACCCAGAGGAACCCACTCAAGCACGGAGAGACCATACACACTCCACACAGAACCACCCGGACCGGGAATCCAACCCAGATCATCTTACTGTGAGGAGACAGTGCTGACCACTACACCACCATACTGACCACTACACCACCTTACTAACCACTACACCACCATACTAACCACTACACCACCATACTAACCACTACACCACCATACTAACCACTACACCACCATACTGACCACTACACCACCATACTAACCACTACACCACCATACTAACCACTACACCACCATACTGACCACTACACCACCATACTAACCACTACACCACCATACTGACCACTACACCACCATACTAACTACTGCACCACCATACTAACTACTACACCACCGTACTGACCACTACACCACCATACTGACCACTACACCACCATACTGACCACTACACCACCATACTAACCACTACACCACCATACTAACCACTACACCACCTTACTGACCACTACACCACCATACTAACCACTACACCACCATACTGACCACTACACCACCATACTAACTACTGCACCACCATACTAACTACTACACCACCGTACTGACCACTACACCACCATACTGACCACTACACCACCATACTAACTACTGCACCACCATACTAACTACTACACCACCATACTAACTACTACACCACCATACTAACCACTACACCACCATACTGACCACTACACCACCATACTAACTACTGCACCACCATACTAACTACTACACCACCGTACTGACCACTACACCACCATACTGACCACTACACCACCATACTAACCACTACACCACCGTACTGACCACTACACCACCATACTAACCACTACACCACCCTACTGACCACTACATCACCATACTGACCACTACACCACTGTACTAACCACTACACCACTATACTAAACACTACACCACCATACTAACCACTACACCACCATACTAACCACTACACCACCATACTAACCACTACACTACCGTACTAACCACTACACCACCGTACTGACCACTACACCACCATACTAACCACTACACCACCATACTAACCATTACACCACCATACTAACCACTACACCACCATACTAACCACTACACCACCGTACTAACCACTAAACCACCATACTAACCACTACACTACCGTACTAACCACTACACCACCATACTAACTACTACATTACCGTACTAACCACTACACCACCGTACTAACCACTACACCACCATACTAACCACTACACCACCGTACTAACCACTAAACCACCGTACTAACCACTACACCACCGTACTGACCACTACACCACCATACTAACTACTACACTACCGTACTCACCACTACACCACCGTACTAACCACTACACCACCGTACTAACTACTACACCACCGTACTAACCACTACACCACCATACTGACCACTACACCACCATACTAACCACTACACCACCATACTGACCACTACACCACCGTACTAACCACTACACCACCGTACTGACCACTACACCACCGTACTGACCACTACACCACCATACTAACCACTACACCACCGTACTAACCACTACACCACCGTACTAACCACTACACCACCGTACTGACCACTACACCACCATACTAACTACTACAACACCGTACTAACCACTACACCACCATACTAACCACTACACCACCGTACTGACCACTACACCACCGTACTGACCACTACACCACCATACTAACCACTACACCACCGTACTGACCACTACACCACCGTACTAACCACTACACCACCGTACTAACCACTACACCACCGCACTAACCACTACACCACCATACTAACCACTACACTTCCACTAATTTGTTTACATTTTGTTTACCTTTTTTTTATTTGTTGGCTGCACAACATATACATTTTGACTTGGTCTAGGCCAGAAAATCTTTGAACAGACCTAGTTTTCACTTAAACTGGGAAAAAGCAACACCATCTGCAAAAACTGGCCTTAAAAGTTAACCTGCTGTTAATTTACACGATCACATCTACAGCTATTGATACATATCTACTGATATGTAGAGCTAATATTATGACTAACACAAATTACATAGCAGATATCTGGAACAGTTTTTACTAATGCAACCAGAGATACAACTTCTATGGTTAACATGTTAGGCTTTGCCACAGAACTGAGCATTTTGGAGCTTACTTTACTGTCTCCAAACGGGTCCTGAAGAACTTCAGACACTTTCTTACCAGAATCATAATCCCAGATCTGAAAAAAGCCATAAAGATAATATTGTCCTTAAAATGCATGGTGATGCATTTAAATGAGGCATGTTAGAATTCATTACATTCATTACAATAACATTCAATAAACACTGAGGACATTTAGGATGATCCCTAATTAAACAAACCAGTTATTATTTAGATTAATATGACATAATCTGTACATTTACATTTTATGGATTTTATGGAGTTCATGTCTAGGCTTGTATACCTCCAGAGTGTTGTATTTTCTCCAGGAACCAGAGAGAATCTGATTGGTTAATGGGTCGATGTGAAGGGCATCACCGCACACATGGGGTCCAGATATCATTCTGATAGTTAGAGACAAACTTAAGTAAGAGTTCAATAAACAGTCACTAACAGAAATATAACAAATGCTCAATTTAAGTAGTGAGCAAACAAGCCAGTACATTGATTTTTCTGTAAGTGGTCAATGATTGGTAGTTTCTAATTTACATTCACTAAAGTTTAAACATGTGACAAGTTGAGAAGATGATGATTCTTTTGAGGGCTACAAAAGGCACTTTATGAGACAAATAAAAGCATCAACAAGCCAGTGATCACTTGCAAATCTCTGCATAGTCTTTTCAGAAAATAGCTGAAGTTGAATAAAGGAAACATGCTAACTCCAAACTAATATTCAGACTCTATGTTTAAGTTTGAGAACTTTTGATTTTAATTTTGGATTTGTTCATATAGCAGCAATATACTGCAATATACTGACGTGTACCACCAATATCATGTAACATACCTGACAGAGTGTTGCTGTCTAGTGTCCCAGAACTAAAAAAATAATAAAAACATTCATGTAAAGTGATTTATAAGTGCTATATATGCTATACATACTACAGAATTGGTTCAAACTGAGCTCCTATAACAAAAATATTTGATAACACAATGAAGAATTCAGACCATAGATATTTGTTTCTTATCTATTTAAACACCAGACATGAACAGAAATAGGAATAAGCTAAATATATAAAAAATGATAATTTACAAGGCATTACATTTACTTTCAATTGCCCAAAACCCCTAAGCCCTACACTTACACTAAACCCTAACTCCTACACTTACACTAAACCCTAACTCCTACATTTACACTAAACCCTAACTACTACATTTACACTAAACCCTAACTCCTACATTTACACTAAACCCTAACTCCTACATTTACACTAAACCCTAACTCCTACATTTACACTAAACCATAACTACTACATTTACACTAAACCCTAACCCCTACATTTACACTAAACCCTAACCCCTACATTTACACTAAACCCTAACTCCTACATTTACACTAAACACTAACCCCTACATTTACACTAAACCCTAACCCCTACATTTACACTAAACCCTAACCCCTACACTTACACTAAACCCTAACTCCTACACTTACACTAAACACTAACTCCTACATCTACACTAAACCCTAACTACTACATTTACACTAAACCCTAACTCCTACATTTACACTAAACCCTAACTACTACATTTACACTAAACCCTAACTCCTACATTTACACTAAACACTAACTCCTACATTTACACTAAACCCTAACTACTACATTTACACTAAACCCTAACCCCTACATTTACACTAAACCCTAACCCCTACATTTACACTAAACCCTAACTCCTACATTTACACTAAACCCTAACCCCTACAGTTACACTAAACACTAACTCCTACATTTACACTAAACCCTAACCCCTACATTAACACTAAACCCTAACCCCTACATTTACACTAAACCCTAACTCCTACAGTTACACTAAACACTAACTCCTACATTTACACTAAACCCTAACCCCTACATTAACACTAAACACTAACTCCTACATTTACACTAAACCCTAACCCCTACATTAACACTAAACCCTAACCCCTACATTTACACTAAACCCTAACTCCTACAGTTACACTAAACACTAACTCCTACATTTATACTAAACCCTAACCCCTACATTAACACTAAACCCTAACCCCTACATTTACACTAAACCCTAACTCCTACATTTACACTAAACACTAACTCCTACATTTACACTAAACCCTAACCCCAACATTTACACTAAACACTAACCCCTACATCTACACTAAACACTAACTCCTACATTTACACTAAACACTAACCCCTACATTTACACTAAACACTAACTCCTACATTTACACTAAACACTAACTCCTACATTTACACTAAACACTAACCCCTACATTTACACTAAACACTAACTCCTACATTTACACTAAACACTAACTCCTACATTTACACTAAACCCTAACTCCTACATTTACACTAAACACTAACTCCTACATTTACACTAAACCCTAACCTCTACATTTACACTAAACACTAACTCCTACATTTACACTAAACCCTAACCCCTACATTTACACTAAACACTAACCCCTACATCTACACTAAACCCTAACCTCTACATTTACACTAAACACTAACCCCTACATTTACACTAAACCCTAACTACTACATTTACACTAAACCCTAACTCCTACATTTACACTAAACCCTAACTCCTACATTTACACTAAACCCTAACCTCTACATTTACACTAAACACTAACCCCTACATTTACACTAAACACTAACCTCTACATTTACACTAAACACTAACTCCTACATTTACACTAAACCCTAACTCCTACATTTACACTAAACCCTAACTACTACATTTACACTAAACCCTAACCTCTACATTTACACTAAACACTAACCCCAACATTTACACTAAACACTAACTCCTACATCTACACTAAACCCTAACTCCTACATTTACACTAAACCCTAACCTCTACATTTACACTAAACCCTAACCCCTATATTTACACTAAACACTAACTCCTACATTTACACTAAACACTAACCTCTACATTTACACTAAACACTAACTCCTACATCTACACTAAACCCTAACTCCTACATTTACACTAAACCCTAACCTCTACATTTACACTAAACACTAACCCCTACATTTACACTAAACCCTAACTCCTACATTTACACTAAACCCTAACCTCTACATTTACACTAAACCCTAACTCCTACATTTACACTAAACCCTAACTCCTACATTTACACTAAACCCTAACTCCTACATTTACACTAAACCCTAACTACTACATTTACACTAAACCCTAACTACTACATTTACACTAAACCCTAACTCCTACATTTACACTAAACACTAACCCCTACATTTACACTAAACACTAACTCCTACATTTACACTAAACACTAACTCCTACATTTACACTAAACCCTAACTCCTACATTTACACTAAACCCTAACTCCTACATTTACACTAAACCCTAACCCCTACATTTACACTAAACACTAACCCCTACATTTACACTAAACACTAACCCCAACATTTACACTAAACCCTAACCCCTACAGTTACACTAAACACTAACTCCTACATTTACACTAAACCCTAACTCCTACATTTACACTAAACACTAACTCCTACATTTACACTAAACCCTAACTCCTACATTTACACTAAACACTAACTCCTACATTTACACTAAACCCTAACCTCTACATTTACACTAAACCCTAACCCCTACATTTACACTAAACCCTAACCCCTACATTTACACTAAACCCTAACCTCTACATTTACACTAAACACTAACCCCTACATTTACACTAAACCCTAACCCCAACATTTACACTAAACCCTAACTCCTACATTTGCACAAAATCCTATAAATTCTCATAAAGTGATGCTGAAAAAACTGTATTTAAAAAAAAGGCTGCCCCATGCTTTCATGTCACTACCAAAACACATGGAGAGACACTATTATTGCTAAGAAAATATGTCTCAATGTATAAAACCCAGTGGTGACGTATGTGGGTATGTCTGTTTAAAGCTGCATTTGCTAGTCCAATACTGGCTGCCGTTTTATGTTTTAACAGTCACTACTGAAACATTTGCTGAGGTTTGGGTAGTGTAATGACTGTTTTGGTAGTGACAAAATGGAATATAATATCATGTGTTCTAATTAAATACACACAATTAAGATGTAGAGTCGTTCAAAGCAAGAGGGTTTGAGTCCACATCAGTTCAGAAACATCTTTCTAGCTTTAAAACAATAAAACTGTCTTTACCTGAATAGTGTTGTCCCATCCTCCTGATATGAACTGAGTCTCTCTCTCAGGATGGAAACTCACAGCGAAGACTCGAAACCGATGTCCGTTCATAACTGTTTTTGTAGAGCTGCGAAGTTCATTTGATAGCAATTTTCACTACATTTACACTAAACTTTATTTAAAAATACTTGATATAGCAGTTAACCTTGCCAGGCCCAATCACAAATACATGCCTATTACTAAGTTGGATAAGATTTATTGACATTGGCAAAAGTCCTACTTATCCCAATTGTCAAAACACAAACAGTACTGTGCAATATGTTGGAGACCAGGCTTTAAGCACAAGTTATTTATTTTTCAGAAGATATTTCTGATAAGATTAAATATAAAATCAATCTAAAAAATTGACTCTTAACAACTAGCTGGGAGACCTATCAGATAAACAGAACTTATAGGGAGAGAAAAGAGAACATCAAGCTCCACTTTTGCTTCAGATCTGAAAACATTCACATCCATCCTTCCACTGTGAGAAAACACCTCAAGCGCTATGGGTTTGAAAGGATGTGTAGCTGTTCAAGAAGCTCCTCACTGAGAAAAGGAGATACAGACACATCAAACAACAAAGCTGCTGCTGTTCTCAGAACAGTGGACAGATCACCCCAGAGACAGTTAATGAGTTTGTTAACTTGGAGCGTTTCCTCCTCGGTTAAGTTTGTTTTCACACAGGGAAAAATCGAAACGCACCAAAATGCGCCCAAACAAACCACATGAGCCTGTTGTCTCCTCTGATTGGTCAGAGCTATCTGGCGTGCGAGCAAGAAAGTAAACACAGGGAGAAGATCCGGTTTTCCCAAACTACTGCACATTCCTTGTAGACCTTTTCACGGAGCAGTGGCAGAGACAGCATCTGTTCATAGCTGTAATAATAATCTGATAATATACCAAACTACAGTCCACCTGCAGACCACCCAGCTCACTCCAAACATCAAGTAGACAACGTCCCTCACTGCTAGTCCAAGAGAGACCTCGCTTCATTGTCCTCGCCCTGTTAGCTGCTACAGTTCTCCAGTTCTCTGTTTACGCCATCTGCCGCATCCCATAATGCAAAGCACACCTGGCTGCAGGAGATGTTTAGATCAAACTTGTGGAGTACACCTAATACTTGGGTCGGATCGAGGTCGGATCACGTTCTCACCACAAACAAACCGCTCCGGAGTTCGTCTGGAACAGGACCGAGACCACCTCCTCTCGAGGGTCTCAGTGTGGTTGTTTTGGTTCGCACCCGAGTGTGATTACTGTTTCACACCTGCCAAATCTGAACCACACCAAACGAACCACAGTCCATTTTAACCGGACTAACTAGTGCTGGTGTAAAGACGCCCTAAGACTGAACTTTGGAGGTGAGTCTCTTTGAGAAACTGAAAGTGAGTCTCCTGAAAAAAAGTAACCTAAACACTTAAACATTACTTGTTGAGACTTTGGTTTTAATTTTCAATGAAAGATTAATTTTTTCTTGTCACTGAAAAATGAACAGCTTGTACTTGATAGTGTTCGTGATTGTCCAACTGGAGTTTAATTACAAACCTGGCCCTGCAGATCTGCAGTCTCTGGTGAGTGGTGAGGTCATACAGGTGGATGGCTGAGTCTGAGCCGCCAGTCACTGCTCGCTCTTCGGATGGAGAGATGGACAGGGAAAGAGTCTGTCTCTGCCCTCCTACTTCACCTCCCTCTCCATCCCTCTCTTCTTTTAGCCACCACAGACACTGCCTTTCCCAAATATTCCAACACCTCACACTACCACTGGCATCTGATTGAGAGAGAGAGATTGTATACATGTTATGCATGCTGTGGCCTAAATGCCTATTCTACATAACACTGTGAACCAAACGTTCTGAAGAACAACTGACCGGTCACCCCAGAGTCCAAACCTCAACATCAGAAACCAGAAAATACTACCAACTTTCAAGACTGAACTTTGAAGGTACAAAGAGAGAAATTCTGTTACAACTTGTTGGATCTGAGACTGCGTTATTTACTAATGTTACATGAAAGCTCAGGCTTTATCTCTTTAGCTAGTTAGCTAGTAGTGTTAGACTACAGTAAAGTAACAAAGCTACACTTCTACAAACTTACAAAACAATAAACAGGGATAATCACACATTAATTAAAGATGTCACTGACCAGCTTGTACGCGTACCTCTATACAAGACCACGGTGATTCCTAAAGCGGTTTCCAGCTTATTCCCTATGGAAGACTACATAATAACTGTTTTTCAGATCAAACCATATGTAGGTTGTGTCTCAAACCCTACTGAGTGTGTAAGTAGGCTGTCTAGGTAGCAGCTGTGTAAGTATCAGTGTTCTCTCCTCATCTCTCCTCATAAAACAGATTACTGAGACGCTCTAGTTAAAGAGAGAGTGTGTCATGGCTTGTTCCCGCCCACTGCAGCACGCTACCGGTGGTTTAGCTGGTTGTTTAGCTACCGGCCGGCATCCAAAACAATAGTCAGAGGCTTAAAAATCTGACATAGCATAAATGCTAATGTCTGGAGTATAAACAGAGTTGATAATGAAATACTGTTCTGTGTGATTATATGACCAGAAACACATTAAAACTCCAGAGAAAATCAAAATAACTCACATTTTAAAACCACTTCACTGCTTGTAGATTTGCCTGTGTTGCATCATGGGATTGTCTTAGCGGCTGAGGAAGTGTTCGATGCTTTCTTAAAATCAGGTCTAAATAAGGTTCCTTAGTAGACAGTATGTTTAAGGTATGTAAGAATTGGGACAGTCTACATGTCGGGAGCGCATACTATGATGTAAAATGCTGTCTATGTAGGAGATCAGTAGGTTTTGAGACACACCCATAGATTCTGTCTTTTCAATTTGCATTGCATTGTGGTACAACAGTCACCATCAACTCTGTACACAACAATATTTTTGTGTGTGTGTTGGATTTCCTGAGAACAGCAATAAGAACACACTAATACTCATTATGCTCATTACAAGCCGAGCGGCATTTCTTTTGAACATCCTTATCCAAAACTTTTTAAAGGTGGGTTTCAGATCATTAACGCTGATGCAGTTAAAGCATGTCTCTTGTATTATTTGTATTTACTGTGTTTACATCATCACCACATAGCTGACCACAGTGTAGGATCAAGGCATCATTCAGCAAATGTCAAAGTCAACAATTGCTAACTAGGATATCTATGGATAAAATGGCAACTTTACAGGAGAGAAAAAAAACTCTTATTACTTTCAATGTAAGTCTATGGAACCAGAGTTTTTTTCCAAGCTATATATCATGTAATATATATATTTTCATATACACATACACACGAATAAACACAAAGATAGCTAAATGTTCAGTTCAGTCAAAGCTGAGATGTCACAAGCAGTTTTATTTAAATAATTTAAGTACTCAAAATGAAATGCGGTGATTTACTTCAACATGTACATGAACAAAGACATGAAATAAGTAGTTGAGACTTCTCAACGACGCTCTTATGAGAGTTTATTGCACTGTACTTTTGTTTTTTTACTTTTTGTACATCTGCAATGGCAGCTGTAACTTAACTTTAATATACATTTAGTATGATTACCTTAATGTTGTTTTTGTATTATTTCTAACAGTTTGGCGTATGGCCTGTTGCTTAATAACTTAAATACTGGACGAATCTAAGTATCAGCTTATTGCTTAACGTTTAAAAAAGCTAATATCTGTCGATACTGATGTGATTCTGATTTCACTGTGCTTTTAAAAACTACTTTAAAACTGTGTAGTCCAATCTGGTTAGAATTAATCTTTGAGCTTTCTCAATGCAAAGAGTCTATTACCAGTTTGATGTTCCATCTCTAAAACATCATTTTCTTCAAGATTTTTTAAAACTTAACAGTCCCATCATAACACAACCTCAGACACTAAAACCACTACAAGCATATCATGTCCTCAGTTGGCCATAATTCAGCTTTTCCCTCACAATCTGTTGATTTAAATCTGTGTCTTAACAAACTATAATGCGATTATGAGAAAGACTAGAGGAGATTGGACCGGTGAGGTGGAAAATATCCTCCTAAATACTAAATGTCCTCTGTTTACCCTTTGATCTTGCACGCCCACCAACTGTTAGCATCCCACGCTAACAGCTGCTATCCAGTCAGTTGCATTTCTAAAGGTTCTGCTAGGGGACACAAAAGAGTTTGAGTGTGCCAGAGTAAGCAGAAACACTTTGGCAGCCGGTCAGACTGAACACCATGGTTGGTCGTATTGTTGCTCAGCCAACCGCAATGACTTATAAACCGGTTACTTAACATAAAAAGCAGCTTCCTGTCGAGTGTTATTTTTATAAGAATGAGAGGGCATTCGGGGCCTGTAAACGGCTGCTGAAACACAGTCTCTCTAATAAGCCAGCCAGTTGTGCCCACTCACTCCCTGGAATGGAATAAGATCTTAGCTGTCCAGTTCTGGAGGCCACAGATAATCTTTGTTTGAACGGAGCAGCTTGGTGAAAAAAATCCTATAACACAACCAATAGTTTTCTCCTCACCATAAAACGCTTGACTCAGAAGTGAGAAGTCTACTTCATTGGTTTGCACTGGTGCTATAATGCTAATGTGACTAAGGTTTCTGACAATGTACGACATATTGTTACATACAAAAAGGAACAAAAGTACATTAGCATCGCTAGAACCTGAATATTGCCTGTACTTTCGTCATTTTTTAAAAATAACTTTTATCAATAAAGATATTTAATTTTTTAACATCGAAATGAGTAAGGTAGTTAGCGCCCACGTGCTTCTCATGTGGTGTGAGTGGAAGTAACTTCCAAAAATTATATATGAAAATTTATTTAGTGCATAGCAAGATGTGAATGGACAAATATCAGTAGAGGTGCATCATGGTCACTGGTCATCAGTATCATATGCTACTTCTTTTTAGGAGAAAGTTGTTGCATTCTGTGAGTAATTTCTTATTTTTATTTCCAAACTGCACTTGTAACTCTACTAGAAACATTAGCATCTCAACTCCATCAGTAACCTGTAAGTAGCAGCCATGCTGTGTAAGTTTTCACTGTTTGTTGGTTGAAGCAGATTATCTTAAACTGAAAGTTTCACAGTGAATAACAACTTTCATTTACTTTGTGTTTGATGTCCAGATGAAAGAGAGTAGCTAGTATAGGTAACATTACATACTAGCAGCTCCAAGTAACTAGCATAGCATACTAAATACCCTTTAGGAGCTTATTTACATGGAGGTTCGTGTTATTTAGTCGGTTTCAACATGTTGCTTCTGTGTGATCATCACAGCATATCGCTGTACACCACCTAATCAGAGCCGAGCTCATCAAACTATTCATGAACATGAATGCATTATATGGCATCTGTAAGTCCAGCTGGTCACAATTTTTTTATTTTTGTAACAAAAAATTGCTGTGTTGTTTAATTCATTGGTTTTGTTGGTTCTAGCTGACAAAAAGAGTGTATGGAACTGGTGTACTCACAGGTGGCCACTAGTAGGCAGCGTGACTGCCTGCTGGAGGTGAAGCGCAGGCTGGTTACAGGCAGAGCTGAGAGAACACTGTCTCTGTCCCTCAGAGTCCGGGGCAGTTCTCCACTCTCAGTGCTATACACCTTTGAGGTTTAAAGAATAATCTAATGATTCTCTTCTAAAGCTTGTATGCAACTGCTAAAGCCTAGAAAGTAATATGTGAAGTAGAGTTTTAGAACCTGCCACCAACCTTGATGGAGCCATCACAGAGCCCAACAGCAAGCAGTGATCCATCGTTACTAAACTGACATGTCATGACCTCACAGTCACATTCTCTGAAATAAATGGGGAACAGGAGTTAGGATGAGTCCAGCGCAGACTTTACTGGTTTAAGAGAATATTATGTAATGGAAAATCACAGTTCTCCAACAAACGTAATCATTCAAGACGTGATTGCTGTTTGAAATACGCTTCTTTAGATTTGTTCTGGAGATAACGTAGCTAAAAACTTCCAAATAGTGTGAAACTTATAACCACTTGTTAGCACTGATTTTAATGTATGCCTACAAAACCCAGACTACAATGTGGTGTACCACAGGGCTCTGATTTAGGGTGTTTGCTGTTGTCCTTTTATTGACAGCTTGTTTGCAAACATGTGTTAACAGACTTTATTCTTCATCTAAAATGTTTCTCTGTGCAAAAAAAGCTGTCAATGATTTTGTATAACCCTGGATGCCACATTTTCAGTATTGTAGTGACAAACAAGTAAGATCTCCAGCATTTTATTGTTTATCCAACATAACACATCCAAAATAAGATGCATGGTAACATGTACCGTATTACTCTAGTCTTATTCCAACTACATTAGCTTCCCGTTAAGTGTGGCATTAACTAAAAAGCCTTGCCTATGGCACTTAAAGCTCTTAATGACAAATGCTAGTATATTAGCAACCTATTGAAGCATTATAGCCCATTTAGACCACTTTGTTCAGCAGAATTTTTAAAATCATTTGTATTCCTTCAATAGAATGTTTTGTTTGGAAGCTTGATATTTGTTTTATTAAGCCATATTCATATATATAGTATTTTTTTTCCTCCAACAATGTGTACTATTAATTTATTTAGACCCTAGTATTTATCTTCTTTGTGATGTTTAACATATGTTCCACATTTTGCCACTAAAACAATGCATCAAGTAGTTGAGTAATCTTACTTATGTGGTTTCTGACACTGCTTGACACACTGTTATCTATAGAAGTGGACAGTGGGCATGTTATATAGCTAAAACAAGTTGTGGCAGCCATCTTTAAGTCTAAATTTGGCTTAAGTCTGTAGCTTTGTCCATTTCTATAGACCAAAGCATAAGTCAAATAAAAAAAAAACCAAACAAACACAGAAACAAACTTCAGAAAGCAAACATGACTTGGTTGATATTTGATTTCTGGAAATTAAAAGCCCTCTAAAGCCTGAACAAGGCCTGCACTCACAGGACTGAGTGTATGCGGAGGCCTCCATATGTCTTGGGCTGGGTTTGTGCCCCCCAGTCCTCTCTCGCGGCAGGACTACATGTTGAGCCTTGAATGGAGGCATTAGGCTTCATTTGAGGGATCTTGTTTGGCTCAGATTCCGAATCGCTCCCAGTTTCACCGCTGTCATCTTCCTCCACGTCTGTATCCGTGTCTGAGATGGTGAGATCTGGGTGCTGAGCTTTGCGGCTTCTCCACTGAAGGCCTTCATCTACAAGTCCAGGAGGTGCCGGAAAACTGTCTGACAACTAGATGGAATGACCTCAAAGGTATTACTGACAATATCAGTTCTTCCCAGATATAACACACCATCACTGTCCAAAGAAATACAGGTACCTCCAAAATTATAACTTTACAACAAAAACACTACACTTTCCATGCAAGTTAATGGAAAGTTTTTTTTATTGGTCCGAGTGCCATGTAAAAATGTAAAAATGAAGATACTTGGTTTTCATTGGACGGCGGTGATATATAGAGTATCATCCTTTAAAAGTGAAACCTAGTTTGGCCATATTTCTAAAACAAATGTTTGCATTGAACTCTGACGGATGGTTCTTCCAATGTTGGGCAATTGTCCTCAGTTTCATTTTAGTCCCATTGCTTTTTAGAGATTTCATTATTCTGTGTTGTTGCTTCAGCTCTGGGGCTTAATTTTTGTTGCTTAAATAGAGTTTTAGAGTTTTATTTCATAACAAAATCACCCAAAAATAGAAGAAATAAAACCTAATCACTTGAGCTAATATGTTAGTGGATGAAGTTTCTCTAGAGTTCCAGAAGCTTCTGTGTTTAATTAGCTTCGGCTAACTTCAGGAGACTAAAAACACGACAGCTTTCACTTAGTTTAGACTTAGTTTTACAACTTTGACCTCAAACTCCACATACAAAAGTTATAACACTCGTGTTTTATTCAAATATCTTACCTCTAAATTCATATCCGCGTTTTGTGGCTTTATTTTTTTCTGTTTTTTCTTAAACTGAAGCGCTTTGCTTTACCACAACATGCGACGTTGCTTAGTAACCGCGTTACCTCGCGACTTTGGCCACATGTCAAATCGACACTCGTTCCCTCGTTCACTACAAGATGGATTCATATCTGAGAGACGAAATTGAGCATAACCTGATTATTTTATAAGAAAAGAACAATGTCTGATTCACAGACGAATCCATGTTGGACATGTGGTGCAGTATTTTGGTGCAGAAGCAGCAACTTTTCTACCTGCGCCGTGCACTATATAGGGAGCAGGGAGCAATTCGAGACGCGGCCTACAGCTACAACACCCGTTCAGTTTAATAAATACCCTGAAATTGTGTCATACAGTGAAATTCAGTTTCTTTTGTAATAAAACGCACGTACTTAAACTGTGTGTACTTTTTATTGTTAGTATTGAACTTATATTGAACTACAGAATTTTGTTAGCAACCTTAAAGCTTATGTTTTGCTATGTTTTTAGTGCAAAATTACAATGTTCTCAAATCTAAATCGTGCCGTGGCTTTTGCACAGGCCACAATTTATGATGTTGAAATGTAAAATCCTCACTGACCACCGCCCCCAGACAAGTATATCTAGAATAGTAACTTTTAAGTAAAGGCCAAATACTTCATAGATTTTATTAGAAGTGATTTTGAAGCATTTATATTGGTCCACTCATGATGAAATTTTATTTGTTTAAATAATGTAGAAAAATGAAAAGCGTTTTTCTATGCACAGCGACAAAATAAATGGTGTCTGTGGACTTAAACTATAAAATGAATATAATGTCATATTATATATATATATATATATATATATATATATATATATATATATATATATATATATATATATATATATATATATATAGCTTTAAGAATGTAAATACTTTGTAATTTGCTTTGTTTTGCTATTTTCAAAGAAAAAATGGAAGATAAAAGCCACAACGAAGTACTAATACTAATAATGAAACCTAAAATACTAAAATAATATAAGATTTAAACATTAATGCAACTCTTATATAAACACGCTACTAATATATGGATTACGGTCGATGCGTCACGTGCTCTCGTCTCTAAAGCTGATTGGCTCAATGGAGCTGTGACGACTTCCTTGACGACGGCGGTGGCGGTTGTTGTGCGCTGCTGTGATTATTAATGTTAATGTTCTCTGTTTATTATTTATTTATGATTCGGTTTCGCAAATTAACTGGTTCTGACTGGTTACATTCAGTGGTCACTACCGTGACCGACTCGCTGGTCACCAGATTTATCCGACTGAGCTTTCGTTGTTGGAGCTGTTTGTTTATTAGCCTGAGCTGCAGGTTAGCTTCCTGCTAACGTCTTCAGAGCCGGTACAGCTGCACTGAGCTCGTCTTCTGAGGTCTGGCCACTAAAATCCACACGTTTGACTCACTGCTGTGTAAAACTTGGTGTAGGGAGGTTTCAGGAAACTGTTTTGATTAATATCTTTCACTTTTCGGTGCTTTGTTCAGTTTGGTTAGCAGTATTTGTGTCTGTGTGGCTCTCTGGCTGTGTGTGGTATATGTTCCAGTCAGTCTTATATTGTTTACACAGTACAAAAAGTTATTGTAATCTGAAAAGTTCTCTTCCAAGAGTTTTTAGCCACAATTATCTACAGATGAAATCTAAAGAAGCAAAAATCAGATGATCACAGTCAGCATTAGATATAGGATAGTTGGATAGTCAAAGATAAAAGAAGACGAGGATGACCAGCAACAAGTTGGATGCAATCAGAGAAATCCTGAACAACAGCTTGACAGCATTTAATAATAGCGATAACGATTATCTTAAACTGACTTACCATAACATGATCACATACAGACTTAATTACTTATATATATATATATATGTATATATGTTCTTGTTTTAATGGAGTATCTTCTTCCTTAACACAACAATGGACTGACGGGTCTCTAAAGAAAGCTGTTTCTTTCTGGTCATTTTGAGTCGGTCAGCAAGCCATCAACTGCTGATCTTCAGATACTAAACTAACCTAGAATGTTGTTCCCTTTTATACTCACTTATTAGTAGAATGTTTTTCAGCTGTGCATCACTATTGAGCAAGAGTGTCCTAACAACCAATTAGTCCAATAACATCCTTAACTTGGATTGGTGGTCGTACCAGGAGATTTAGACAGAGGACTGAGAATTACTGATAATAGACTATATGTAAAATAAGCCTCTATACAAAAATAGACTTTAATACAAACATTTTTATTCTTTAAAAATCATCTGATACACTTACATTAATTGTGAAATGGACACTATTGTTTGTGAATTGCATGAAATGAAATTCTAAAGTGATCCTAAACTCTTGAGTGGTAGTGTGTGTGTATATATATATATATATATATATATATATATATATATATATATATATATATATATATATATATATATATATATATATATATATGAGAGAGAGAGAGAGAGAGAGTCTTGTAGAGTCTTGTGATGAATGTATTTGGGTCTCGCTGATGCTATCTCTTGTATTTCCTGCAGGATGCTCTCTCACTGGCCCGTGCTGCAGCTGCTCTTGGCTCTTGGCGTGATTTTGCCTCTGGCTACAGAGTCGCAGGTCACGGAGAGCTACACAGAACTGCCTCCTTTGGACTGGGATGAACATCCATTCACAGAAAATCTAACAGCCGCACCTTTATCTACAGTAGACTCCGCAACAAATGGAGCTCCAGAACTGCTGGACACGGCCACCCCGAGTGTTATTCCAGAAAGATTCGACGACCGCGCAGTGCCCACTGTCCTCCCTACGACCGCACAGCCGATCACGATGTCCCAAGGTACCGCGCTGACTCCCACAGCTGTTTGAACATAGCTCGAGTACCTTCTCATCCACAAGCAAATCAGTGTATGCTTATAAATGTGTTCAGTAATTTGATATTGGGTTGGTGGTTAGTATGTGGTGGTGATAACCTAGATGGAGTGGATTGAAGCCACTGCTGTGATTTTCTACTGATAGGAGGTCAGCAATTACATATAATAACACTCTACCTGGTGACTTTATTTTACGATACCTTTACACAAAGCGTTTGGCCTAAAACATGTTTGAAAGCATGGTGTCAGTGTGAAGGTTTGGGCATCTGTGGTGCAAGTAGTGCTGTCACAATTATTACATCATCCCCCGATCGCAGTTATTTGGGATGATCACAGTTACTACTATAACGTTTCACATTTATTTGATTTGTGCAACAAGCAGAGTGTTAAGTAGGTGGGCTGAGTATATAAACTGAAATAAAAGAAAGCAGTACAATGTACTATAGACATGGTGCTGACCAGGGGTGTGTTTAAAAAATCGATTTTTCAATTCAAATCGATCTTCATTTGAATAATTCGATATCAATTCGTATAAACCCGAGATCGATCTTTAAACTTAGCATTCCAGTGCAACGAGATCTGGCTGGGGGTGCACATCAGTTAAGCATGGCTGGAGCACAAGTGAAGGCACCTCAGAACTTGAAAGCAGATGTCTGGCTATATTTAGGATTCAGAAACCAGGACGCAATATAAACATATAAACACTAATGTTTTTAGTAATGTAAGGTTGAGGGTTCCTTGTACATTTATCACATTAGTTCTCTGAAAACCTCTTTTTATATTTTAATAAAACATATTATTGTAACTAAAGTATCCATAAATGAATCCATATTGAATTGAATCGAATCAGAAATCGATACCCAGCCCTAGTGCTGACCTGTTTAGAGAGCAGTGCTGAGTAATGTTGGTATATTAGCTGTGTAGCTACAATACTGTAGTGTATCACTCTGACTGTACAACCAGAATTAGATATTAATCAGACACAGCCAACAAGCAAGTAAGCTAATCAGTTCATTAATTATAATTTGTTTCTTTTTATTATTATTTTTAATATTATATTATTATCTTAGAATAGTTTAGTTTTTTGGTCTTGCTATATCGTAACAAGTTTCTCCGTAATGTCAGCTTTACAGAAGAGGCCAAAAACTGTATTTACTTTGAAAGTAAGTCAATGGAACTAGATATTATTCCAAGCTTTTTTGGAGTGTTTCTATTGGTCCATTCATTCATGAAACTTGCACACAGTGTAAACAGCAGCTGTCGTGTTTAAATGATATAGAAAAATGAAAATGGCCAAAGATGGAAATACATGATGATATACTTCTTACTGTTTCAGATATCCTGTCTTTGTACTAGTATACTTTATAGGGCTGGGTATCGCCACGGATTTCCCGAATCGATTTGATCCCAATTCACAGAGTCCCAATTCAATTTGATTTTCGATTCGATTCAATTCAATATGGATTCATTTAGGGATATTTCAGTTACAATAATATGTTTTGTTTGAATATGAAAAGAGATTTTTAGAGAACTAATGTGGTAAATGTACAAGAAACACTCAACCATTACTAAAAACATGCTAATTTCAAAGATCGATCTCGGGTTTATACGAATCGATATCGGTTATTCAACTGAAGATCGATTTGAATCGAAAAATCGATTTTTTAAACACACCCCTAATACTTTATATTATCTTACTGTTGCATGAGAGCTGCAGTTGTCAAGGCCTTTCACTGCTAGTTGTACTGTGTATGACTGTGTATGTGACAAATCAACTTTAATTTGATTTGAATTTGGCCACTGCTGGCTTGCACTTTAATAGTTGGTGTAATGGACAATAAAATTTTTAAACAGTTTTTTAAATTAAATGACTATTAATTGTCAGCTAAAAAATCATGATATGACAGGCCTCAGTGAAAGTATGTTTGTAAGTGAAAATAATCTACATTCTCTACAGATGTGTTCTTCTGAGAACATTTACTGTTTATTTGCTGAATTTTATGTAGAAGTTGAACACACCACTGGTCATTTACACTGTGAGAGATTTTCATGATGACTGGACCAATAGAAGTGCTCCAAAACAGCTTGGTTCTATTGACATTGAAAGTAAAGGATGTTTTTGGCCTCTTTTTGGAAAAACTTGTTTTTCATTGGACAGCGACGATATATATATATATATATAAAATTATTTTCTATTTCTATGAATAAATTATGTATGTATATAATTCTAATATGATACATTAAAAAAATAGAACTTGTGCACTAAAATGAGCAAAAAGGTTCAAAGTTAGCTTTCCCCAAAAGGATGTGTTATTATTTTAAGTAGAAAATCAATAAAAATATAATTCAATTGTTTTAAAACTTTTGCATGTGATTGTACATGCAGGGCCAGTTTTGCAACACATAATGTACTTATATAGATTTTGATTGATGAGTCATTATTGCGATGTAATAGAAATTAGCATTGCATATTTTATTATGTAGTTGTTACCTTTGTTTTCTTTCTAGTCCTGAGTTAGATTTCCTGAGTTCAGGTCAGTTCAGGTGGAAATTACTATTTTGTTAGTTCACTACGTTCCATAGTATCTGGTACACCCAGTTAGCACTTTCCTCTTGTAGTCGTATACCCTCAGTTGGGAGTCACTGCCTAAACACTGTGTTTTCCGGTTGCTTTCGCAGAGTGCGTATGCGACATCACTCCAGATTTCTGTGACATCGGCTGCTGCTGTGATGTGCTGGACTGTGGGGTCGCCAACCTGAGCTCGGTTTTCAGTGGGTGTGGGCAGGAGACTAGGTAAATAGAGGATAGGCACACTTTATTATTTAAATATTAAACAGTATTAACACAGTAAGTAGATCTTTTCCATACGTCAGTGTGTTTATTTAACCCTTTCCAAGCTTCTCCTAAACAACCCAGTATTATTTACAGTTCTCATCTAATACCTGCTTTGACTGCTCAGTACTTCATTAAGCTAAATCAAGATTTGCTGCTGAAGGAACTGAACACATTCATACAATGTCTGGGGCGTCCAGGAGAAATCTGGAACTTAACTTTGTTCTTCAAACTGGATCAAGATCTGATCTACTTCTCTCACAATAACATATTCATGTTACTTTGTATTGTATGTATGATTATTTACATCTGTTCTAATCAGATCTGCTGTTGTTAGTGGTGAACACACACTTATTGTTAAGATAGAGCCTTTTAAACAATCAGCTCAGGTGTCTAAGACGTTTGCACAGTAGTGTAGATTTGGTGAATATTAAAGCTTCTTGCTTGTTTTGAGGTCTGGAGTGTGCGTCGAGAGCTGGTTGATGTTCAGAGCCAACGTGGACCCCCAGCTTGTGACCATCACTGACTCGCTCTTCTGCGTCCGGAAAGAAAAAGGTGAGGCTCCCATCCCTCTACTTTCCTAGATCTTCATAGTGAGGTTGTCAGAAAATATCAAAATATTAAGTATCAGCATATGTTTCGCGATACTGTATCGATTCTCAAAAATACAGTATCGATACACAGACTGGCAGACAGTGAATCATTGTGTGTTGTGTTTAAACCTCTGACCATTAGATGGTAGTGTTGTAATCCATTTTCAGCTCCACTCCAACATTAACAAGCAGCACAAGGGCGCAATGCTATAGTAAGCATTGATAAACCTGTTCATACAGTGGTGTGTTTTAATAGTAGGATTAGAAAAATCACAATGTATCACTCATCGCAGTATATTACGATATATTGAACTGTGATCGCTGTATCGCGATATTTATAGTATCGCAAGGTTCTTGCCAATACACAGCCCTACTTTATAGTGTTTCTTGAATGAGGGAATACATACGTCTAAGCTTTTTGGACATGCCATGGCTTGTGGACTGTTCTCAGCCAGAGGACGTGCCAATAGTCGTCCAAGGAGGGTCAAACCACAAGCCATGGACACTCACGGCTCACTAACGCCACTGTGCTAACCACTACACCGCCATACTAACCACTACACCACCCTACTGACCACTACACCACCGTACTAACCACTACACCACCATACTAACCTCTACACCACTATACTAACCACTACACCACTATACTAACCACTACACCACCATACTAACCACTACACCACCGTACTAACCACTACACCACCATACTGACCACTACACCACCGTACTAACCACTACACCACCATACTGACCACTACACCACCGTACTAACCACTACACCACCGTGCTGACCACTACACCACCGTACTGACCACTACACCACTGTACTGACCACTACACCACCGTACTGACCACTACACCACTGTGCTGCTCAAGATCATATCATGTTTATTTATATTTGTTCGTTTTAAGTATGTTTTTATTTACAACCCATTAATCTCGTATTTAGAATTTTGAAGTTTGGTACCTGTAGAGGACATTAACCCAACGAAGCATGTTCTTTGAACTGAGGTATTTAAACTTTGGTATACAGCTTTGTGCACCCAGTAATTATAGTCTCCTGCAGAAATTTACATATATTTGCATATTCAGCCTACAGCGGTTTAACCCCGTCCTCTCACACTGAAGTGTTTCAGCTCGGACTGCTCAATGAACGAGGCTCAGTACACTACAGCCAACAGGACAGAGCACAGAGCTTAGCTACATCTGTTGGTCCCGCAACAACAACAGCTTGCTTATTCCTAAAGGACAAGAAAAATGGAAATCTGTCATAATCAAAGAAAATGGGCTTTAAACCATCAAGAAATGGGGGAAAAAAGCATATTTAAAATATGCCTTAATATACGTTCACGAAGCCCTAGGTTTAAAGCTGAACCCTCCAGGAGAAAAGCTGGTGACCACTACCCTTGTGTCCAAATGTAAACATACCTTTATTTCCCTTTCTACATTTAGAGGCGGAAGTAGCACCGCAGACTCTCCCTGCCCGCGCTGAGGGGCCGTTCGCCGTCTTCTCTCCTCATTTCTCAGTACCGGAGCCCACTCCCTACGGCAGCCGCAACTCAAGCTTTTACAAGGTGCGTCGCTTGATCTACTTTACATAATACTGCAGATGAAAACTGTGAGATATTATAAACAAGACTTTATGATCTGTTCTGTAGTTCCACAACAGTGAGCAAGGCTGGCTTTATGCAACTCTTATGAAACTCTCATGCAACTAGTTGCATGTGGCCTGTAACATAATGTCTTTGTAACTTATGACAACGCAGTCATTTACAATCAAAAATTGCATGCAACACATTTGAGTATTCTTTTTGTGTATCTTTATATTGTGTAGCATGTCAGAAATGGTAGATTGGAGAATCTCACGTTGGTTGCCGTGGCTCGAGAAACTGGCAAAATGGAGAACTTCCAAACCTCATCTGTTATATTTTGTTGTCCACGGATCTGGTGATATCAGCAGATTGAAAATTGGGCCCAATCACGAGACGTGCTATCATGTTGTTGATTGACTGTTTTCCAAAGTATAGAAGCCCGCAACTGTTTCAACTGAGTTTTAAGTGAGTTGCAGGCCGCTCTACATTATACAACAATTTAGTTTCATGTAGGTGTCAAGCAAAAAGCAACTGTTTCATTGTGTAAAGTCAGGCGGGGTTGGGAGGAGCCTCCTTTCCAATCACCCAATAACCATCTTCTGTTTCACTGTCACCTTGTGTTATGCAACTCAGGTGCAATTAAGTTTCATGTAGGTTTCATGGAACTGAAATTTTGTCACGCTATGTATCAAGAAAGGTGTAGAAAGTCTCCTCCACTGTTGTGTAGGTTTCTATTCTGCTCATCACACTACCCTTCTGCTTAGATAGGTGGGACCACTTTTATGGACATCTCTTTCTCACAGGTGGATGACGTCATTCTAACATACTACAACGACACCTCTGTAGTGAGCGTGCTCAGACACTCATCGCCAGGGGCCGCATCTTCTTCCTGCATGGACCGCAATCCTGCAAGTATGTTTAAATGATTATTTTGGTGGTACTGATGCTCTTCTTAATTGACCATGGGTAAAATAATGGGTCTGTCCCAAAACCCAGTGAGCTGCCTAAGTGGACACTGACTACGTAGGCAGCTGTTTAAGTAGTAGCGTTCATTTCTCTTAAGATGGGATTGTCTTAGCGGCTGAGGAAGCGTTCGATGCTTCCTTAAAATCAGGTCTAAATAAGGTTCCTCAGTACAATATGTTTAAGGTATGTAAGAATTGGGACAGTCTACATGTCGGGAGAGCATACTATGACGTACAATGCTGCCTATGTAGGAGCTCAGTAGGATTTGAGACACACCCTATGATTGACACACTTCTCAGACGTTCATATTCGTCTCTAAACCTTCCCTTTGTCAAGCAAGAACAGTAGTGGCAGTAAATTAGTAAAAGTTAGTAATTAATTTGTTAATTGGTCTACAAGTAGAGATGGACTTATCAGTGTTCTTGAGGCCGATTCCGCTCGCCAATCACCTTTCAGCACGATCAAATAGCTACATGTAGTTATTAGTGCAAGCAAGTCATGAAACATGGTCTAAACTGGTTTATTACCATTTTTAACGAGCTCATATGAAACAGCATAATATTTTAAACTAAATTATCAGTAAATAAACAAAGTAAATCAAACAAATATCCTCAATACTGCAATCATTACATTTAGACCCTTAATTTAAAACTAAATCTGTAATCATTAAATGTAGAATATTGAATTGTAGCTGCTGTTCTGTTCGTACCGGTCAGATCTGGTCTGTAGGTGTTCTGGGTTATTAGTTTTGTGTTAGCTGTGTGTTCTAGCTCTGCTGTTTACTAATACTCACTGTATTCAGCCGTGTGGTATCGTATCAGATTAGTAGAGTTAAATATCTTTGTTTTGGTTCCAACGAGAGACGCTGATTTAACTAATTAAAAAATGTCCTGAACGAGTCTGCGCCACATACGGTAAACACTGCCAGACGGACGACATGTTTTCTACCAGCACATGCGGTGAACGCCATAAACTGTTCTCGCGAGGCCGCTGCTTTAGTCAGTCTGTATAAAATGAAAGGGTATGTGTTTCCACCTAGTGGTTCAGAGAGGAATTGCAGGGACCTGGATGGAAGGGGTTTCATGGAGGGCTCCTCTTCCTGGATGAAGCGCTAGCTGTAAATACAGAAATTAGGCTCATTTGTTTAAAGCCATCGATCAGCTCTCGAGATCGGCTTGATTAACAATCGTCCGATACCGATACATAGCTGATCGATCCTTCCATCTCTATCTATAAGACTAAGAAATTGTGGAAATCTGTTACTGAGGAACGTAGAATGTCTGACAGACTCTGTTGTGATCATCTGGAAGGCAGTGCTGTTGTAATTCCTCATGAAGATGAAAATGTGAGGAAGACCATACTCACAGCTCACTAGTTCTAGTGTTAGCTTTAGCATTAGCTCATCTGAAGGGGTAGATTTCATCAGAGAAAGCTTGGGCAATGGCAAGTCTACGAGTCCATCTCCAGGGGGCTTTGTGTGTCCCCTGTATGCAACGTTCTACTGTACTGTAGCTACTGTCTCTAGACAGCTTTGTTCAAAGACTTGTTAAACTTTTGCAGAAAGAGCTACGGAATTAACTCCAGCTGAGCCGATGAAACAAGGTATAACAGTGCCGGCTCATGTTCTCGGTCAGCGTCTCTTTGAAAAGGAGGCCCAAGAGGAGCCCACTTCTGGCACAGAGACATGAAAACCTCCATAAGAAGCCAAAATCCTTCTTCCTCTGGACAGATGAGATGTTATGAAACATATGAGCCAGCTGGAGGAGGTTCATAGATGTTTCGGGGTTGCTTTGTTGCTTCTGCGTCAGTAAGCTGCGTCTCAGTCAGAGTTCATGGCTCTTTCAGCGGGACGGTGATTCAAAGCATGCACCAGAAAGACCCTAGATGTGCTTTAAGACAAAGTTCTCAGAATGTTTGTGAAAGTGAAACTATTAAGTTGATATTTTTATTTATTTTTAAATTCTGAGTGGACAAATAAAGTACTGTAATATAATAAGGATTCAGCTGTTTTTGGATTTAACCAAATGATTTTGTTGTATGTTTTATTTGTGAGGGCCAATATTGAGGTGGCTCACAAAGTGGTCCGTCTTCCTTTGGTCTGTCTACTAGAGTTCCTGCGTTCTGGCTCTCAGTCCTGTTCCCAAGCCGTGAGCGCTCAGTCCTGTAGAAGATATAGCCGACTGAGTGTTCGATCTTATTTCAGTGGCTTCAGGCTTCTCAGGGTAAGTCTGAGTGAGTCTACCTCATAACACTAGATTTCAGAAATATCTTCTCTTTTGTAATTCAAGTCGGCTTTATCTTTTTAATAGTATACGTTATTTATCTGACGTTATCTGTTTGACATGTAGGTACATATTTAATGGCTCACAGATTGGTAGTAAATACATGGGTTTAAAAGATCTAAAGTTTTTATTGTGATGACACACTGACCAGCCATTTCATTAAATACACCTCCTTGTATTCAATCTATCAATCAACATTTATTTAAATAGCACTTTTTCCAATTAGTGTTGTCTCAAAGCAGCTTCACAGAAAAGCAGTTTATGAAAGAGAGGGATGGTAAGAAAAGAGTCCATGCAGAGCAAAACATGAGAAAGGGTATCGAGGTCCAAGCCCCCCCAGGTCAAGCCAGAGGCCACAGTGGCAGGAACAACTCTCTTTGTAAGATGAAGAAACCTTGAGAGGAACCCAGGCTCAAGAGAGGCTCTACCCCGGATAGAGAAAGAGCAACAGAGCTATTGAGATTATAAAACCGGATACAATAAGAAGCTTGGCTTAAACATGTTTCATAATATTCTGGTTAAGGAGGTGGTGATGTGGCGGCTCTGCTGTAGTAGTTCTGGTCAGTCAGGCTGACGGGCAGGAGAGCATCCTCAGGTCAGACAGGAGGGACCGATGATCAGCCAGTGGGGATGGAGCTCTGGTGACTTCTAGTGGCTCTGGTGACTTCCGAGTGATGACTCGTCAAGAGAGAGAGAGTTGTCTAGTTTATCAGCTTCACTGACCATATAGGACCTACACTTTTGTTCCTTAATGATCAGGACCACCACAGAGCAGGTATTATGAAGGACTACAGAAGACAAATATCTACAAGGTGGACCAGATACAAGAGCGAATGTAAACAAAAATGATATAAAATTGGTATTCTGTCCAATTTCTGAGTCTGAAAAATGTTCAGCCCTAGTTTTAACTCAGATTGAGGAGCATTGTCTAACGTCTGGAGTTGTTTGCAGGTTCCACGTCTCTCAAAAGTGGACATGCGGAACCTCACGGTAACTAAAATTCATGTATGATTCTATGTTTTGGATTTAACTTATTATGATTTTCTCTGATGATCTGTTGTTGTTTTCAGATCCCTGTTATTCCACTGTCCATACAGCCGGAACCCTCCGAGCGCAACGGCTCCTGTTTGAACGTGGTGTCAAAGGTCAGTAGAGTCACCAGAGATGTTGGTAAAAACCCCCAAACCTCCCAAACCCCCACCCCTGATGTTTGTGGCTCTGCTAAGTGATTGTACATTGCTGTCCCTCTCAGGTGGAGTATGTGATCACGTACACGGGCGCAGGCGAGATTACGGCGGCCACGTTGAGAGCCGACTTGACCAACGCGAGTTTTGGCACGCAGCTACTGCAACAGCACACGGTGCAATTTCAGGTATCTCCTCTGAGCAGCTGACTGATATTAACCTCCAGTTCTTAAGAAAACATTTGGACACCAAACCTGTCTTACCTGATTGTTTGCATGTGGAGAAAGCGGTTCATTTATTCATTTCATAACTTCCAATAACTGGTTTGCAGTTGGCCACGCCCTCATCACCACCTTCTGGTACACCGTTGGTGGGCTTGACGGTTGGGACTCCAGTGATTGGCTGGTTTGGAGAAGAGGCCCAGCCTGTATCCTTTCCCAATTTGTTCTTAGGTTTACTAGAATTACTGTATGCCGAGATCTGTGATCGGATATCCTGAAGTATCGTGATGCTACACGTCCACGTGTCTACACACTTTAGGACATTCACCTGAGCTCTTTAACTCTGCGTAAGCTGACGGTCCAGGGTCTGTCCGAGGGAGGAGACTGTTCTACGGACCTCTTCAACCGAGCTGCCGTTCTGTTCACCCACAACACCATCACTGGCTGCACCTTCAGGTTTGATCTACACATACTACTGTCTGAACATCTAACTGTGCTAACTACTATCTGTGACTCATGGACGTACAGTTCTGCTTCAAGAAAATGAGAAAAAACAAATGATCTTGAAATAATTACTTAATTACTCGTAATTGTGATACAAGATACAAAATCAATTCACCGTATTTGGCCACACCCACTTTCAAGCGTGGGTTTGTTCCGCCTTTGTGTTAGAACTTCTGCTCAGCTAACCAAAATGAACACTGGTACATGGGAGGAGACCAGAAAGACAGTAAGAAGTTAGAATGGGACAACACCGTCTCCTCTGAGGTTAATAACACAGTGGGTGGGTGATATGAGAAGGTGGTCTGAGGTTAATAACACAGTGGGTGGGTGATATGAGAAGGTGGTCTGAGGTTACTTATGGAGACATGTTTAATTACTCTGTACTCTCGGAAGGTGTAGACGGTTCAGTAATGAAAAACTATAAAAGTACTGAAGCGTATCAGTACCTGCACAGTGGGAAGGTGGGCGTGTCCTCCTACACACAGACGGTGAGTTTATATTTCTGAAAGCCGGTTAAACCCAAGTCCAGCAGCTGCCCGAGCCACTCTGCGTGGGTGTTAGTTACAGTCCAGATAGCCTAGCGCAGTGGACACTGATCAGAGAACAGTTACTGAACTGATAGACTCACCAGCACCGACATGTCTGCTTCCTCGGAGCTTCATAAGTGAGACATTTCTCTGGATAAGGAAGCTCTGGTGCTGGTTCTCCTCCACAGAATGGTAAGAGCAGACATACGGAGGTTTGGCTGGATGTTTTAAATTTAGAGCTTCAGTCAGAGATGCAGGTGGTCTTCTTTAAAAGGCGGCCCCCCAACACTCTGATCTTTATGTGCTGTGTTCGTAACTCTGTTGTTCAAGCCAAGTTTTCCTCTACTTCCAATTACTGACTCCCTCTAACTGAACATGTTATTCTAGTCATTTTCTATGTTTATTGTCGTTTTGTTTGTATTTAGTATCAACGTATCCGCGGGTGCACTGAAAGTTCTAACACAAAGTAAACAAAGATGGCCGCCCCAGTGTTGTCATGGAAAATAGCGTCAATATATAGAATCAGAGACTGAATGTCGAGAAGGGGCTTCCATAGTTTGTCAAGTCATATAATACTATTAAAAAAGCATTTTTTTCAGACAGGAAGCTTTTATTTACTTAGTAAAACACTTTACTATTGAAATATTAAACAGTTTAAATACCGCAAGTAGTGTTTTTACATACGTCAGTGTGTTTATTTAACTCTTTCCAAGCTTCTCCTAAACAACCCAGTATTATTTTCAGTTCTCATCTAATACCTGCTTTGACTGCTCAGTACTTCATTAAGATAAATCAAGATTTGCTGCTGAAGGAACTGAACACATTCATACAATGTCTGGGGCGTCCAGGAGAAATCTGGAACCTAACTTTGTTCTTCAAACTGGATCAAGATCTGATCTACTTCTCTCACAATAACATATTCATGTTACTTTGTATTGTATGTATGATTATTTACTATCTGCTGTTCTTACTGGTAAACATACACTTATTGATAAGATAAAGACTTTTAATAGTAGTGTACATTTGAGTGTTTGGTGGAAAAACAGCTTTAAACACTCCTCAGTTTACACTTTATGCTTCTTTAGCTTCTTGCTAGCTACAGGGCTAATGTGGCTGCCAAGTAATGGAAGCCTATACTGTCAATTAGCACTACACAAACAGCCAAGCTAAGTAATCACACACTTGTAGCTAATACCATTGGTATACAACTAATACCATTTCCACCCACAACCCTCCAGGTCCGTGTCCCGTAACTGCGCTTCACTAAGAGCTCAGCTTTACAGCGTTCTGCGCGGGGCCACCACTCCAGACATGGTCGCCATGACCGGGGGGTCCCAGCCAGACTGGAGCAGGGTTGTTCTGCAGGACTGTCCTGAGCCCCCTTCGGTAAGTAGTACAGTAGTACTGGAGAAACATGGCTAAAATATAAAACAATGTTTGAATTATTAATACAGGCTCTCATATTCTGTTATCAACATGGTCCAGATTCTGTTTTCATGCCAGCTGCAGTGCAACTTTTATGATTTAATGCTAGGATATTGTTAAATGGGTCAGAAACAGACCCATTGGTGCCCATTCAAACCCATTTGCTGTTTTGGCAGTCAGCAATGATGATTTTCTGTAACAGATAAAGTCGTGGCTACTAAATATGAGTCAGACAGCTAGTGCAGCATTAGACACAGTACATTAAACACTGAATAAAACCAACCGGACTGGAGAGAGAGACACACCCACATATACACCACTGAACAGTGTGAGCACACCTGCCTGAAGCAGTGGGCAGCCCTATCCACAGCGCCCGGGGAGCTGTTGGGGGTTAGGTGCCTTGTTTAAGGGCACTTCAGTCGTGTGCTGTTGGCCCAGGGGATCGAACCGGCGACCTTCCAGACTGGATAGAAGACTGGATCCCTAGCCTTCAGCACACGACTGCCCAACAATGGCCCAATTGCTTATCTGTCTTACTTGCTGGTGTTACAACCTGGTCTAGGGTCAGGCCGTAACTGAAATTGAAAGTGGGTTCTCTCCCCCCGACCTCTGCCAGACCACCGGACACTGTTCAAACCCGGAAACTTCAAGTTTATTGCCCACAAATGAGTGATGGATGGGACAGTGGCTTCAGGGACGGGCGTATGCCAAAATAACAAACAAGACTGAAGAAAGAAATCTAACTAAACTGAAAACAAAGAAAACAAAATACACCAAACTACCCGTAACTCCCCTAACTATCCCTAACTCCCTACAACAAAACAGGAGAAAAGGGTAGATAAACAAAAGGCACCCGTCCCCTACGTCCCACAGAGAACCCTATAGAACCTAACAAAGCTGTAGCTAAATGAAGAGTAGTGGAGAGCGCCGGGCTGGTCTGGGCAGGAGTTGTTCCATGTCAAGCCAAAGGAGAGAACACTAAACGTCTCTCAAGATGGCTGCTTGATGATCTTTCATTCATGAAGGCGACCTCTAGTGGTCAATCATGGACCTGCACACAATGCACCTAGAAAAAAATACCCAACATGGCCATTAAAAATGGCTATAACGACGAGGGGTCGTAACACTGGATATGTGTGATTAATATCTAATCCTGGAAGTACAGAGTGATACGCTACACTATTGTAGCTACACAGCTAATATACCAACATTACTCAGAATGCCCTGTAAACAGCTCAGTATTGTCTCAACACGTTATCGTGCTACTTTTATTTTAGTTTACAGGCTCGGCCCACTCACCCAACACTCTGTAACTGTGATCATCTCAACTCATTGCGATTGGATGAAATAACTGTGACAGAATTTCAGTGAGAATGACACGATGAACAGAAATGCTTGGAATCAAATCACGTTGCATTTAACGTTAAGTTAAGAACGTGTTGCTGTGAAGTCACCACAGTGGAGATGCTCGTTCTTCTTCAGACAGTGGTGAACCGTAGACTTCTGTTTGGCTCTGCTCTGCAGGGGGAGGTGTGCGAGACAGGCTGTCTTCTGCCCGTCTCTCTGTCGGTGCAGGTGCTCTGGGCTCAGAGGGGACTCCTGGCGATGCCGCAGAACCAGATCCTGGGGGCCAAATACGTCTTCGGCTGTCAGATACTGAAGGTGAGCTTCTTAAAGGAAGACTTTACTGGAAAATCAGACGCCATGTTTAAAGTATGTGACTATTCTGTGATATTTAATGCAGACGTTAAAAACCCACGAGCAGTAAAGAGAGCAGTTTGGCTGGTAAAGAAGTTAGACATGGAGGGGGGTCCGGTGAGGGTTCGGAACCTGCGGTTCTCTTTGACTGTACAAAAAGGAGGAGAAACTTAAAATAACTTAATTTTTTTTTTTTTTTTTTTTTTTTTTAATAATTAAATTGCTCTCAATAGTTTTTCGGTTTGGGTCCGCATTGGACATTGTCTGGGTCCGGACCGCGGGCTGCCTAGTAGTGACCTCTGATCTACACTATTGTAGCTACACAGCTAAGACACCACCAATAATCAGTACTGCCCTCTAAACCAGTTAGCATCATTATAATCATACAGTTTACCACTTCTTTTATTATTACAGTTTATATACTCGGCCCACTCACCCACCACTCTGCTTGTTGTTATAGTCTTAAGTACATGTGATCATCTCAACTGATTGCAATTGAGCGATTCTGAAATAATTGACAGAATTCTGGGTAATTCAGGGAATTCTGGGTAATTTAGGGTCTGGCAGGATGTAGCAGTCGTTGTTAATTGGTTTCTAATAGACTTCTATAGATTCTGACCCTTCATTGCCCTTATGTAAACAGACTAAATGGACTTTTCCTCTTTGTTCCCAGTGTCCAGTCACTCCTCTGCCCGTGACCACGGAGGTGATTTTCTCCGATGCCACTATTTACCCAGAAGCCCCCAGGGGCGAAGCCCAACCCGAGTGGAAGTTCCCGTTTGCGTTTTTCACGCGAGGAGCAGGAGAGCTAGATGGAGAGTAGCTATGAAGGTTCTGCACTGTTCCCTTGTTCTCTACCTCACTCTGAACTTGTACAAAGTTTTTATAATAATTTATTTTTATTTTGTAAAATACAAACTTTTCCATAACACTGTGCAGACTTCTCCTGGTTCTAGTAACAGTCTTTAAAGCTGCTCCCTCTGAAAGCTAGTTCTGGAGCACAACGCCGTCCTCGTCATTCTGGTTTAACTGCTCTGCTTGTTGGTCAGTCCGAGGTCGCTGCGTCTCCTCTGGGGTCTTCGGCAATCGGCCCGCGTCTCTTCGCGCTCGGCTTCTGCGCCCCGGTCTTGTCACGTAGTTCAGGAGGTGGACGATGGCTGCCGGAGTGACGCCCTGCAGCCGCGTAGCTGCTCCCAGCTGAGGAACACACAGGCGTTAGAAACGGCAATAATTTTTTTTCTCATCGCTGTCCAATGAAAAACAAGTACTCCAAAATTGGAAGTTTACAGGAGAGACCAAAAACATACTTTACTTTCAATGTAAGTCAATGGAACCAGAATTTTTTACAAGCTATTTTGGAGCACTTCTATTGGTCCATTCATCATGAAATCTTCACACAATGTAAACAACCACTAGCGTCTTTAAATAATGTAGCCAACACAAAATTGACAAAAATGGAGATACATTTATATTTACAGTGCTGTGCAAAAGTTTTAGGCACTTTTTATATTTAGAAGGTTATTATTACAGACAGGGAGCAGTGCTAATGTATTAATGAGTAAATAGAGCTGTTCCATACGTCAGTGTGTTGATTTAACCCTTTCCAAGCTTCTCCTAAACAACCCAGTATTATTTACAGTTCTCATGTACTAATCTGCGTTTACTCACCGTGCTTGGTCGCGCTCTGTCCAGTATCTCTCGAACCTCGTCAGAGAGGGACACGGGAAGAGAGAGGTAGTCGATATCCGGAGGCAGAGACAGACTCTCCTCCTCTCGCATTCTCTCCATCTCCCTCTGCTGTTTTTCACAGTGAGGCCGGTACACAGCTACAGGAACACAACACAGATGTCTCCGGTAAGTGAAATATGGCCACTCACCCATTCAAATCATTGAGTTCAGGTGTTCCAATCAATCATCAGTCATGCAGAGTTTCTACACTCATTAGTAAAGAATGGCTGGCTCTGAGGAGCTCAGTGAACTCCAGCGTGGTACCGTGATAGGACATCACCTGTGCAGCAAGTCCAGTGGTGAAGTTTCCTCACTACTAAATATTCCACAGTGGACTGTCAGTGGTGTTCTAACAAAGTGGAAGTGATTGAGAACGACAGCAACTCAGACACCAAGTGGTAGAACACGTACAAAGACACAGCGGGTCAGCGGATGCTGAGGAGCATAGTGCACAGAGCTCACCAACTTTCTACAGAGTCCATCACTACAGACCTCCAAACTTCATGTGGTCTTCAGATCAGCTCAAGAACAGAGCGTAGAGAGCTTCATGGAATGGGTCTCCATGGCAGAGCAGCTGCATCCAAGCCTTACATCACCAAGAACAATGCAGAGCGTCAGATGCTGTGGAGTAAAGCACGCCGCCACTGGACTCTAGAGCAGATGTGTTCTCTGGAGTGACCACTCATGCTTCTCTGTCTGGTAATCTGATGGACGAGTCTGGGTTTGGCAGATGGAGACGGCATGGCTAGTGCTTGATTGTACACACCTGTTAGCGAGGGGTGTGGGCTGAAACAACTGAACTAATTAAGAGGGTGTCCGTATATTTTTGGCTGTGAAGTGTAACTGGGAATGCAGCCACTTTTATCCACACCTGTTCAACAGACTACAAACAAACTCTAGAGGAGCTCATAGTTCAGTTAAGTTAATTTATTCATTCATCAGCCTTTGTTGTTGCCGTGAACGTAGTGAGCGTCACTTAGCAACTGTTACTAAAACATATACGCCCATCAACCCTAACATTAAACCACCTCCTTATATCTACACACACTGTCCACTGTATCAGCTCCACTGACCATACAGGAGCTCCACTTACAGACTGTAGTTCATCTGATTCTCTGTATACTTTATTACTCTGTTCTTTAATGATCAGGACCCCCACAGGACCACCACAGAGCAGATACTATTAGGGAGGTGGGTCATTCCCAGCACTGCAGTGACACTGACGTAGTGTGTGTTGCGCTAGTGTGAGGGGATCAGACACAGCGATGCTGCTGCTGGAGTGTTTAAACATCTCAGTGTCACTGCTGGACTGAGAAGAACTGTCCACCAACCAAAACTATCCAGACAGCAGTGTCCTGTGGGCGGCGTCCTGTGTCCACTGATGAAGAACTAGAGGAACACAAACTGCAGCAGCAGATGAGCTACTGTCTCTGACTTTACATCTACAAGGTGGACCAGCAAGTAGTAGGAGTGTCTAATAGAGTGGACAGTGAGTGGACACAGTGTTATAACACTCCAGCAGCACACCAGCACCATGTCAGTGTCACTGCAGGGCTGAGAATGACCCACCTCCCTAATAGTATCTGCTCTGTGGTGGTCCTGTGGGGGTCCTAAACATCCCCTATGCCAGTATGATGATACATCGCTCTAACTCAGTATATTCAGGTCCAGGATACTCAAGGAAAGATTTGGTACCTAAAGTTAGGGGTGTGTCATATCATATCGTACACAATAATATCATCAACATTTCTGAATATGGTGAACGATATTATACCCTGAAATATCACACCATATCACCCATCACTAATTATCACATCAGGTACTACTTTTACTGTTTTTAGAAAAATAAAAATTCATACTTCTCTCATTTCCCATCATATATCTACTAGATACAGATTTTATCTCCAGTATCATTCACTTTACTTCAGTCCTGGATATATGGAGATATTTGGAGTGCATTATTTAGTATCAGGACATTCTGGATCATTGACTTCTGTTACAATCTGATAAAGTCTATTTTTTAATATCTCAGTTAGGGGTGTGCCATATCATATTGTATGCAATAATAAAATTTAATTTTCATTTTGTTGCAGTAGTGTATTCTTGAAATATTTTTTTAATTCAATGTTTTGTCATATCGCCAAGAGTATCGTTATCTCAAAAATACCATAAAATATTGTGATATTATTGTAGGGCCATATCGCCCACCCCTACTAGAGTTAGTTCAGCTGTGTTTGACGTAACAGTTGACTGGCAGCGGTGACGATTACCTTCTATTTTTATTCTCTCTGAAAAGTCCAGATACGGAGAAAAGACCTCTGGAAAGACAGACGCCACCATTTCGAAGGAGACATCTTTGTACTGCAACATCTCTTCTCCACTGCAGAAACAAGAGAGAGAACATTAGATTGGAGTAAACATCTGAGACGTCTGTCCAGCGTATCAACCCTGTTTGTGGACGAGTGAGTTATTTAGAGAAGCTGATTTGGTTGTAACCTTCCAGCAATTTGAGTCGATCGAATTCGTTAGGAAGCCAATCGGTGCGTCTCAAAGTCTCAGACTTGGCCAGCTTACTGACCTGATGAGAGCCCTCTTGGTCTCGCTGATGCAGACGTCCTTCAGTTTCTCCCTCCAGCGACAGGACGAGAGTGTGACTGACTTTAGGGCAGAGAGAGCCTCGCCGAGGCCCTGCCTCACTCGGACAGCCTCCTGGTAACGGTGTGAGGACACACAGCCGATCTCCTCAAAACCTGAAAGAAACCAGGTTAAACGGATCCATTCATTCATATGTTTAATATACTGATCTACACAGAACAGTCTATATACTGATCTACACAGAACAGTCAATAAACCGATATACACAGAACAGTCTATAAACCGATATACACAGAACGGTCTATATACTTATATACACAGAACAGTCTATATACTGATCTACACAGAACAGTCAATAAACCGATATACACAGAACAGTCTATAAACCGATATACACAGAACGGTCTATATACTTATATACACAGAACAGTCTATAAACCGATATACACAGAACGGTCTATATACTTATATACACAGAACAGTCTATAAACCGATATACACAGAACAGTCTATATACTTACATACATAGAACAGTACATATACTGATGCACAGGACAGTCTATATACTGATCTACACAGAACAGTCTATACAGTGTTCTACACGGAACAGTTTATATAGCGTTTTACATGGAAAGGTCTATACAGTGTTTTACACAGAACAGTCTATACAGTGTTTTACACAGAACAGTCTATATAGTGATCTACACAGAACAGTCTATATAGTGATCTACACAGAACAGTCTATATAGTGATCTACACAGAACAGTCTATAGCGTTCTACACAGTACACTCTATATAGTGATCTACACAGAACAGTCTATATAGTGTTCTACACAGAACAGTCTATATAGTGTTCTACACAGAACAGTCTATTTAGTGTTCTACACAGAACAGTCTATACAGTGTTCTACACAGAACAGTCTATACAGTGTTCTACACAGAACAGTCTATATAGAGTTCTACACAGAACAGTCTATACAGCGTTCTACACAGAACAGTCTATACAGCGTTCTACACAGAACAGTCTATACAGTGTTCTACACAGAACAGTCTATACAGCGTTCTACGCAGAACAGTCTATACAGCGTTCTACGCAGAACGGTCTATATAGCGTTCTACGCAGAACGGTCTATATAGCGTTCTACACAGAACGGTCTATATAGCGTTCTACACAGAACGGTCTATACAGCGTTATACACAGAACAGTCTATATAGCGTTCTACACAGAACAGTCTATACAAGGTTCTACACAGAACAGTCTACAGTGTTCTACACAGAACAGTCTATACAGTGTTCCACACAGAACAGTCTATACAGCGTTCTACACAGAACAGTCTATACAGCGTTCTACACAGAACGGTCTATATAGCGCTCTACACAGAACGGTCTATACAGTGTTCCACACAGAACAGTCTACTTAATGTTCTTGACTGAACCCGGATCGTCTTGCTGTGAGGCGACAGTGCTAAGCGCTTCACCACCGTGCCATTTTTTCAGCTTACCTTTGGGCGTGAGGCGAAGGTCAGCATTGTCCGGACGGAGTGACGTCCTGAACTCGGCCCGGCTGGTGAACATGCGGTACGGCTCTGTAACCCCGTGCCCCACCAGGTCGTCTATCAGGACACCGATATAGCTCTCGGTGCGCGAGAGAGACAGAGGGGGCAGGGAGAGGGCGGTCCGACCAGCATTTATGCCCGCCCACAGGCCCTGAAGGGATAGACAGGCTTGTCAGATTTATGTATTCATGTGTGGATGTGATCAAAAACCGATTCTAAAATAAGGCCAATTGTCACATTACAGTGCTGACAGTGTAAATCCTCCTTCTGTCTTTAGGGGGCGCTGTGTTTTTCATTGTCCAGAGAGTCAATTAGGACTGTAACAATGTTACAATGTTGTTTATATAAAAACATAAGCACAGTCCTCTCTACTGCTCTGAAACATTCATTCTGACAGACTGCAATGCACTGCAGGAGGCACAGGGGGCGATATAACTTATTATTAGCTGCACAAACCTAAAGATCAGTCGATTAATCGAATCATATACCTGCGCCGCCGCCTCCTCGTAGCCTGTGGTTCCGTTAATTTGGCCGGCGAGGAAGAGTCCCTGAACGCTTTTCAGCTGCAGCCACGGGAAGAGCTGGGTCGGGCAGACGAAGTCGTACTGCACCCCGTAACCTGCGGCAACAGACACCACCATCAGGTCCGGGTCAAATCACACCCCTTCGGCTAAAGCATGCCAACACGGGACCCCGCCTTACCTGGTGTGCGAATATCGGCCCGCTGCAGGGCGGGGATCTCTCGGATGAGGCGGAGCTGCAGCTCCGGGGGCATGGTCATGGACAACCCCTGAGGGTACAGGAGGTCCGAGTTCAAGCCTTCCGGCTCCAGCCACACCTGGTGCTGCCGACCTGGAAAGCGCAGCACCCTTGACTCTAGGGAGGGGCAGTACCTGTGTGGTGGGGGGGCAGAAACTCAGTCAGCTGGAGGTTCAACTACAGTACGTTAGGCAGTGTTCTATGAAGGTGCAGAGAGTACCTGGGGCCTTTGGTGTCCTGTTGAATGTGGGAGTTCAAATGTAGACTTTCTTTGACCACTCTGTCCACCCCAGGTGTCGTGTAGGTCAGGTGGCAGGGGATTTGCTCCTCAGGCTGTTAAACCAAAGATCTAATGTTACACTTCGGTTTTTCAATTAGATTTAGAGTGCAAACCACTACACCACCGTACTGACCACTACACCACCGTACTGACCACTACACCACCGTACTGACCACTACACCACCATACTGACCACTACACCACCATACTGACCACTACACCACCATACTAACCACTACACCACCGTACTGACCACTACACCACCATACTGACCACTACACCACCATACTAACCACTACACCACCATACTAACCACTACACCACCGTACTAACCACTACACCACCATACTAACCACTACACCACCGTACTAACCACTACACCACCATACTAACCACTACACCACCATACTAACCACTACACCACCGTACTAACCACTACACCACTACACCACCATACTAACCACTACACCACCGTACTAACCACTACACCACCATACTAACCACTACACCACCGTACTGACCACTACACCACCGTACTAACCACTACACCACCATACTAACCACTACACCACCGTACTGACCACTACACCACCGTACTGACCACTACACCACCGTACTAACCACTACACCACCATACTAACCACTACACCACCGTACTGACCACTACACCACCGTACTGACCACTACACCACCGTACTAACCACTACACCACCATACTAACCACTACACCACCATACTAACCACTACACCACCGTACTGACCACTACACCACCGTACTGACCACTACACCACCGTACTGACCACTACACCACCGTACTGACCACTACACCACCATACTAACCTCTACACCACCATACTGACCACTACACCACCATACTAACCACTACACCACCGTACTAACCACTACACCACCGTACTAACCACTACACCACCATACTAACCACTACACCACCATACTAACCACTACACCACCGTACTGACCACTACACCACCGTACTGACCACTACACCACCGTACTAACCACTACACCACCATACTGACCACTACACCACCATACTGACCACTACACCACCATACTAACCACTACACCACCGTACTAACCACTACACCACCGTACTAACCACTACACCACCGTACTAACCACTACACCACCGTACTAACCACTACACCACCGTACTGACCACTACACCACCATACTGACCACTACACCACCATACTGACCACTACACCACCGTACTAACCACTACACCACCATACTAACTACTACACCACCATACTAACCACTACACCACCATACTAACCACTACACCACCGTACTAACCACTACACCACCATACTAACCACTACACCACCATACTAACCACTACACCACCGTACTAACCACTACACCACCGTACTGACCACTACACCACCATACTAACCACTACACCACCGTACTGACCACTACACCACCGTACTGACCACTACACCACCGTACTGACCACTACACCACCGTACTAACCACTACACCACCGTACTAACCACTACACCACCATACTGACCACTACACCACTATACTAACCACTACACCACCATACTAACCACTACACCACCATACTAACCACTACACCACCGTACTGACCACTACACCACCGTACTAACCACTACACCACCGTACTAACCACTACACCACCGTACTGACCACTACACCACCGTACTGACCACTACACCACCATACTGACCACTACACCACCATACTGACCACTACACCACCATACTGACCACTACACCACCGTACTGACCACTACACCACCATACTAACCACTACACCACCATACTAACCACTACACCACCGTACTGACCACTACACCACCGTACTAACCACTACACCACCATACTAACCACTACACCACCATACTAACCACTACACCACCATACTAACCACTACACCACCGTACTAACCACTACACCACCGTACTAACACTACACCACCATACTAACACTACACCACCGTACTAACCACTACACCACCGTACTAACCACTACACCACCGTACTGACCACTACACCACCGTACTGACCACTACACCACCGTACTGACCACTACACCACCGTACTGACCACTACACCACCGTACTAACCACTACACCACCGTACTAACCACTACACCACCGTACTAACCACTACACCACCGTACTGACCACTACACCACCGTACTGACCACTACACCACCGTACTAACCACTACACCACCGTACTGACCACTACATCACCATACTAACCACTACACCACCATACTGACCACTACACCACCGTACTGACCACTACACCACCGTACTGACCACTACACCACCATACTAACCACTACACCACCGTACTGACCACTACACCACCGTACTGACCACTACACCACCTTACTAACCACTACACCACCGTACTAACCACTACACCACCATACTAACCACTACACCACCATACTGACCACTACACCACCATACTAACCACTACACCACCATACTGACCACTACACCACCATACTGACCACTACACCACCATACTGACCACTACACCACCGTACTGACCACTACACCACCGTACTAACCACTACACCACCGTACTAACCACTACACCACCGTACTAACCACTACACCACCATACTGACCACTACACCACCATACTAACCACTACACCACCGTACTAACCACTACACCACCGTACTAACCACTACACCACCATACTGACCACTACACCACCATACTAACCACTACACCACCGTACTGACCACTACACCACCGTACTGACCACTACACCACCATACTAACCACTACACCACCGTACTGACCACTACACCACCGTACTGACCACTACACCACCTTACTAACCACTACACCACCGTACTAACCACTACACCACCATACTAACCACTACACCACCGTACTAACCACTACACCACCGTACTGACCACTACACCACCATACTAACCACTACACCACCATACTGACCACTACACCACCATACTGACCACTACACCACCATACTGACCACTACACCACCGTACTAACCACTACACCACCGTACTAACCACTACACCACCGTACTAACCACTACACCACCATACTGACCACTACACCACCATACTAACCACTACACCACCATACTAACCACTACACCACCATACTGACCACTACACCACCATACTAACCACTACACCACCATACTGACCACTACACCACCATACTAACCACTACACCACCATACTAACTACTACACCACCATACTAACCACTACACCACCATACTAACCACTACACCACCATACTGACCACTACACCACCATACTGACCACTACACCACCATACTAACCACTAGCTTTTGCTCACTTAAGCGTTCCAGTTGTGGATGCTAACCACCAGCACGTAATCAATACAATCAATACTGGAATCCAGTGCATGAATGCGTGTGTCTCGGTTTATTACACATGAACAGCGCCCCCTATTGGGACGTTTCACGCAACATCTGTCGGCAACTTTAAAAATAAAGCTCTCCCACTCCTCCGATTACAGTACAGCATACCCCGTACCTTGCAGTGCGTGTGGGTGTTGATGAAGCTGAACGGAGTTGGTCGCTGGTCAGGCAGGTGAAGTTGCGCGAGGGCGAAGTCAACAGTCTCCTTGACAATCCGAGGGGGCGTCCCGGTCTTCAGGCGGCCCAGCTTCAACCCGAGCGTCTCTCTCAGACTGTGGGTCAGACCTGCGCAAGAGGGCGGTTCACCCATCCTCCCGCCTGGAGCAGTGGTCTCGCCCATGAAGAGGGAGCCGGAGAGGAACGTTCCAGTGGTGAGAACGACAGACCTGGAAAGAACTTCGTTGCCTCCGTCCGCTAAGAGAAGACAAAGGCAAACAAGGGGGCGGGGCATAAGTGGCTGTATGCATGTGCTGAATACTCATCTAAAATTTTATGGGTCATTGCTCACCCAGGCGAACTCCAGTCACTCGATGTTTTCCCGGCTGCTCTGGGTCAGCGGAGGACACTAGGAGACCCTCCACAGACCCCTCAATCACCGTCAGTCTGGGCGTGTTCAACAACTCCGACTAAGAAAAGATTAAAATTTTAAAAACGTTAAAATGGGCCCCGGAGTAGATCCCTGAGGCACCCCGACACTTCCAGTAGGCCAAAGCCAAAGGTGAGCTACCTGTATGAATTCTTTGTAGCGGCCACGGTCGAGCTGAGCCCTGGGCCCCCACACAGCAGGACCCTTTCTGCGGTTGAGGATGGAGAAGTGAACGCCGGCGTAGTCCCCCGCCCGTCCCATCAACCCATCTAAAGCATCCACCTCCTTTACAAGTTGGCCTTTCCCGACTCCTCCCAACGAGGGGTTGCAGGATAGAGCGCCTGAAGAAAACACAAAGAGAAATATAGAATGGGCTGAACTACAACTACACCTAGCAGAGTGAGGGGCCCTCGACTCACCGATTGTTTCTATCTTCTGTGTGATGAGCAGCGTTTCGGCCCCAGCTCTGGTCGCCGCGGCAGCTGCCTCTGTGCCGGCGTGTCCTCCACCCACCACAATAACGTCATATTGTCGACGGGCTACACTACTAGCAGCTCGAGCAGAGCAAGTGGCCAGGGAATGGTGTTGGTCAAGCAATCTCCGTAGCAGCAACATAGGAAAACTTGCTATAATCTAAGTGTCATAATATAAAAAGGTGGAGGACTAAAGAAAGAAAGAAAGAAAGGAAGAAAGAAAGGAAGAAAAAGTATTAGTAATACTAGTATTAGTAATTAGATATACTTTTAGGCACATTTCAGCTCAAACTGCTACAGAACAAGCACAAATAATAGATTTGATTTAAAATAAAGCCAATAATAAATCTTTAAAAACAAACTGAGCTTTCTACAGAAATCAGTCAACGAGTAAAATCCTTCAAAAATCTGTATTTTAGGTCAACCTAATAAAAGGGAATACGGTAACAGGCAACATGGAGTCCAACAGGACTGACATCCCATCGTATTTGAATTTTCCATTTCGCTTTAAATGGCACAGTAACTGAATTAAATGCTGGCGACTGTACAGTTTGGCTCCAGAGCAGAATTCATGCACCATCCCAGACAGTTCTGGGCCAATTATGACTGCTTTCTGAATATTGGTTGACTACTGGGCCAGCTTACTTATTATGTATACTGTTTTGCCTTGTGTCTATAATTGTGGGCCAATTCTGGTTTGAATGTTGTGGACCAACAATGTAGCCAGGCCTTACTTTACAGTGTGAAGGTCATATCTGGATCAGGGACCCAGCCATACACCGGGCCAGAGCAAGCCAAAAGATGTGGCCTATAAGTAAGCCTGACAAATTCTGCTAGAGTTTGGCACAGTAACTGAATTAAATGCTGGCGACTGTACAGTCTGCCTCCAGAGCAGAATTAATACATCATCCCAGACAGTTCTGGGCCAATTATGACTGCTTTCTGAATATTGGTTGACTACTGGGCCAGCTTATTAATTCTGTATACAGCTGTATACGGTTTGTGGACCAATTCTAGTGTGAATGTTGTGGACGAACAATGTAGTCGGGCCTTACTTTACAGTGAGAAGGTCATATCTGGATCGGGGACCCAGCCATACACCGGGCCAGAGCAAGCCTAAAGATGTGGCCTATAAGTAAGCCTGACAAATTCTGCTAGAGTATGGCACAGTAACTGAATTAAATGCTGGCGACTGTACAGTCTGGCTCCAGAGCAGAATTAATACCCCATCCCAGACAGTTCTGGGCCAATCTGGACTTCTTTCTGAATATTGGTTGACTACTGGGCCAGCTTACTAATTCTGTATACAGCTGTATACGGTTTGTGGACCAATTCTAGTGTGAATGTTGTGGACCAACAATGTAGCCAGGCCTTACTTTACAGTGTGAAGGTCATATCTGGATCAGGGACCCAGCCATACACCGGGCCAGAGCAAGCCTAAAGATGTGGCCTATAAGTAGGCCTGACAAATTCTGCTTACTGGGATTTAAGAAGTCAGTTTCAACCCCAGGCTCACTACAGAACCAGCTTACTAAGCTGTGACGTATCTACCTTCACACCCTGACTGAGCCTCTCGAGTTCCAAAAACTTCTTAGTTATCATTCTAGAACTTTCCTTGTGATGAGAAACAGAAGAGCCTGCAGTCGATAAGGGCTCTAATAGTAGCTAACAAACTGGCCCTTTGAGGATCTTAATATTGGCTAAGGGTTTACAGGGCGCTTCTTGCTATGAAGCCACAACTTTGTGCTTCATCCATCAGGCTTGGCAGTCAAACAGGGGCTGAAAAAGATAGCTAGCTATCTAGCTAAGGCAGTGCTAATGCTAGTACTAGCCAAGCCTTAGCCAGCTATCTTCATTTTGGCTGGGCAGCATATAAAAAGAGCAACAACCGGAACGTTAAGATGTGGCTTCATAGCAGGAAATAAAACCCAGAATTTATCGAGGAGATTCACAAAGGGTGCTACCTTTAGCTAGATAGCTAAAGTAGAGCCCAGTGGCACCAAACTTAGCTTTTCTTCACTGCCCTAAGAATTATAACTCATCCCTGTGGACGTAGTTACGTTGTGACAACGTTTTGACAACCGTTTGTTTTGGTGTCTACATTGTTGAAATGTAATTCTTCAGAAAGTTGAGACGTTACCTGACAGTCACCACTACATGGTTACAACGTTGTCAGGTAACGTTGTCTCAACTTTCTGAAGAATTACATTTCAACCAAAGCAATAGGTTGTCACAACGTTGTCAAAACATTGTTACAACGTATGTTGTCTCATGTTCCATTATATCAGCATGGAATTCAGTAGAGTTCTGCTAAGTTGCTAACAGGTATACTACATGGCAATGTCCCTTAAAAGAGATGTTGTGACAAAGTAAAAAGCACACCTTTTGACAACGCTGTAGCAACGTTACGTGTTTGCTGGGACCGTATCAAATGCAGCCGTTTCTCTTCTCATTCAGGAAATTTCTAGAATCATAACTGAGTAGTTTGTTTAGGAACACAGAACTGCAACTGCTGAGAAGACGGAACCTCAGTGGCTCTGTAGAGACTGAATGGAGACTTGGTAGAGACTCAATAGAGGCTTGGTAGAGACTTGGCAGAGACTCAATAGAGGATTGGTAGAGACTTGGCAGAGACTCAATAGAGGATTGGTAGAGACTTGGCAGAGACTCAATAGAGGATTGGTAGAGACTTGGTAGAGACTCAATAGAGGCTTGGTAGAGACTTGGTAGAGACTCAATAGAGGCTTGGTAGAGACTTGGCAGAGACTCAATAGAGGATTGGTAGAGACTTGGTAGAGACTCAATAGAGGCTTGGTAGAGACTTGGCAGAGACTCAATAGAGGATTGGTAGAGACTTGGTAGAGACTCAATAGAGGATTGGTAGAGACTCAATAGAGGCTTGGTAGAGACTTGGCAGAGACTCAATAGAGGATTGGTAGAGACTTGGTAGAGACTCAATAGAGGCCTGGTAGAGACTTGGCAGAGACTCAATAGAGGCTTGGTAGAGACTTGGTAGAGACTCAATAGAGGCTTGGTAGAGACTTGGCAGAGACTCAATAGAGGATTGGTAGAGACTTGGTAGAGACTCAATAGAGGATTGGTAGAGACTTGGTAGAGACTCAATAGAGGCTTGGTAGAGACTCAATAGAGGCTTGGTAGAGACTTGGCAGAGACTCAATAGAGGATTGGTAGAGGCTTGGTAGAGACTCAATAGAGACTTGGTAGAGATTGGTAGGGACTCAATAGAGGCTTGGTAGAGACTCAATGGAGACTTGGTAGAGACTCAATAGAGACTTGGTAGAGACTTGGTAGAGACTCAATAAAGGCTTGGTAGAGACTCAATAGAGGCTTTGGTGGAGACTTGGTAGAGACTCAATAGAGGCTTGGTAGAGACTTGGTAGAGACTCAATAGAGGCTTGGTAGAGACTCAATAGAGGCTTTGTAGAGACTTGGTAGAGACTCAATAGAGGCTTGGTAGAGACTTGGCAGAGACTCAATAGAGGATTGGTAGAGACTTGGCAGAGACTCAATAGAGGATTGGTAGAGACTTGGTAGAGACTCAATAGAGGCTTGGTAGAGACTTGGCAGAGACTCAATAGAGGATTGGTAGAGACTTGGTAGAGACTCAATAGAGGATTGGTAGAGACTTGGTAGAGACTCAATAGAGGCTTGGTAGAGACTTGGCAGAGACTCAATAGAGGATTGGTAGAGACTTGGTAGAGACTCAATAGAGACTTGGTAGAGATTGGTAGGGACTCAATAGAGGCTTGGTAGAGACTTGGTAGAGACTCAATAGAGGCTTGGTAGAGACTTGGCAGAGACTCAATAGAGGATTGGTAGAGACTTGGTAGAGACTCAATAGAGGATTGGTAGAGACTTGGTAGAGACTCAATAGAGGCTTGGTAGAGACTCAATAGAGGCTTGGTAGAGACTTGGCAGAGACTCAATAGAGGATTGGTAGAGGCTTGGTAGAGACTCAATAGAGACTTGGTAGAGATTGGTAGGGACTCAATAGAGGCTTGGTAGAGACTCAATGGAGACTTGGTAGAGACTTGGTAGAGACTCAATAGAGACTTGGTAGAGACTCAATAGAGGCTTGGTAGAGACTCAATAGAGGCTTTGGTGGAGACTTGGTAGAGACTCAATAGAGGCTTGGTAGAGACTTGGTAGAGACTCAATAGAGGCTTGGTAGAGACTCAATAGAGGCTTGGTAGAGACTCAATAGAGGCTTTGGTGGAGACTCAATAGAGGCTTTGGTGGAGACTCAATAGAGGCTTTGGTGGAGACTTGGTAGAGACTCAATAGAGGCTTTGTAGAGACTTGGTAGAGACTCCAACCCTGACGTGCTATAATCAGAGCTATAAGTATTCAGACCCTGTTTAAGCCACAATGGAGTCTGAATAAACAAGAACTGTGAAATGGTTTATAGGTACTGTAACTATCACTTGATTTGGGGGTCTGTGGTCATGTTTTGGGGGCCCGAGTTAACAATCAGATATTGATTACTATTAAACAGGACAATGTGACTGATCTACAGACAGCACTTAAGAAACCTTACCAAACACAGTTCCTACGAATCTTATCCAGACAGACAGAAATAATCTAGAGAAGACAAAACCACAAGCTTTAGTGTTGTAAGTATAAAACACATTGTAGTCACACGTTTCTGGAAGGTCACAAGCCGGCAGGATCTATCCCAACACGCATCAGAGTAAGAAACACTGTTCTGAGATCAGTTTCTCCCGTTTACGCTGTATCAAACAGAACCATGTGACCCAGTGGGAGCTGATCCCAGATCAGCGTTCTCGGTCCCACGTCAAACGCGCCTTCCAACACACATCACACGGGTAAAAGTTCATATTTACCAGCAAATGGAGGCGTGTGATCACTCTTTAACTGTCCCGCAGCGCCGAATATATCGATGTATATCAAGTTTTTAGAGTAAAAATATTCTGGTTGTAGATTTTATAGTTATTTTCATGTCGCGCTTCTTTCCAAAGCAAGCAGGGCGCCACCATTACTGCAACCCAATGACCGTAATAACGCCCGTATATGCGCATATATATAAAAAAAACTATTTACGACTAAAGATATTTTATTACAGGCGAAATAAACTGTAATATTAGTGATTATTTATTAGTTTGTAATCAATAAACAACAATGTTAGTCCGGGATACTAATATTAATGCTCCCTTGGGGACTTGTGATGGGAAATTGGATTCGGTTGAACGAACCGACTCTCCCTACGTGTTTGTTTACTGAATCATTGAACACAAGCAGGTATATACTTTTTGCGTGAATGAACAAGTGAGTCGTATAACATGCTAAACTGATATGTTAACAAATATAATATAAATACATATAGAAAATACTGAGCATATTCATCTTTAATTTATTCTAATCCCCTGCAGTGTGCGTGATTGTGTTCGCGAGCTGGGAATCGGTTCGCAATGCCTATTCAAAGAGCCCGTTCACACGAGCTGATTCAAAAGAGCCGATTCGTTGGCGAATCGGACATCGCCAGTCTCGAGTCCTACCGGTGTAACGGCGGCGGACCGGGTTTGCTTTTCTTCTTGTTTTGACATTCTCTCGTTCTAAAGCCTGAAAAAAAGAAAGGAGCGGAGCTCGGTACACTCACGGTAAGGCTGTCGCGGGGTGGACGCGCGTATACGTGAGAGCAATGAAACGTTTAAGCGTGTGAAATTGCGCGCAGGGAGCAGTTTAGCCTAGCATGCTAACCGCTGCAGCCGAGAGTGGAGCAGGTTCGCGGGGTACGAGGCTAACAGGCGGGAACCGCGCTGGCATCGGCCGCGTAGCGTGGTTTGGTGGCCGCTCGCCCTCACGGAGCGTAGACAGGTATACATTTGAGCGGGGTCCTGCACGTTAACACCGAAATAGAGGCGCCGGGGAAGTGTGGAAAATGGTCGGCGCTTTAATCCCGTTTAATCGGAGGTGAGTTTGTGAGGTCCGGGTGGATGAGGAGGCGTGAGAGGGGTTCAGGAGGGAGAAGCCGCGGCGGTGGTCCGTGTGTGCAGACATGCTAAATAATACGGTGTGTATAAGATATTAAGACGACAAGTGGAGGAAAAAACATTAAAACGATTATTTATTTATTTTTAAAAGGGTTCCCGTTAAACTCAGACTATCAGTTTGCTGGGGAAGCTCAGCTGCTCGTTGTCGGAGGCGCCGGAATGTAAGTGCTGCAGCATTTAAGGTGGAACGAAGAATTCGAGTAACTTCAGCCACGTCTCAATAACGGGTCCCTTTTTAAAAGCCTAATACAAACAACGTAACTATTTAAATAAAGTATTGCAACGAGCTCCGTGAAAGAGTTTATTTTCCTTTTTGTCATCCAACTAAATGCTTTAATCACTGTAGTCTGTTTATTTGTGTTCGACTGTAATGAAGCTGTTTTCTGCCCCGCAGTTGTTTGTTTGAGTTCGGCTCTGCACCGCACCGTGGCCGCTCGGACTCGTCTCTCCGCTCCGCCTGCGTGGATCCATCCCCCCCCGGCTCGCCCATGCTGAAGGCGCAGAGCGGCCCCGGCGGCCCTGGTGGCCGGAGACCCGCTAACGGCGCTCCCGGCCCCTCCGCTCCTGGCGCCGCCAGCAGGCCGCCAGTCGGCAGGTGAGTAGGCGTGGGGGCGGTAACTGTAGCAGGAAAGTCCGCGGACTCGCCCGCGCCCGAGAGGCCTACCGGTGCACCGCGGAGTGGGCGGGGCCGCAGTAGGACACATCGACCGGCTAATAGGAACGCTTTAAGTTTGATGGACGCAGCGGTCGACCAATCAGCGCAAGCGAGCCGTGTGGCTGCAGCCAATCTGCAACCGCACGAGGAAAGTCGGCCGTGTTTTTTGGGCCAGCGTTGAAGCTCGCCGCGCTTCAGCGAGGAGGGCGTTATCAGCTCGCGCGCTTATTTATTTAATTCGTTGTCATTTATTAATTTATGTATATATATGTGTATATATATATATATATATATATATATATATATATACTTATTAATTTATTGGCTCGTGGCTACGAGCTGGCACAGTGGAAGCACTTGTTGTTTTCGTGTGAAATTGTGAAACATTCCACCAGCCGTTATAGTCACTGCACGAGTGAAGTATATTTTTAAATATTAACTGATATTAAAAATATTATCTGATTGTTATTCTCCGTGTTTGGTCAACGAAAGTGGATTAGCTAGAAAAATTAAGTTGCTCTCACATTAATAAATAAGCGCTTGTGCTCGTTTTCATTTCATAGCAATGGTGGTAACAGTACCCAGTATTGTAGACTAACTTAATATTATCATCTCATTAGTTTCGTATTAGATTAAATTTAAGTGTCTTTCTGAAAAGTTTTTATTTTTCTGACAGGAACCGTGCTGTGAAGCCTCCTCTCCATGCATCTCCAGTAAGTTTACTAGTTTTCCTCTCTCACGTTGACATGAAGTGCACTGTAAACATAGAGGGCTGTAGCAATTAGAGATCGACCCATATGGGTTTTTCTATAGTTTTTTAGGGCTGATATCTAGAAGTTTTCTGCTTGGAGCGTTTCTATTGGTCCATTCCTCATAAAATTGTTTACACAATGTAAATGGCAGCTGTCCCATTCAAATAAAAATAAACAAAAATAGAATCAAGTTTTTCTCTGGACGATATATGAAGTATGTGCTTGACATAATCAGGAGAGACCTTAGTACTTACAGCACTAATAGACAAATTGAGAGATTAAAAAAAACAAAACAAGCCGTAACAAGAGAGATACGTCCACATACATAACTGAGCTCGTACCAAACATTACCAAGAGCAGCATATGCTCGTTTAAACACAACAGCTGCTCTTTTTTTATATCCTGAGAAAGTTCCCGTTGAATAAAACCTCTTTACAGTGACATACACTGAACATAAAGAATGTTTTGGGCTCTCCTGTATGTCTTCACAGATTATTTTATTATTATTATTTTGGTGGTGGAAGTTGATCCACTGTCATAAATCACACCTGGCGTCCATTTCTAGTTTGCTACAACATTAACTGTAAGTTAAGTTAGTGGCACCCTTTGATATTGAACAGTGCTCAGAGGAACTGAGCGCCCGTGTCTTATTGCTCCAGACTTTAAAAACAGATGTTTACACACAGAAACAACTGGGGGTGTAAGGAAATATTAAAATATCGAATATCAGGATATTATGTTTGGTGATACTGTATCGATTCTCAAAAATACAGTATCAATACACAGAATCTTGGCAGACAGTGAATCATTGTGTTGTGTTTAAACCTCTGAGCACTAGATGGTAGTGTTGTAATTCATTTTCAGCTCCACTCCAACATTAACAAGCAGCACAAGGGTGCAGTGCTATTGTAAGCATTGACAAACCTGTTCATACAGTGGTGTGTTTTAATAGTAGGATTTGAAAAAAATCACAGTATATCACTTTGTTTGCTGTATATCATGATATATCGAATTGTGACCACTAGGGTTGTGCCATATCATATCGTACACAATAATATCGCCATCATTTTTGAATATGGTGAAAGATATTATACCCTGAAATATCATACCATATCACCCATCACTAATTATCACACCAGGTACTACTTTTACTGTTTTTAGCAAAAGAAAAATTCACACTCTTCTCATTTCCCATTATATATCTACTAGAGACAGATTTTATCTCCAGTATCATTCATTTTACTTCAGTCCTGGATATATGGAGATATTTGGAGTGCATTATTTAGTATTGTGACATTCTGGATCATTGACTTCTGTTACAATCTGATAAATTCTTGTATTTTTGAATATCTCAGTTAGGGGTGTGGCATATCATATACAATATGATATATGCAATAATAATATTTAATTTTCATTTTGTTGCAGTAGTGAATTCTTGAATTTTTTCTTTAATTAAATGTTTTGTCATATCACCAAGAGTATCGTTATCTCAAAAATACCATGAAATATCGTGATATTATTGTAGGGCCATATCGCCCACCCCTAGTAACCACTCTATCACAATACTTATTGTATCAACAGGTTCTTGCCAGTTCACAGCCCTAGAAACAACTGAAATAGAGTGTATAGTCTGATTGGTTTAGATGTCAGGATATCAGCCCTGGTGTTTTTCTGCATCAGACCGAATAGAAAGTCATCATCCGCCTCCAAACTAGTAGGCTCTTCCTCTGCTGTGTGATTAACTGTGCTGTTCTCCACTCAGCAGGTATTCGAGGGGATCTACAACAACGCCCGCATGACCCACTTCCTTACGGCCGTCGTGGTGAGCGAGCGTGAACAGTGCCGCTACATTAACACTCAGAGCGCGTTTTAAGTTATAGCTTTCTCTGAAACTCTCTCTTTCCCTCTCAAGGGCTCCACGTGTGACGTCCGAGTGAAGAACGGCACCGTGTACGAGGGCATCTTCAAGACTCTCAGCTCCAGGGTCAGTACTGATGCTATTAGTTCTGCATAGAAGTCACTGTGACTGTCTTTCAACACTGCCGGTGTGTATTTGTGTCCGTTCTGTTATTAGAAGAAAGCGCGTCCAAACAAATAGTATTTAAACACGCCAGTGAAAGTGTTTCACATATACCGATTACTTTTAGATTACTCTAAAATTAATTTATACCTCCTCTACGTGCCTTTGAAGTGATATAATCGCCACTGCCCACATACTTGTATGCGTCAGCTCCGTTGACATGGTTGCCGAGCAGCACTTCCAGTAGAGGGCAGTTCGGAGTAGGGCTGGGTGATAAAACGATAACGATAATTATCGTGAAATAACGTTTCCTCGATAGAACTGTAAGACGTAGTCGATAGAATTAAGTTCCGTCCGTGTTTTGAGAGACAACACGAACAGCCAATGAGAATGAAAATAGTGCCGCCCCCCAGAAGCACACAGCACCGAGTGTAGACGTAGCAGCAGCTTAACCCACGAACTAGTAATCTGGTTACTGCAGGCGTCACAGTCGAGCAGAGAGAATAAAATAAGAGAAAATAACAGAATGTTAAACTACTACTGAAAGAAACATGATACATGTGTTAATAATCTATAAATAATCTATAAGATAAACAGGTAAACAGGTGCTGTCCTGCTGCTGTGTTGATGAAGCTCTACGGGATGTTTGATCTTCAAGGTCTCGTGTATAGCAGTTGTACTGTTGTGATCATCTCCACTGTGCAGAGCTGACAGAGCACCACACTGTTGTGTTTCTGTGTGAAACACTCCAACAACGTTAGATGTTCGTGAGTGATTGTTTGTAGCTGCAGCTCGCGCTCAGGATAAATCCATGTTTTAAAGAAAACACGGCCACCTTAGCGACGCATCAACGCACGCTATGCTAATCAACGTAATTCCGTAATGGATAAAGATAAATATATAAACTGTAGGAGTTCGAGTGAGACGCTGAGACAAAGTTGACTTTATAACCAAAAATCCCGAGTAGGAAACTTTATTTTCTACTGAAAACAGAATCATTAAACCAACAACTCCTCATTAGAGCAGACAGAGAGTCGACTCACCGCTACGAGTGAACATAAACAGAGTTCTTTCCTCAGAACCAACTTAAAGAACCAGCAACAGCCAGATTAACACAGTGTCTGTGTGTGAATACTGTTCAGACTAATACTGCCCCGTGTGTCGGTATGAATGAATGAGATGGAAAGATCGATAGGCTATGTACCGGTATCGGCCGATTTTTTTTTTTTTTTTTTATCAAATTATGTGATCAGCTGATATTTCTTCAATTTAGCCGATCCCGAGAGCCGATCAATGGCGTTAAACAAATAAACCTAATTTCTGTATGTCCAGCTAGTGTTTTGTTGAAACCCACTTTGGCCCACTCCCTGCAATTCCTAGCTGAACCACTAGGTGGAAACACCTAGTGTGCTGGCAGTTTGTTGCCGTATGTGACTCCGACTCATCCAGAACGTTTTGTTAAATCAACGTCTCTAGTTGGAGAACCAAGACAAAGATATTTAAACACTAATCTCATACAGCACTGCACGCGGCTGAATACAGTGAGTATCAGTAAACAGCAGAGCTAGCACGCACAGCTAGTACAAAACTAATAACCCAGAAACCCGTACAGACCAGATCTGACCGGTACCAACAGAACAGCAGCTCAATATTCTACATTTAATAATTACAGATTTAGTTTCAAATAACAGAGTCTGCTTTTAATGACTGCAGTTCTGACTGCATGTATTTTATTATCTTTTTTTTGTTTTAAATTAAGGGTCTAAATGATTTCAGTATTTGGGATATTTGTTTGATGTACTTTGTTTATTTACTGATAATTTAGTTTAAAATATTATGCTGTTTCATATGAGCTTGTTAAAAATGGTAATAAACCAGTTTAGACCAGGTTTAATGACTTGCTTGCGCTAATAACTACATGTAGCCCTGCCATGGCATATAGCCCCGCCCTCGATCGGTATCGGGTATCGGCCGATCATGCTGAAAGGTGATCAGCGATCGGAATCGGCCTCAAAAACGCAGATCGGTCCATCTCTAATATATATATATATATATATATGTATATATGTATGTATGTGTGTGTATATATATGTATGTCCAGATTACAGTCTGTGGGATTGAATTTTCGTTCCAGACTACTGATGCTCTATTAGAATAGCTGATTAAGTTACCGAACGCTGAGACACTACTGTCCTTCTTCCTGGATCAGGATCGTTACTTATCGTTACTCTGTTTAGTCACGGTGTGAGCGTTGTCAGTTTGTTACTAAGTGCTGGACTTGTCGTTCCTCTGCAGTGTGAGCTGGCGGTGGACGCTGTCCATAAGCGCACTGATGCGGACAGCTCTTCAGCTCCTCCGAGGAGAGAGGAGATCACCGACACCATGATCTTCAGCCCCGCCGATGTCGTCACCATGACCTGCCGGGATGTGGACCTCAACTTCGCCACCAGAGGTGAGACGGCGGACAAAACTGCAAGCAGTGATGGACACTGTTGTGTCCGTTGCGCCAAATTCTAATTTCTTCAGCTGCGCTCGTCCTGTCTGCGCTTTATAGACTGCTTCTGTTTTCAGCACTCTCAGTCTTCGTTCTCTTCTCTCGGTCAGTGTGTCGTCACTGTCCGGTAATGATTTTGACAAATGCTTGTCCAGCCGTTACTAGTCAACACCGCTTTACTGGCAGGACTGAGCTCTGATTATTTTTTATTTAATGACTGTGATTCATCAGCCGGTCCCTTACAGGCCTGTGTTTAATCACGGCTGCGTAGTTGAGCATAAGCGGAATACTATTTTTTTACATTTATTTGTTTATTTATTTGAATGTTTGCAACACACACCATACACTAACAAAAACTCCACACAATCACATCAAAAAACATGCTTTTCAAAGTGTCACCTGCATAAAAGTGTTGGCGTTAGCTTTATTAGCTCCGTTGATTCCAACTGTTGAGAGTTCCATGTACATTTTATATATTTATTATATATGAATAAACCAAATATATAAAGACCAATACCTTGTTATTCAAAATTTGGGACTGGTTTATCTAATACTACCTGGGCCTGTCATCACAGCACAAACAGTACGGTTGCTTTTTGAGTTTGAGTAATTCATGTAGATGAAGAAAAAAAACGCTGGGTATGTAGTAAGTCAGTGGTGTTGTTTTTGTTGTTATTGTTGTTGGTAAATCTCATAAAATTCCAAATTACGAACGGAACATTTCTAGTTCTGTTCTGATCAGAAGTGATTCTCCAATTTCTGCTTATAACAACAGTAAAGGATGCTTATTAACATTCTTGTGAGACAGTGTGAGTGTCAAACACAGATCCGACATGACAGTATCTAGAGGTGGGCAGTAAGGCAGGAATCTAATATTGCAAACTAAAATTTCTGATATTTAATTTTTTTTTCAAGAGTTAATGCTGACTTTTTCACTATACACAGTATGTCACATGATTTATTTAGTTATTTTTTCAGATACCTGATCAGTAAGAACAGAGAAAATAAATGTTAAAAGCTGTGTATTATTGTTATATAGTATATCCAGTAAAACAAGAATAATAGTGAGCAAACTATGTAAAGCATGTTGTATTGTTTATCATGATAATGATTAGGAGTGTAAGAAAATATAGAAATATTGATATTATGTTTCGTGACACTGTATTGATTCTCAAAAATACAGTATAGATCCCAGATTCCTGGCGGAAAGTGGATCAGTGTGTTGTGGTTAAACCTCTGACCACCAGATGGCAGTGTTGTAATCCATTTTCAGCTCCACTCCAACATTAACAAGCAGCACAAGGGCGCAGTGGTATTGTAAGCATTGACAAACCTGTTCATATATTGGTGTGCTTTAATAGTAGGATTTGAAAAATCACAATATATCACTTTCCTTGCAGTATCGCAATATATCACAATATACTGAATTGTGACCGCTGTATCACGATACATACTGTATCGCCAGGTTCTTGCCAATACACAGCCCTAATATGATATATGATTAAATTGTCCAGCCCAGCAGTAACAATAACAAAGCGCTGAGTCAGTAGCTGTTGCGTTTACTCAGTAATAATTCAGTGGCATACTGTTTATATATTGCCTTAATAATCTCCATGGAAACAACGTATAAACCTGGATATTAAACATATTGTGTTTAAACATATAGGAGTGTACGTCATTGTTTTCACCGACGTGAACTCACTATCTTCTAGACGCGTTCACCGATGTGGCCATCAGCTCCAGCCGCGTGAACGGAGAACACAAAGAGAAGGTGCTGCAGAGATGGGACGGAGGCGACAGCAACGGAGAAAGCTACGACCTGGAGGCGGATGCAGTGAGTACTCACACTAGGCCTGGCTTGCTCGTTCCGTGCTGGGGCCCGGTTATCCCCCCTCCCCACTCAAACAACTTTGAGTTCCAGCAAAATGAACCAATCACACGAGCGGGCCCGGGCACGGATAGCGCTCACACTAGAAGCTAGGGATGTAAGAAAATATCGAAAATATCGAATATCAGGATATTATGTTTGGTGATACTGTATCGATTTTCCAAAACGCAGTATCGATACACGGATTCCTGGCAGACAGTGAATCAGTGTGTTTTGTGTTTAAACCTCTGACCACTAGATGGCAGTGTTGTAATCCGTTTTCAACTCCTTTCCAACATTAACAAGCAGCACAAGGGCGCAATGCTATTGTAAGAATTGATAAACCTGTTCATACAGTGGTGTGTTTTGATAGTAGGATTTGAAAAATCGCAATATATCACTTCACATGCAGTATCGCAATATATCACGATATATTGAATTGTGAGCGCTGTATCATGATACGTATTGTATCGCCAGGTTCTTGCCAATACACAGCCCTACTAGAAGCAAACTGAGCCAGAGTCCTAGTGAATCGTGCCCTGGCACACCTCTTCAAGCGGCCCCGGGCATGGTTCAGAGCAATCACACTAGTCAAACGAACCGTGCTTCGGCAGGGAACCGGGCCCGGGTCCGGATCACAGAGCCTAGTGTATCTACGCCCTTACACACCTGCTACGTTCACCACGTTCTCTTCACATTCTTCTGAACTCTCTTGCAGTCCAACGGCTGGGACGCCAACGAAATGTTCCGCTTTAACGAAGAGACGTACGGCGTCAAGTCCACCTACGACTCCAGCCTGTCCATGTACACGTAAGTCTGTCTGCGTGGCCGTAAACATGTACTCAACCTGTCTCCTGCGTCAGCCGTGAAGATCTCAGACTTCATATGTATCAGCCAATTACTTCTACAGTCTACAGACTCTCCTCCTCGCTTTCTCTCAGAACTCCTCTGGAGCGGAGCAGTTCGGAGGGCTTCAAGCTGCGCGAGGCTCGGGCCGCGCGCCTGGCGAACGAGATCGAGGCCAGCGGTCAGTATCGCCACCGAGTGTCGCTGGAGAACGACGAGGGCAAGAGCGAGGAGGAGAAGTACAGCGCGGTGCTGCGGGACGGGGCAGAGAGAGAGAGCCCCAGAGAGCGAGAGAGGGGCAGGGACAGCCCCAGCAACGTCAGCAGGTACAGGGGGTTCACAGACAGAGCCTCGTCACTAGTTCTTTCACTGTAAGAGCTTGTGAATAGACGCTAACGCTGATCAGAGTTAGACACTATTGGTTTGGCTGGAGAGAGTGGAAACCATAGGTGTGTCTCAAACCCTAGTGAGTGTGTAAGTAGGCTGTCTAGGTAGCAGCTGTGTAAGTATCAGTGTTCTCTCCTCATAAAACAGATTACTGAGGTTCAAATTCAGATTCCCGTGTTTGGAAACATGCTGAATGTTGACTTCTTGAGGTCAGTAAGAACGGACAGCGAGTGTAAATATTCTCTCTCTCTCTTTTCTTTTTCTTTCTCTATTCTCTCTATCCCCTCTCTCTTTTCTCTCTCTCTCTCTCTCTCTATTCTCTTTCTTTCTCTATTCTCTATCCCCTCTCTCTTTTTTCTCTCTCTCTCTCTCTATTCTCTCCCTTCTCTCCCCTTTCTCTCTCTTTCTCTATTCTCTCTCTCTCTCTCTCTCTCTCTCTATTCTCTCCCCTTTCTCTCTCTTTCTCTTTTCTCTCTCTCTCTCTCTCTATTCTCTCCCTTCTCTCCCCTTTCTCTCTCTTTCTCTATTCTCTCTCTCTCTCTCTTTCTCTATTCTCTCTCTCTCTCTGTTCTCTCTCTCTCTCTCTTTCTCTCTCTATTCTCTCCATTCTCTCCCCTCTCTCTCTCTCTTCTCTTTCTTTCTCTCTTCTCTCTCTTCTCTCCCCTCTCTCTCTCTCCTCTCTCTCTATTCTCTCCCTTCTCTCCCCTCTCTCTCTCTTTTTTCTCTCTTTCTCTCTCTTTCTCTCTCTATATATATTCTCTTTCTGTCTCTCTCTCCTTTCTATTTCTCCGCTCTCTCTATTCTTCCGCTCTCTCTATTCTTCCGCTCTCTATTCTCTCCTCTCTCCTCTCTCTCTCTCTCTCTCCTCTCCTCTCTCTCTCTCTCCTCTCCCTTCTCTCCCCTCTCTCTTCTCTCCCTTCTCTCTCTCTCTATTCTCTTTCTTTCTTTATTCTCTCTCTCTCTCTTTTCTCTCTCTCTACTCTCTCTCTTTTTCTCTCTTTCTCTATTCTCTCTCTATATATTCTCTTTCTTTCTCTCTCTCCTTTCTATTTGTATTTCTCCGCTCTCTATTCTTCCGCTCTCTCTCTCTCTCTCTCTCTCTCTCTCTCTCTCTCTCTCTCTCTCTCTCTCTCTCTCTCTCTCTCTCTCTCTCTCATATATCCAGGGAGGGAAAGTATATCCCCCTTCCCCAGAGAGTAAGGGACATGGGCGGTCCGGGCGGTGGACGAGACCGCGGGGGTCGCGTTAGTGGAGGTTTCACTCCTAGCCGCGGCACGCCCCCTGGTTCAAACCCACGTCCCCCCGCATCCTCACCGGGACCCCAGGCGTCACCCTCGGAACGCAGCAGACCGGCATCGTTCTCCCCGAACACGCACGCGAGCGCACCCTCCCCGCGGCCGAGCGACCCTTCCGCCGCGGGCTCCCCCAGCAGTCCGACAGCACCCCTCACACACGGCCACCCACACCCCGCGGTCCCGCACTCACACTCCCTACCGCACTCCCTCTCCGACGCAGCGAGACCCGTCAACGGGGGTGAGCAGGCTGTCCGTGTGTCTATTTTTAGACTCTTCTGTTCGGAAACTCAGCAGCAGTTTTTTGAAGCTTAATAAATGTCGGTGGCTTGTTCTGTTTGTGTTCAGTACCTTCCAGAACATCTCCCAAAGCCCAGCGCCCTCTACAGACCAGCAGAGTGGCTCGAACATCCGCGACCCACACAAATACAGGTACCGTCTGCTCGCTGCCATCATACCAGCTAATGGCATATTTTTCAAAGCTCATGCAATGTTCAGTAATTATTTATGGGGTGTGTGTGTGTGTGTGTGTGTGTGTGTTAGTTAGGATTGGGCGAGGATGTAAATTTAAGCAAACCATAATCGTCTCAAGAATTATCGTGATAAACGATATTACCGTGTTATAAAACAAACTTGAGGCGGTTTGACCTGAAATGCAGCAAAACTGATTGAACTGGTATTGTGTGTGTGTAGAGCGCAGCGCTGCACTATGACTGGTTTAAGGCTGAGTATACTTTATAATCCACTGACGGCACGTGAAAGCAGTAGGCGTGTACTTCACGTTGTTTACGTTGGTGTGTAATGATTCTCAGAAACGACGCGAGATGGTACAAAAACAACAATATTTATTTTTTTTATTTATTTTGTGTATTGGCAGTATACTGCAATTTTTTTAAATCCTACTACACCACGATATGAACAGGTTTTGCCAATGCTTACAATAGCATCGCGCCCTTGTGCTTCTTGTTAATGTTGGAGTGGAGCTGAAAATGGATTACAACACTGCCATCTAGTGGTCAGAGGTTTAAGCACAACACAATGATTTACTGTCTGCCAGGAATCTGTGTATCGATACTGGGGTTTTTTTTTTTTGAGAATCCATAATTATCAAGACACAGAATATTCCAATGTTCGATATTTCAATATTTTCTTACACCCCTACTATATATAGGTTGCTCACAAAATAATAAATAAAGAAATAAAAATAAAATGTTTCCACACGCATGACGGGATGGACAGCACTTATCGATAATTGGTCACAATATTCAATAAGTATACATTAGCAAGCATATAGCGCCATCTACTGTACTTAAGGAACAACAAGTCATTGCTCTGCCAACATTTGCTGTCAGTGTTGTCGTTATTTACAAGTGTTTTTCTTTTTCTTCTGGTTTAACAGCCTCCCGTTCTCCCAAATCAGACGCACCTTCACAGGATTCCTCCAGTCCCAGCGTTCCCTACATCGACGCCATGCCTGTTTCCATGGCAAAGCAGAAGTCTTCAGGCCCTGCGCCTCTCTTCCCTGTAGATGGTGAATGTCGGCTGTTTTAGGCTCAAACAGACTTAAAAATAATTAAGCTCATAGTAATCTTCTCGCTCGCTCATTCTCCATCCCTCGTTCCTCCCGCAGTGAATGAGATCCTGAGTTCAGCGGGAAAAGACAAACCCCTGGAAAGCCCTTTAACAGAGGAGGCCAAGAGTAAAGGTGTGTAAGGGTGTCACTGCTGGGGTGACGGATCACCTGCAGAGCCGCCTGTAGGCCTGCTGCTTTGTTCAGTGCTCCGAGCTGAGCAGTAATCTTCTCTTTCTCGGTTTCTTTTATCGCAGCCCCCTCAGCGCAGCAGCGGTCACAGATCGAGGAGCTGCGGAAGTTCGGCAAGGAGTTCAGGGTGAGGTCTTTTTCTGCACAGGAGCTCTGTGTGTGGAGCCTTGTTGTTAAATCTTTGCTCAAATAATCAAATATACAGACGTGTTTCTGAAGGGTTTCCTAAGTTCTACGCTGGAGCTACAGAGATAATAGAGCTCATATGCAAGGGAAGCTCATAACTCAGGAGATCAGCACTGCCTGAATGAAGGGTCAACAGTCTTCTCCACACAGGGCTGGTGTGGTCGCAGGGTTTCATCCTGATCAAGCAGAAACACAGCTGGTTCCACTTGTTTAATCAGTTGTTCTCCATCTTCTAACACTTATAATTATTTATGCACTCGAGTCACATTACTATGACTACTTTGGGTGACAGGAGAGGTGTAGGTGGCAGCGTTCTGGTCCAGGGAATGCTGGACCCACTCATCCATGTGGAAGACACTCTCAACCTATTTGGGTCTGAATCCATACTTGCAGATCACATACACCATACATATTGATGGTCTTCTCTGGGGTGGATGGGATCTTCCAGCAGGACACGTCACACGACTAGAAATGTCCCACATTGTTTGGAAGAGCTGACCAAGACTTCCAAGTACTACCCTGGACCCCTAGTTCCCCAGACTTGAACCCAGCTGAGCATCTGTGGGACCACCTGGATGGTGGTGTTAGCTCTATGGATTCTCCTCTACGCTCCCTCCAGCAGCTGTGGGATGCCCTGCAGTCAGCATGATACCTCCAAATACCTGTGACCTCCTACCAGGACCTTATTGAGTCTCCCAGTCCGTCCAGTCCCTGCTGCACACGGCGCTCACTCTTTATATTAGGTGGTCATAATAATGTGACTCTGCTGTGTATATGTGTGAGCTTCTGCTTGGTTGGCATGACACTCTGCTACCACACTGGCTCTCTGTGGGTAAGATTGGTGATTACTTAATGTGGTCTCTCTCTCTCTCACTCTCGCTCTCGCTCTCGCTCTCTCTCTCCAGCTTCATTCACCTACCTGTTCTTCAGCACCGGCAGCGGATTCCTCCAACACTGCCCAGCCTGGATCCACAAAACCTGCTCCAGAGCCACCGAGCCCTGCAGCTGAACCCAAACCTAGCATGTCCCCCAGCATCAACCCCAGCCTGTCCCCCAACCTCGCCCAAAGTCTGACCTCGAGCCCTCAGCCCCATCCGCCTGCAGCGCTTTCCCCCGCAGAGGATCCCTCGAAAGAGAAGGAGACCCAGTCTGCGCCTAGCGGCAGCCTCCCCCTTTCAGACAGGCAGTCTGCAGGGACGCCCCAGCCAGCCAGGACCCCCGGAGCAGACGAGGCCAGAACGGAGGCAGCGGTTGAGGGTGTGACCGAGTAAGTAGATCAGGGCGTATATGAGGGTTTAGGGGATGAAACCAGAGGTGTGCCCAGAGAAGTTCACGCAGGGGGCTTTGAAGTCTTTCGGTTATTATGTTGGTGTGTATGTGGTATGTGCTGCTGGTTTGTGATTTTCAGGATCTGTTTACATCTCATCATCCAATTTTTCTGTCTTTGCCTTTGAAGTCAAGTGAAGAAGTCCACCTTAAACCCCAATGCGAAGGAGTTCAACCCCAACAAACCCCCCTTGGCTCTGGTAAGTGAGTCTTTAGGTGCACCTTAGCAAATGTCTCTTTAAATAAATGCCAATAAACTAAATGCTATTTAATTTAAATTGAAATCTCTCTCTCTCAGTCCAAACCCTCCACCGCCCCGACCCCTCCTCGTCCGACTCCCCCAAGCCCGTCGGTGGTGTTGCCACATCCGCCAGGACAAAACGCCCTCTATAACACGCCCTACCTGAGCTACGTCTCTCAGATACACTCAGTGCAGGTAAGAAACACATCACACCGGTGCTCTGTTACAGTGACAGAGTGGTTCCCTCAGGCCCTACAGTAGCTTTATTCTATGTCAGGGGTGTCCAAACTTTTTTCAAGGTACCCAAGGGCCGGACTCTCGGTTCAAAAATATTCTTAATTTTTTTTTTATTTTTTTTTTTTTATTTTTTTTAAAGAACTAGAATTAGCCACATGTTTTTTGCACACAGTGGAATTTGACCTCTGCATTTAACCCATCCGTGTAGTGAAACACCCACATATACACACGCTAGTGAACATACACACCAGGGGGGCGGTGAGCACGCGTGCCGGAGCGGTGGGCAGCCCTTATCCATGGCACCCGGGGAGCAAGTGGGATTAGGTGCCTTGCTGGTCCTGGGGAACGAACCGGTGACCTTCCAGTCACAAGACCAGATCCCTAACCTTTAGGCCACGACTGTATTCAAAATATGAAGGAATGCACACATATAGAATAATTACTAGTTAATTAAGTAACGAATTTAATTAGACTGTAACTGCAGCAGCAGGAGATGAACAGAGTAAACAGTGTTACAGTGAACTGAACTGTCTGTCTGAACACGTACTGAACATCACTCCTGCTTTCAGTATGTTCAGAGTTTCTCCTGTAGACTGTATATCACTCAGTCACTGCATCACCAAACCTATAGAACTCAGTCACAGCAAGTCTTATATTCTTTATACTCACATTATCTATTATGGTACGGAGATGCTTTCTCTAATGGTGAGCTTCTCTGCTGTGACACTGACGTGGTGGTGGTGGTGTGTTAGTGTGTGTGTCGTGCTGGTGTGAGTGGATCAGACACAGCAGTGCTGCTGCTGCTGGAGCATAGCCACCTCATAACTCACTCTGGTCAGGTTCTTCAGGTTCTCTTGCTGCTGTGAGACCAGGTGTCTCTGTCCTCTCGCCCCCCGAGTATTTACTATAATGTCCAGGCTTTGTTTCATAATGTCTCTTCATATTTAACTCCTTTATTATCGCAATAGTCACTCGGTTTAAGAGACACACGCATTTACAGCGTCCCTCTACAGAAAACTATTCTGATGTCCCTCTCTCCTGTAATGACCGGTCCTCACTGTCCACTTGGCGCTGATTTGGCGAAGCGGTCATCCTGGAGCCCTGTCAGAAAAATAGCCCTTAAGTTTATTTAACTGTGATTGCTAACACAGCGGTGAAACATACTATACATGTATATGCACTGCTGCCCCCCTCAGGTGAAAGGAATAATTGCGAAGTATCGGCGGGCCGCCAGTAATGTATTCTTACGAGTGATGCTGCAGACCAATAATAATCTGTCTGCTGGACTTTGGACACCCCTGTCCTGCGTAGTTTAATGTCTTTCAGTGTTTTTGTCCAATCAACTGGCTAATTAATAAGCTCGTCCAGAGCCAAAGTACACAGCATTAATATTTCTCACTGGTGATGTCTCCTCTCTGTGTCTTCCTCAGGCCCCTCAGATGTACCAGTACACCATGTCCACAGTCAACCAGGGCAAATACCCCCGAACCCCAAAAGGTACTGAGCTCGACTGTATGGTACTCTATCACTAAGTGGTGCTGCAACCGTTGATCCTCAGCCGTGTTGATAATGGAGGAAAAGTGAACATGCAATAAGCCAGTGATGTTTTTGGCAAGGCATCACAACCAACGCTGCCTTAGGTAGTCTTAATAGCCCAGTTAGGTGATTTAATTAAATATTCATTAATAAAAGAAACAATTATAGAGTTGTTTATTTTGCTGTACAGTTTAGAGGTGTAAGAAAATATCAAAATATCGACTATCAGGATATTATGTTTAGTGATACTGTATCGATTTCCAAAAACACAGTATCAATACACAGATTCCTGGCAGACAGTGGATCAGTGTGTTGTGTTTAAACCTTTGACCACTACATGGCAGTGTTGTAATCCATTTTCAGCTCCACTCCAACATTAACAAGCAGCACAAGGGCGCAGTGCTATTGTAAGCATTGATAAACCTGTTCATACAGTGGTGTGTTTTAATAGTAGGATTTGAAGCATCACTGTATATCACGTTGCCTACAGTATCGTAGTATATCATGATATATTGAATCGTGACCGCTGTATCACAATACATATTGTATCGCCAGGTTCCTGCCAATACACAACCCTACTTTAGTTATATGCTTAAGTGTGAGAGCCCCCAGTAAATGAGCCCCCAGTTCATGTCTTGACAGTATAAGTGGGGTGGGGGGGAGGTGAAACGAGTTCTCTAATTTGTCTGCATGTGCACGTTCAGGTGCCGTGGTGGCAGCCCGACCAGATCACGGTTCCACGGCTCCTCCCATGCTGCAGGCGGCCGCGTCGGCAGCAGGCGCTTCACTGGTGGCCTCTCCGTATCCGCAGTCCTTCCTGCAGTACAGCCCTCAGCAGTACGGCCAGCAGCAGGTCATTCAGGCCATGAATCCATACGGACAGGTAACGTACCCTTCATGTACACACGTGTACACACACGTGTACACACACACACACACACGTGTGTGTGTATATATATATATATATATATATATATATATATATATATATATATATATATATATATATATATATATATATATATATATATACACACGCAGTCCGTAGCAAATCAGGAGTCATTCACCGCATGTACTGTCTGTATCGATACCGTAATGAACAACTGTGTACCTTATCAGGTAAATCACTGCTTTCCCAACACCAGTCTCTGTAACAGTCGCAGCAGGAGTCGCATCCAGTGCAGCTAACGCCTGACCAAAGCCCACGTTTTAGGTGTTTAAAATCTTGAAGTGTCCTCTAAAGTCAGGAGTGCACTGTTAGGTTTGAGGAAGATCAACGTCTACAGACAATTTCAAATAAATCTCATTCAGAATAGTCGACTTGCTCAATACTCGGTGGGCAGCGTGCACACTGTGCATAAACAGTACAATCTCTCTACAGCCTGTTTTACAGATGCAGCTTAACAGTATCACATACTTGTGCCATATTTAAGTATAAGTATCTTATAAGTGTGTTCTGATTCAGTGGTGTATCCTGTTTACTGAAGTAGTCTAGTATCAGCATCTTATACCATCAGCTACTGAAACACCAACACACCACACATACCGTCCAGTATATTTCAGTATATTTACTGTTTAAATGCTGAACTGAATGAATCATTTATAAACTTTATAAACTTTTTTACTCACTTCAATAAGAACAAGATCTACATTAAACAAACAGAACAAATGAAAAAATGTGTAGTAGTTAGTGTGGTGGTGTAGTGGTCAGTATGGTAGTGTAGTGGTTAGTATGGTGGTGTAGTGGTTAGTACGGTGGTGTAGTGGTCAGTATGGTGGTGTAGTGGTCAGTATGGTGGTGTAGTGGTTAGTATGGTGGTGTAGTGGTTAGTATGGTGGTGTAGTGGTCAGTATGGTGGTGTAGTGGTTAGTATGGTGGTGTAGTGGTCAGTATGGTGGTGTAGTAGTTAGTATGGTGGTGTAGTGGTTAGTATGGTGGTGTAGTGGTTAGTATGGTGGTGTAGTGGTCAGTATGGTGGTGTAGTGGTTAGTATGGTGGTGTAATGGTTAGTATGGTGGTGTAGTGGTTAGTATGGTGGTGTAGTGGTTAGTATGGTGGTGTAGTGGTTAGTACGGTGGTGTAGTTGTTAGTATGGTGGTGTAGTGGTCAGTATGGTGGTGTAGTGGTTAGTATGGTGGTGTAGTGGTCAGTATGGTGGTGTAGTGGTTAGTACGGTGGTGTAGTAGTTAGTATGGTGGTGTAGTGGTCAGTATGGTGGTGTAGTGGTCAGTATGGTGGTGTAGTGGTTAGTACGGTGGTGTAGTAGTTAGTATGGTGGTGTAGTGGTTAGTATGGTGGTGTAGTGGTTAGTATGGTGGTGTAGTGGTCAGTATGGTGGTGTAGTGGTTAGTACGGTGGTGTAGTGGTTAGTATGGTGGTGTAGTGGTTAGTACGGTGGTGTAGTGGTTAGTATGGTGGTGTAGTGGTTAGTACGGTGGTGTAGTGGTTAGTATGGTGGTGTAGTGGTTAGTATGGTGGTGTAGTGGTTAGTATGGTGGTGTAGTGGTTAGTATGGTGGTGTAGTGGTCAGCACTGTTTCCTAACAGTAAGATGATCTGGGTTGGAGTCCCGGTCCGGGTGGGATTGGCTCCAGTGACCCGACTAGCGGGATAACGTGGAGTATGATGGATGGACTGTATAGATGTATGTTATACTATCTCTGTGTTTTCTCTCTCTCTCTCTAGCCTATGTACTCAGTGCTGCAGAGTGGAGCCCGCATGCTGGGGCAAAGTGGCGGTCACCCTCAAACTCTCGGACCACCCACAGGCCCTCAGTTTCCCGGACAAACTGAAGGTCCTCAAGGACCACAGCAAGGCTTATACGGTGAGATACAGATTAACGTGCACACACTTGCACTGCGGAGGGCTTTCAGGGCTCCAAAGGCTGAACTGCTCAGGGCTAACGCGTGTTAACACTGCCCCCCCAAAAGAAACCCACCTACAAGATCATTGTCTCTCCGCACTCACAACCTGGAAACCTGCATTCAGTCAGTTTGGCCCGTTCCCTCTTAGTCGGAGTCAGAAGATCATTACTGTGCAAAAGTATGGGCACCCTTATCATTGTATTGATTTGAATACTCCTAACTACGTTTTACTGACTTACTGAAGCACAAAATTGGTTTGGTAACCTCATTGAGCTTTGAACTTCATAGCCAGGTGTATCCAATCATGAGAAAAGGTATTTAAGATGGCTAATTGCAAGTTGTTCTCCTATTTGAATCTCCTCTGAAGAGTGGCATCATGGGCTCATCAAAACAACTCTCAAATGATCTAAAAACAAAGATTGTTCAACGTAGTTGTTCAGGGGAAGGATACAAAAAGTTGTCTCAGAGATTTAACCTGTCAGTTTCCACTGTGAGGAGCATAGTAAGGAAATGGAAGACCACAGGGACAGTTCTTGTTAAGCCCAGAAGTGGCAGGCCAGAGAAGAAGAATGGTGAACAGTCAAGGACAATCCACAGACCACGTCCAAAGAGCTGCAGCATCATCTTGCTGCAGATGGTGTCACTGTGCATCGGTCAACAATACAGCGCACTTTGCACAAGGAGAAGCTGTATGGGAGAGTGATGCCAAAGAAGCCATTTCTGCAAGCACGCCACAAACAGAGTCGCCTGAGGTCTGCAAAGGCACATTTGGACAAGCCAGCTTCATTTTGGAAGAAGGTCCTGTGGACTGATGAAACAACGATTGAGTTGTTTGGTCATACAAAAAGCCGTTATGCATGGCGTCAAAAAAACACAGCATTCAAAGAAGAACACTTGCTACCCACTGTAAAATTTGGTGGAGGTTCCATCATGCTTTGGGGCTGTGTGGCCAATGCCGGCACCGGGAATCTTGTTAAAGTTGAGGGTCGCATGGATTCCACTCAGTATCAGCAGATTCTTGAGAATAATGTTCAAGAATCAGTGACGAAGTTGAAGTTACGCCGGGGATGGATATTTCAGCAAGACAATGATCCAAAACACCGCTCCAAATCTACTCAGGCATTCATGCAGAGGAACAGTTACAATGTTCTGGAATGGCCATCCCAGTCCCCAGACCTGAATATCATTGAACATCTGTGGGATGATTTGAAGCGGGCTGTCCATGCTCGGCGACCATCAAACTTAACTGAACTGGAATTGTTTTGTAAAGAGGAATGGTCAAAAATACCTTCATCCAGGAACTGATTAAAAGCTACAGAAAGCAACTAGAGGCTGTTATTTTTGCGAAAGGAGGATCTACTAAATATTAATGTCACTTTTCTGTTGAGGTGCCTATACTTTTGCACCGGTCAAATTTTGGTTTAATGCCTATTGCACATTTTCTGTTAGTACAGTAAACATCATTTCAATCCTGAAATATTACTGTGTCCATCAGTTATTAGATATATCAAACTGAAATGGCTGTTGCAAACACCCAAATATTTAGAACTAAAAATGATTAAGATTAATAGGGGTGCCCAAACTTTTTCATATGACTATATATATATATATATATATATATATATATATATATATATATATATATATATATATATATATATATATATATATATATATATATTAGTTTCTGAGCAGAGAGTCGTGATTACAAAGCTGTCGTACTTGGACTGATTTTCAGCTGCACACATTTAACTTTCTCAGTCAGTGTGTTGTGGTACTGTTATAACACTGTGTCCACTCACTGTCCACTCTATTAGACATTCCTACTACTTGCTGGTCCACCTTGTAGATGTAAAGTCAGAGACAGTAGCTCATCTGCTGCTGCACAGTTTGTGTTCCTCTAGTCCTTCATCAGTGGACACAGGACTGAGTTTTATGTTTCAGAGCAACAATGTACTCTGATATTAATCTTTCTCTCTCTGTGCTTATTTATTCAGGGTCCGTTCACCCTCCTCAGCCCTCGAGCACACCCACCGGCAACCAACCACCACCTCAACACACAGCGCCCAGCCCTGGACAGGTAACACACACACACACACACACACACACTCTTGTAAATCTAACTCTTCAGTTTATTGACTTCTAACTGCTGCGTGCAGACAGAACCATGTGACTTTTTAGTTCAATATCTAAATTCTGCCATCTAGTGGTCTGGGGTTTAAACACAACACAAAATGAACCTCTGTCTGTACCAGTTTTTACATTAAACTATTAATTAATAGGCAATACTGTTTTGTTGAGAATTGGTACATAATCATAAATCGTAATATCATGATACCAAAGTATATCAATATGTACTTACAGCAGTGTTCTAGGTTACCTTTGTACTACCCAATAGAAAGCACCCTCTATGCACATACGTATGTACGTACGTATGGATGGATGGATGGATGGATGTTAGTTTGTGTATTTGTATTGTTTTTTGGTGTTACTAAGTATAACATGTTTATATATTTTCTCTCTCTCTCTTTCAGACGCCTCAGTCTGGCCCTCAGTCTCTTTATCACTCCGCTCAACTCTCCACCCCGACGCCCCCGAACCTGCCCCCAGGCCACTCGTCCCCTCAGGCCTCCTATTCCCTGCAGGGTTATGGGCTGCATGGACCCCAGGCCATCACACACACCTACTCTGCTCTGGGGCAGCTCGCACAGGTAGGGGTTTGGGGTCGTCGCTGTAAACAGAGTTTTAGTTCTGCATAATAGTTTCACGTTGTGTCAGAAATTCACGATGACTGAAATGACTCCAAAACTGTGGACATTTTTTGAGATGGGCTCGCGTATACTTTCCTCAGGTGGCAGAGACGTTTGGTGTTATATATACACTACGACTCAAAAGTTTGGGATCACAGTGAAATGTTCTTGTTTTAATGGAGTATCTTCTTCCTTAACACAACAATGGACTGACGGGTCTCTAAAGAAAGTAGTTTCTTTCTGGTCATTTTGAGTCGGTCAGCAAGCCATCAACTGCTGATCTTCAGATACTAAACTAACCTAGAATGTTGTTCCCCTTTATACTCACTTATTAGTAGAATGTTTTTCAGCTGTGATCACAATTGAGCAAGAGTGTCCTAACAACCAATTAGTCCAATAACATCCTTAACTTGGATTGGTGGTCGTACCAGGAGGTTTAGACAGAGGACTGAGAATTACTGATAATAGAACTATATGTAAAATAAGCCTCTATACAAAAATAGACTTTAATACAAACATTTTTATTCTTTAAACATCATCTGATACACTTACATTAATTGTGAAATGGATAATATTGTTTGTGGATTGCATGAAAATTGCATGAAATGAAATTCTAATGTGGTCCTAAACTTTTGAGCGGTTGTGTGTGTGTGTGTATATGTATGTATGTATGTATGTATATATATATATATATATATGGAAAAATATGTATCTCCATTTTTCTCAGTTGTAATGTTTCCATATTATTTGAAGCCATTTACATTCCAAAACAGCTTTGAAAAAAATCTGTATTAAAAGTAAAGGCTGTTTTTATCCTCTCCTGTACAGTTTTTGGAAATACATGTTTTTAATTAGATAGCGAGCTCCCACTGTCCAGAATTTTTTCCAAGCTGTTTTGGAGCATTTCTATTGGTCCTTTCATCATAAAACATTGTAAACGGCAGCTGCTTCAAATGATATCGACTAAAATTAAGGTTTTATTTATTTATTTATTTATTTATTTTGGACAGCTACTAGATACATACAGATATTTTATAGACCCAAATTATCCACTTTAGGCCACAACACATGCCAAATAACGAAAAAGCCCGTCTTCCTTCACCAAATCTCTGCCAGAATGTTAAACTATCTTAGATTCTTCTCCGCAGCTCTGTACGCCTTCAATATAAATCTATGGGAAATGGCCGAGTTTGCTGCTGGGTTTGAAGGCTGAATGGTCTTGTTGTTGTTGTTGTTGTTGTTGTAACAGCTGATATTCAAGACATTAAAAAAAACAACAACATACTTTCAGAAACCCTGTGTACCGTATTGTAATGAGGTGATGCATTTGTGTGTTTCACGTCAGGCCCATGTACCCGGCCCGATGTCAGCTCCTCATCACTCAGGCAATCACGGCCCTCCACAGGTCGTCATGCTGCATGCCCCACCCCCCCAGGCCGGCCCTGGCTCCGCCCCCCAGCACCCGCAACATGGCCCCCAGCAAGGACCCCCTCAACACTTTGCCTACATAGGACACCCTTCAGGTAGGACTGATGTGAAGGCGTGAACACAAACACACACCCTCTGAACTCGCTCATCAGAGCTGTATGATTGTACACGTCATGGGGCTCCCAGACATCGGTTCAGTATTTATAGCATCTTCATTAAGAGAGGTTCACTCTGTAGTAGAGATCCACCCATCTGGGTTTTTAGAGACGATGGAGAGTTAGCAGTTAGCTTTAGCCCCAGAGTTAATGCACGTGTTACACTAGAGCAGTTAGCTTTAGCCTCGGAGCTAATGCGCGTGTTACACTAGAGCAGTTAGCTTTAGCCCTGGAGCTAATGCGCGTGTTACACTAGAGCAGTTAGCTTTAGCCCCGGAGCTAATGCGCGTGTTACACTAGAGCAGTTAGCTTTAGCCCCGGAGCTAATGCGCGTGTTACACTAGAGCAGTTAGCTTTAGCCCCGGAGCTAATGCGCGTGTTACACTAGAGCAGTTAGCTTTAGCCCCAGAGCTAGTGTGTGTGTGTGTGTGTGTGTGTGTGTGTGTGTGTGTGTGTGTGTGTGTGTTACACTAGAGCGGTTAGCTTTAGCCCCAGAGCTAATGTGTGTGTTACACTAGAGCAGTTAGCTTTAGCCCCAGAGCTAATGTGTGTATTACACTAGAGCGGTTAGCTTTAGCCCCAGAGCTAATGTAGCCCCTAATTTAGCCCCAGAGCTAATTACACTAGAGCAGTTAGCTTTAGCCCCAGAGCTAACCAGTACAACATCCGCTCTGGTTCACGTCTATGACCGTCACTAGAAACACGTAACCGCCTCTTTAAAAACCTCGCTGTTCACTATAAATTATTAATTTTCACTTGTTTGGCCAAACAGTTCCAAAAGTTTCGGCCTGGGGTCCTTCACACGCAGCGGTAGCAGCACGTTACACCACACACAGGGCTGCCCACGGACATGCCTGACTTTAAATCAGCACTACCAAATACTGATATCGGCCGATATATTAAAAAATGGAAAACATCTGCTTGATATATCAGTCGATCTCTACTCTGTAGATGTGTTTAAGGACTGATTTCTCTCTATCATGTTTTGGGCCAGTTCAGGTTGTCCTTGATAGTTAGAAGCTGCTTTCCAGGTGTTGAGGTTTTATTCTTTAATAAGATCAGAATGAGTACAGGCTTCCTCAGTGCACCAACAGAGACCCCATTCTTTTGCTGGAACAGATCAGAGGTCTTGGTTTCTCTTTAACTCTCTCTCTCTCTCTCTCTCTCTCTCTCTCTCGCTCTCTCTCTCTGTGTGTGTTTCTGCAGCCGTTCAGGTTCAGCCTCATCCTTCACAGCAGATTCCATTCCACCCTCCCGGAAACTGATTATACTTTACGAACTGAGACTAAATACCTACAGCCCTGCAGCCCACCTTCGGACCCACTAGGAGACGCGGACGCTGAGGGAAGGACGGAAGGAGAGAGGGTATAAAAACAAAGCAGGAACTTACCCCCCCCCCTCCCCTTTTTTTTTCCTCTCTCTCTCTCATTCCCCTCGTTTCACAAGGAACTGCCCACTGTCGCAGTATCAGCCATGAAGATGTGGAGGGAAGAAAACCCCCGCAGGGTCGAGTCCTTCCTCCGCATCTCTCCGTTCCTTTTAACAGACCAGCCCCTCCGGCGTCAGCAGATTTTATAAAAGAGAGCTTCGTCGTTTTAGATGAGAAGAATACGAGAACGCAATCAGTTTCTTTTTTTTTTTTTTTTAATTGTAGGTGGACAGCGTCGTCCACAACTTCTATTCCTGAGCGTAAATTCCAGACGTGAAAATTTTTTTCAGCGCGTTTTTGGAGGGGTGGGGTGTGAAACTACAGGAAACCAGGACCTCCGTATCAGCAACGAAAATTGATATGAAGGGACGCTTTGACCGGGGAGGGGATAAAAGAAACGATTCTCGATACCTCTGCCCTGTAACTACCTGTATTCCCTGAAACTTCTAACTCCTTTTCCACTTCATTCCTCCTGATCTTGGGGAAACAACAAAACATTGAAAACAACAAGAGAAAAAAAAAATCAAAAAACCCAACAATGACCAAAAAAAATAAAGTTTTAAACTTCATGTTTGGTTTTTCAGTATTTTTTATGCTTGTCATGTTGAGACTCATTCAGTACATGGGTACATAAATTAATACGTCTGTTACAAACGTTGTAACCATCACAGCCCACGTTCTTCTCTGCGTTTACGTTGGACTGGACGTTTAGCAGTTCATCCACTAGAGGGCACTTTAGAGTCAACGATCGTTCCAGACGTGGTGGTGCTTTAAATGGTCAAACAAATTAGTCACGTTGCTTCGCGTAGCGCAAGAACTACAAGATTCTGTCGACTAGAGATGGAAGGATTGATCGGGTATGTGTGTGATCGGTGATTGGCCAATATTTCTCCAATGTAGTCGATCCCGAGAGCCGATCGATGACGTTAAACAAATGAGCTTAATTTCTGTACTTACAGCTAGTGTTATATCCAGGAAGAGAAGCCCTCCGGCCAGCTCCCTGCAATTCCTATCTCAACCACTAGGTGGAAATACACACGGATAGAAAACATGTCGTCCGTCTGGCAGTGTTTACCGTATGTGATTCAGACTCATCCAGGACGTTTTTAAAATTAGTAAAATCAGCGTCTCTCGTGGAAACCAAAGATATTTAACTCTATTAATCTGATACAGCACTGCACACAACTGAATACAGTGAGTATCAGTAAACGGCAGAGCTAGCACACACAGCTAACACAAAACAAACAACCCAGAACACCTACAGACCAGATCTGACCGGTACGAACAGAACAGCAGCAACAATTCAATATTCTACATTTAATGATTACAGATTTAGTTTAAAATAACAGAGTCTGAGTTTAATGACTGCAGTTTTTACTGTATTTATTTAATTAACTTTTTTAGTTTTAAATTAAGGGTCTAAATGTAATGATTGCAGTTTTGGAGATATTTGTTATATGATTTACTTTGTTTATTTACTGTTAATTTTGTTAAAAATATACTGTTTCATATGAGCTCGTTAAAAATGGTAATAAACCAGTTTAGACCATGTTTCATGACTTGCTTGCGCTAATAACTACATGTAGCCCTGCCATGGCGAATAGCCCCGCCCTCTATCGGTATCGGCTATCCGCCGATCGCGCTAAAAGGTGATCGGAGATCAGAATCGGCCTCAAAAACGCTGATCAGTCCATCTCTACTGTCTGTAGCTGAAATATTTCCATATATCTGACCTAGTTTTCTTTTTTCCAATGAAATCTGCTCTCTCGGTTCTCCTCCTGCTCCTCGCTCATACTCTGTGAACAAGTACTTCACTGCAACTTCACGCTGCGCCCGATCGCCGATGACGTCAGAGCTTAATCCTCATTGGTCCGCGAACACCTCTGATGTTTAACTCAACTGTAAAATATATATAAAATGTATCATTTCCTCTAAAACTCTTTAAAGACCTTACATTTACACTAACACTACCATATCTAGTAGCAGGACAGTTCATTTTTATAATGTTCAACATATTTTTTTTTTTTTATAATTAGTATTTCAGATCACGAAGAGGCTCCAGTGCTGTAGATTTATATTCTTTAAAAGCTCTACATCACTACTGCGTTTGGATCTATTTTTCTTTCTACTCTTTCTAATTGTTTTCTGTCTTTCTACTGTTTTTCTACTGCGTCTACTTCATCAGCTGTAAAGAAAGCTAACACCGCGAGACCCGCCGTTGTTCACGTAGGCTGCAGATGGCGACTGTCCCCACTGCGTCCGGCTGCTCTCGCTGACCACCAAGGCCAGACGCAGCCGTCTCTCGAACATGCCTCATGTAACAGTGGTCGGTCATCCATCCGGTCTGCATTACTCGCCAACTCGCCCTGAACATGGTCAACGGTTTGAGAGACGGCAGCATGTAAAGTTGTGTGCATCCCCCCCCCATGGATGAATTTACAACTGCAGCCTATTACCAGTGTTTTAATTTACATTCTGAAATTATTACACATACACAGACAACTGCAAATCATTTACCAACTACAGCAAGAGTAGCCGGTCAATCAGTGCCAACTACTGTACTGGGACTCCAAATATCAAACCCCTACTTGGCGTGACCGCAGTAGCCATACTGCCTTAACGATTGGTGGATAATATGTTATGTTATTATGACAGACATTATATTATCCCTAATTATAAGACACAGGTTACGTGGACTGAATCACAGTTTTGTGGTTTAGTTTTAGTAAACTTGTTTCTTTAATGGAAGGTCTCGTCTTTGTAAGAGGCCAGTGTTAAGTATTCCCCCGGTTTAGCCCAGCGTCCTTTAAGACCTGGTCAGTGTTCTTGCTGAGTGATCAGTGCGACAGCTGGTAAAGTTTCTCTGCGCTGTTCTCCAGTCGGTCCCGGTACTCCAGGTCGCCGTAGTTACACGGTGGAACTCCTTCAGTCCCGTACAGCAAACCCCAACAGCAGCAGGCGATCACCGCGGTACTGTCACTGTCTCCTGTACAGGGAAGTTAGAACCGAAGAAAACGTATTACTTTCAGTTTTTCTACTGTCATCAGCATCGATATTCTATATGGAGACGTGTGGGTTCACTGATAGTTTCGATAGTAAATAAAATATAGGGTACTGTTCATAAGGATACATGACACCTATATAACCTGGTTATGACAACTGACACAACCCTCCATAAATGTTGGAAAATGCTTATTCCAATGGGCGTCACCTTTATAGTGAATATATAAGCATTTATAAATGTTTTGTCAGTTATGACAAGCTTATGTAGGTGTAATGTAGCCTTATGAACTGTACCAGCCATCCACCTCTAAAAGCATCCTCGCACGAAGTTAATATATGAAATCATTATTAATATACTGTCTGATATGCTTTATGATGTTGTGATCAAGCTTTGGCCTAAAATGTAAAAAAAAAGTGTGTGTATGTATGTATATATACATGTCCAATGAAAAACATTTATCTCCATTTTTGTCGATTTTGAGTTTTCTACATCACGCCAGTGGTTGTTTACATTGTGTGTAAAATTCATGATGAATGGACCAATAGAATGGCTCCAAAATGGCTTGGAAAAAATTTGGTTCCTTTGACTTACATTGAAAGTAAAGTATTTGGTCTCTCTTGTAAAGTTGCAATTTTGGATATACTTGTTTTTCATTGGACAGCGACTAATATATATATATATATATATATATATATATATATATATATATATATATATATATATATATATATATATATATATATATATATGAATAAAATCCATTAATGGTGGCTGGATACATGCAGGACACTGTGAGGCAAAAAATAGTCCCCAAAGAAAACGTACTACTTTCAGATATTCCAGATTACACCATCATCAACATTCATATTAACTCAGAAGACGCATGTAGGTTAATTGGTGGCTGTGATCGTGAATAAAATGTAAAGTATGGTTTATAAGGGTACATGGCATAATAACAAATGACAAAACCCTACAGAAATGTTGGGAAATGCTTGTTTCAATAGTCATCATCGGTCATAAAGACTACTTTAGCTTACTTTAAGCAAAACTGGTAAATGTAACTGTTTTAGCGATTTATATAAGCATTTATAAACATTTATATAGGTTATTTCAGTTGTTATGACAAGTTTATGTAAGTATAATGTAGCCTTATGAACTGTACCAGCTCCCTCACACCAAGTTATTATATGAAATGGTTATGAATATAACCATTGTGATTACGATTTGGCCTTAAATAATGTAAATAATATATTTAATCAATTTATGGCAGGACATGCAGGACAATGTGAGGCAAAAAATAGTCCCCAAAGAAAACATAGTACTTTCAGATATTCCAGATTACACCATCATCAACATTCATATTAACTAAGAAGATGCACGTAGGTTAATTGGTGGTTTTCATAGTAAAATGCTTATTTATATGGGCGTCACCTTTATGTCGGCTATGTCAGTTGTTATGACAAACTTATGTAGGTGTAATGTAGCCTTTGAACAGTACCAGTCATCTACCTCTAAAAGCTTTGGCCTAAAATGTAAATATATATATATATATACACCATCAACATTCATATTAACTCAGAAGATGCACGTGGGTTCATTGGTGGCTTTGATAGGAAATAAAATGTAGGGTATGGTTTATAAGGGTAACAAATGACATAACCCTACATAGATAGTGACAATAGATATAATTCCATTAGGTATCATCGATCATGAAAACTAATTTAGCTAACTTGATGAAAAATTGGCAAATGTAAGCGTTTTAGTGAATATATAAGCATTTATAAACATATGTAGGATTACGTCAGTTGTTATGACAAGCTTATGTAGGTATAATGTAGCCTTATAGCCATCTACCTCTAAAAGCATCCTCGCACAAAGTTATTATATGAAGTGGTTATGAATATAACCATTGTGATTAAGTTTTGGCCTAAAATAATGTAAATAATATATTTAATCAATTTATGGCGGAGGGATACATGCAGGACAGTGTGAGGCAAAAAATAGTCCCCAAAGAAATAATATTACTTTCAGATATTCCAGATTACACCATCATCAACATTCATATTAACTCAGAAGATGCATGTAGGTTAATTGGTGGCTTTGATAGTAAATAAAATGTATGGTATGGTTTATAAGGGTACGACACCCACATAACCTGATAATAACAAATGACATAAACCTACATAAATGGTGACGAATGCTTATTCCAATAGGTATCATCGGTCATGAAGACTACTTTAGCTAACTTTAAGCAAAATTGGCAAATGTAACCATTATAGCGAATATATAAACATTTATAAATGTTTATGTAGGATTGTCAGTTGTTATGATAAGCTTATGTAGGTGTAATGTAGCCTTATGAACTGTACCCTACAGAAAAGGTTACCAAACATTCTTAATACTCTCGATTAGTGGTCCTCAAACTAGTCCTCATGGGTGTTGGTGGGAACGTTGCTGTATATATGGGTGGAAAGAAATGACCTCTTGTAAAGTGAAAACCAAACTAGCTCGTTTTGCTTAAGCTAATCGATTATTCTCCCACTGTTAACGGGCTACAGGAACTCGGGGGCGGGTCCTTGTTATCACTGGCGAATGTCTCCACGTATGTATTCATGTTACCAGCTCATGCCTGGCTCTGTGAGACTACTGTCCAGAAGGAAATATGAGTGAGTGCTGACCTCCGTGGAATCCCGCTCGACTCATGAGCTCCTCCCAATCTGAGCCCGCCCCCAGAAGACCATCCAGCGCTATCATTGGTGCGTCATGGCCACTGCGCCCCGCCCACCCGGAGAGACTGAAGCTCTTATAAGCTTCATCGCGCTCAGCCGGCCCGTACTGCTCCGGCCAGATCACTGGACCGGTCCCCGACGACAGACCCCTCAATTCAAGGTACCTGGAAGAAGAAAACAGGGTTTTTTTTTAACTAAAAAAATAAAATAATATATTAAATCCATTTATGGTGGACGTGTACATGCAGGATGCTGTAAAGCAAAATAGACCCTAACGAAAATTCAGATTTCCAACTATTCAGGGTTCAGTGGTGGGTTTGATATTCAATACAATGTGTGTTTTTGTGTTGCAGACATGGTGAACCCTGGTTCCCATCACCACCACTGTAAACAACCATGACTACCATTGTAAACATCACCACCACCACTGTAAACAACCATGACTACCATTGTAAACATCACCACCACCACTGTAAACAACCATGACTACCATTGTAAACATCACCACCACCACTGTAAACAACCATGACTACCATTGTAAACATCACCACTGTAAACACCATCACCACCACTGTAAACAACCATGACTACCATTGTAAACATCACCACTACCATTGTAAACATCACCACCACTGTAAACATTATCACCCCTGTAAACACCATCACCACCACTGTGAACTCCATCACCACCACTGTAAACACCATCAGCACCACTGTAAACACCATCAGCACCACTGTAAACACCATCACCACCACTGTAAACACCATCACCACCACTGTGAACTCCATCACCACCACTGTAAACAGCATCACCACCACTGTAAACAGCATCACCACCACTGTAAACACCATCACCACCACTGTGAACTCCATCACCACCACTGTAAACACCATCACCACCACTATAAACATCACCACTGTAAACACCATTACCACCACTGTAAACAACCATGACTACCATTGTAAACATCACCACTACCATTGTAAACATCACCACCACTGTAAACACCATCACCACCACTGTGAACTCCATCACCACCACTGTAAACACCATCAGCACCACTGTAAACACCATCACCACCCCTGTAAACACCATCACCACCACTGTGAACTCCATCACCACCACTGTAAACAGCATCACCACCACTGTAAACAGCATCACCACCACTGTAAACACCATCACCACCACTATAAACATCACCACCACTGTAAACATCACTACCACTATAAACTCCATCACCACCACTGTAAACATCACTACCACTGTAAACTCCATCACCACCACTGTAAACACCATCACCACCACTGTAAACATCACCACCACTGTAAACATCACTACCACTGTAAACTCCATCACCACCACTGTAAACTTCATCACCACCACTGTAAACATCACTACCACTGTAAACATCACCACCACTGTAAACACCATCACCACCACTGTAAACATCACCACCACTATAAACTCCATCACCACCACTGTAAACATCACCACCACTATAAACATCACTACCACTGTAAACTCCATCACCACCACTGTAAACATCACTACCACTGTAAACTCCATCACCACCACTGTAAACATCACTACCACTGTAAACATCACCACCACTGTAAACATCACTACCACTGTAAACTCCATCACCACCACTGTAAACTCAATCACTACCACTGTAAACATCACCACCACTGTAAACATCACTACCACTGTAAACTCCATCACCACCACTGTAAACATCACTACCACTGTAAACATCACTACCACTGTAAACATCACCACCACTGTAAACACCATCACCACCACTGTAAACTCAATCACTACCACTGTAAACATCACCACCACTGTAAACACCATCACCACCACTGTAAACATCACCACTGTAATCTGGTGGAATTCCCCTGTGAGGAGAGACGGGGGGATAGCTGTGGATGGTCATGGTGGCTGTAGTATATAGTTATTTTATTAGTGTGACCTGTTCAGACTGTGGTCAGATCAAAGCTCTGATTATTAATGATTATCAACCACCAATCACATCACAGCATCTCAGTCCAGTCTCACCATTCCCACTTCTCGGTGAAGTATCCCCAGTCTCTGTCCGTCTCGCTCACAGCGTATCCCGCCGAGCTCACAAACTCCTTCGCCACCGGACACGCCTCCTTCACTAAGCCCAGCCCCCAGGTTGTGATTGGACGGCGCTGGACGGCGTAGGCCGTAAACAGAGCTGAAGCCACGGCGCCCAGGAACCCGGTCGGATGAGGGTGGGTCATTCTTCCCGTCTCCACGGCAACAGCCACCAGAGAGGACAGCTGCTCAGGCCGAGGGTATCTGGAGAGAGAGAGAGAGAGAGAGATGTCCCTCTCATGAAGCTTCAGGAAATCAGATGCTTGACTAGCTCTTCTGAACTGAGAACATCACAAACCCACTGCTGCTACGACTGGACACAAATATACATACATATACAAACAAAGGAAGAAAAAACAAACAAAAAAACTAACTAGTAAACAAAATGTGAATTTTTCAAACATGAAATATAACCACCATATTAAGACCACAGATAAAAGATAGCATTGAAGGTATTTTGCAATGGAAAACAAAAATACATAGGGATGTGTGTGTGTGTGTGTGTCTATGTAGAGAGGTATTATTTGTTGTTATGTATAAACTGGTGTTGTATTTGGAACTGGATCTCAGTAAACCTGTGTTTACAGTGGAGTTGCTTTGGCAACTTTTATTTTACTTTTTTTAAACATCTGGAAACGGAGACGGGGTACGGAAAGTTAATGTAACTGTTTACGTTGTGTAGAATTTTCTATGAAGAATTTTGTGAATTTTGTGTTTGTGACTTCTGAGGGTTAACGATGACCCAACAGCATGAATCTCTTTCTTACCTCAAGCCAATACACATAGACCTCATAGCAGCACCGCAGCCGGTACCTTCCGGGTTGTACGCCACTCTGTAGCCGCCCTCAGTGCCGGGTTTTAACTGAGATACACCTACAAACAGAGACAGAGGACCAGCTCACATCTGACAAACCAGCAGCAAGTATTAACACACAATCATGATGTTCTTGGAAGTTAATGGAGTTTCCCTTCACCCCAGGCTGTCTGTAGCTACAGTCCAGCAGGTGAATATATATATATATATATATATATATATATATATATATATATATATATATATATATATATATATATACTGTGTGTATTGGTTTTTGTCTATATTTACTGTGTTTATTGTGGACTGTCTAAATTGTGTGTACACTGTTTGTATATTGGATATAATACCAGAGATACCAAATTCCTTTTGTGTGTCAACATACTTGGCCAATAAATATGATTCAGGTTTGTGCTGCTCAGTCTGTCCTGAAACACTGACTCAGTTTGAAGGTCAGTTTACATTTTTCAATTTAAAACCAGCAACAAAAAAATCAAAAATGAAGAAGTGTAGTTTGCCTGGAGTTGGCTGGTGATCAAATGAACATGATGCTGGTGTTTCCATCAAATTAACTAATTAAATAATAATGTCTAGCAATTTTACAATTTTCCATTAGGAATTGTGCACATTCTCTTGTTTTCTTTTAACAGCCCACACAAAAAAAACAACCCTTATTTACATATCGTCACTGTCCAATGAAAAAACAGAACCTCCAAAATATTACCTTTACAGGAGCGCCCAAGAATGTACTATACTTACAATTTTTTCCAAGCCATTTTGAAGCATTTCTATTGGTCCATTCATCTTGGAAATTGAACACGATGTCAGCAGCAGTAAAAAATGAAAATCCACAAAAATAGAGATATACTTTTTCATTGGATGGCGACTATATATGAGTTTTTTTAACATTTTGAGTTTTATACATTATTTCAACACGCCAATGATCAGTTACACTGTGTGTAAATCTTATGATGAATGGACCAATAGAAGTGCTCCAAAATGGCTTGGAAAAAATTCTGGTTCCATTGACTTACATTGAAAGTAAAGACAGTTTTTCTCCTCTCCTGTAAAGTTCCTATTTTGGAGAAAACTTGTTTTTCATTGTATGGCAACGATATATATGCTCCCATTCAGTCTACAGCGGTTTAGCTCCGCCCACTTGCACTGACATCATAAGTAATTCATCCTGGACTGCTTCCTACCCAGAATGCTGGACGGTCCTGGTTTTCTTCCCTCCATGTCTTTCATCCCTTCCACATACCGAGAAGCCACTTCATGCAGAAGCTCCTCCCCCTCCTTTCCTACGAGGGAGCACAGAGAGCGTCGCATGAGCTCCTATCAGAAATCAGCACCTTCAGCTGGCTGGTGAACATACCTGTCGCTAAAGCTTCCGCGGTGGCCAGATGGAGGACGGTGTCATCACTGACCGGCCAGTCGGGCAGTTTAGCCGTGATGTTCTTCAGCCCCCCGAGCTCCTGCAGTTCCTACAGAATTATAACGAACCAGATTCATACTGTAAACACTACACACACTGCAGATTCATACTGGATTATAATCACTCCACAGTTATTACTGTCAGACTGTAAACACTACACACACTGCAGATTCATACTGGATTATAATCACTCCACGGTTATTACTGTCAGACTGTAAACACTACACGCACTGCAGATTCATACTGGATTATAATCACTCCACAGTTATTACTGTCAGACTGTAAACACTACACACACTGCAGATTCATACTGGATTATAATCACTCCACGGTTATTACTGTCAGACTGTAAACACTACACGCACTGCAGATTCATACCGGATTATAATCACTCCACTGTTATTATTACTGTCAGACTGTAAACACTACACACACTGCAGATTCATACCGGATTATAATCACTCCACTGTTATTATTACTGTCAGACTGTAAACACTACACACACTGCAGATTCATACCGGATTATAATCACTCCACTGTTATTATTACTGTCAGACTGTAAACACTACACACACTGCAGATTCATACTGGATTATAATCACTCCACAGTTATTACTGTCAGACTGTAAACACTACACACACTGCAGATTCATACTGGATTATAATCACTCCACAGTTATTACTGTCAGACTGTAAACACTACACACACTGCAGATTCATACCGGATTATAATCACTCCACGGTTATTACTGTCAGACTGTAAACACTACACACACTGCAGATTCATACTGGATTATAATCACTCCACGGTTATTACTGTCAGACTGTAAACACTACACACACTGCAGATTCATACTGAATTATAATCACTCCACGGTTATTACTGTCAGACTGTAAACACTACACACACTGCAGATTCATACTGGATTATAATCACTCCACGGTTATTACTGTCAGACTGTAAACACTACACACACTGCAGATTCATACCGGATTATAATCACTCCACTGTTATTATTACTGTCAGACTGTAAACACTACACACACTGCAGATTCATACCGGATTATAATCACTCCACAGTTATTACTGTCAAGACTGTAAACACTACACACACTGCAGATTCATACCGGATTATAATCACTACACAGTTATTACTGTCAGACTGTAAACACTACACACACTGCAGATTCATACCGGATTATAATCACTCCACAGTTATTACTGTCAGACTGTAAACACTACACACACTGCAGATTCATACCGGATTATAATCACTCCACTGTTATTATTACTGTCAGACTGTAAACACTACACACACTGCAGATTCATACTGGATTATAATTATTCCACAGTTATTACTGTCAGACTGTAAACACTACACACACTGCAGATTCATACCGGATTATAATCACTCCACAGTTATTATTACTGTCAGACTGTAAACACTACACACACTGCAGATTCATACCGGATTATAATCACTCCACAGTTATTACTGTCAGACTGTAAACACTACACACACTGCAGATTCATACCGGATTATAATCACTCCACAGTTATTACTGGCAGACTGTAAACACTACACACACTGCAGATTCATACCGGATTATAATCACTCCACAGTTATTACTGTCAGACTGTAAACACTACACACACTGCAGATTCATACTGGATTATAATCACTCCACAGTTATTACTGTCAGACTGTAAACACTACACACACTGCAGATTCATACTGGATTATAATCACTCCACAGTTATTACTGTCAGACTGTAAACACTACACACACTGCAGATTCATACTGGATTATAATTACTCCCCAGTTATTACTGTCAGACTGTAAACACTACACACACTGCAGATTCATACCGGATTATAATCACTCCACGGTTATTACTGTCCGACTGTAAACACTACACACACTGCAGATTCATACCGGATTATAATCACTCCACGGTTATTACTGTCAGACTGTAAACACTACACGCACTGCAGATTCATACCGGATTATAATCACTCCACTGTTATTATTACTGTCAGACTGTAAACACTACACACACTGCAGATTCATACCGGATTATAATCACTCCACTGTTATTATTACTGTCAGACTGTAAACACTACACACACTGCAGATTCATACTGGATTATAATCACTCCACAGTTATTACTGTCAGACTGTAAACAGTACACACACTGCAGATTCATACCGGATTATAATCACTCCACAGTTATTACTGTCAGACTGTAAACACTACACACACTGCAGATTCATACTGGATTATAATCACTCCACGGTTATTACTGTCAGACTGTAAACACTACACACACTGCAGATTCATACTGGATTATAATCACTCCACAGTTATTACTGTCAGACTGTAAACACTACACACACTGCAGATTCATACTGGATTATAATCACTCCACAGTTATTACTGTCAGACTGTAAACACTACACACACTGTAGATTCATACTGGATTATAATCACTCCACAGTTATTACTGTCAGACTGTAAACACTACACACACTGCAGATTCATACTGGATTATAATCACTCCACGGTTATTACTGTCAGACTGTAAACACTACACACACTGCAGATTCATACCGGATTATAATCACTCCACTGTTATTATTACTGTCAGACTGTAAACACTACACACACTGCAGATTCATACTGGATTATAATCACTCCACAGTTATTACTGTCAGACTGTAAACACTACACACACTGCAGATTCATACCGGATTATAATCACTCCACAGTTATTACTGTCAGACTGTAAACACTACACACACTGCAGATTCATACTGGATTATAATCACTCCACAGTTATTACTGTCAGACTGTAAACACTACACACACTGCAGATTCATACTGGATTATAATCACTCCACAGTTATACTGTCAGACTGTAAACACTACACACACTGCAGATTCATACTGGATTATAATCACTCCACAGTTATTACTGTCAGACTGTAAACACTACACACACTGCAGATTCATACTGGATTATAATCACTCCACAGTTATTATTACTGTCAGACTGTAAACACTACACACACTGTAGATTCATACTGGATTATAATCACTCCACAGTTATTACTGTCAGACTGTAAACACTACACACACTGCAGATTCATACTGGATTATAATCACTCCACGGTTATTACTGTCAGACTGTAAACACTACACACACTGCAGATTCATACCGGATTATAATCACTCCACTGTTATTATTACTGTCAGACTGTAAACACTACACACACTGCAGATTCATACTGGATTATAATCACTCCACAGTTATTACTGTCAGACTGTAAACACTACACACACTGCAGATTCATACCGGATTATAATCACTCCACAGTTATTACTGTCAGACTGTAAACACTACACACACTGCAGATTCATACTGGATTATAATCACTCCACAGTTATTACTGTCAGACTGTAAACACTACACACACTGCAGATTCATACTGGATTATAATCACTCCACAGTTATACTGTCAGACTGTAAACACTACACACACTGCAGATTCATACTGGATTATAATCACTCCACAGTTATTACTGTCAGACTGTAAACACTACACACACTGCAGATTCATACTGGATTATAATCACTCCACAGTTATTATTACTGTCAGACTGTAAACACTACACACACTGCTGATTCATACTGGATTATAATCACTCCACAGTTATTACTGTCAGACTGTAAACACTACACACACTGCAGATTCATACCGGATTATAATCACTCCACAGTTATTACTGTCAGACTGTAAACACTACACGCACTGCAGATTCATACTGGATTATAATCACTCCACAGTTATTACTGTCAGACTGTAAACACTACACACACTGCAGATTCATACTGGATTATAATCACTCCACGGTTATTACTGTCAGACTGTAAACACTACACACACTGCAGATTCATACCGGATTATAATCACTCCACTGTTATTATTACTGTCAGACTGTAAACACTACACACACTGCAGATTCATACTGGATTATAATCACTCCACAGTTATTACTGTCAGACTGTAAACACTACACACACTGCAGATTCATACTGGATTATAATCACTCCACAGTTATTACTGTCAGACTGTAAACACTACACACACTGCAGATTCATACTGGATTATAATCACTCCACAGTTATTACTGTCAGACTGTAAACACTACACACACTGCAGATTCATACTGGATTATAATCACTCCACAGTTATTATTAGTGTCAGACTGTAAAACCCAGTTGTGAGCGTCTGAAGTGTATGAGATGTTTTCTGTTATAAAAGCTGAGCGTGGCGTATCAGAGACAGGCTGTCATTGACTAGCCCATTTACACCCTCATGCCATCTGCTCCACGCGCTCACAGTGCCAGGCTAAATCCAGACGCTGGATACTTTTATTTTTTTATTATTATTTTTTTTTTATTCCTGCCACCATCTGAGACGATTTTAGCTCGGCTGGAAAGACAGACGTAAACACACACCGCCTCCTCTGATACGAATATTAATTTGAGAATAGTGTGTATCTTTCAAACGAGGACTGGCTTCATTCTGAAGAAGCTCATAGTCCTGAAAGCTATACTTCTTTAATCAAGCAGGAATCTGGAAAAAACTGAACAGCTGCTTCAAATAAATCAAACCCTTCGCCTCCAGCCCGACACCTGCTGCTCGTAGACGCAGCATTTTTCCTGAAAGTCAAGGACGTAAACACACTGACTGTGATGCGCTGACTCTTAATACTGATGTCTAAACCTCTCTATAGTTCTGTAGTTACTGCTGCTCCATACTACACTGGTCCAGCTCACTGTCGCATACTGCATGTACTATATACTGTTATAATGATATTAGAGATGGACTGATCAGCGTTTTTGAGGCCGATTCCGATCGTCGATCATCTTTCAGCACGATCAGCCAATAGCCGATACCGATCGAGGGCGGGGCTATATGTCACGGTAGGGCTACATGTAGTTATTAGCACAAGAAAGTCATAAAACATGGTTTAAACTGGTTTATTACCATTTTTAACGAGCTCATATGAAACAGTATAATATTTTTAACTATATTAACAGTAAATAAACAAAGTAAATCATATAACAAATATCCCCAATACTGCAATCTTTACATTTAGACCCTTAATTTAAAACTATAAAAGCTAATTAAATAAATACAGTAAAAACTGCAGTCATTAAACTCAGACTCTGTTATTTTAAACTAAATCTGTAATCATTAAATGTAGAATATTGAATTGTTGCTGCTGTTCTGTTTGTACCGGTCAGATCTGGTCTGTAGGTGTTCTGGGTTGTTTGTTTTGTGTTAGCTGTGCGTGCTAGCTCTGCTGTTTGCTGATACTCACTGTATTCAGCTGCGGGTAGTGCTGTATAGATAGATTAGTAGAATTAAATATCTTTGTCTTGGTCCCCACGAGACACATCCTGGATGAGTCTGAGTCACATACGGTAAACACTGCCAGACGGACATGTTTTCTATCAGCGCATACTGGTCTCGTGAGGCCGCTGCTTTAGTCAGTCAGTGAAAAATGAAAGGGTATGTATTTCCACCTAGTGGTTTAGATAGGAATTGCAGGGAGCTGGCCGGAGGGGGTTCTCCTCTTCCTGGATGAAACGCTAGCTGGAAATACAGAAATTAGGTTTATTTGTTTAACACCATCAATCGGCTCTCGGGATCGGCTAAATTGGAGAAATATCGTCTGATCACATATTTTGACTAAAAATCGGCCGATACCGATACATAGCCGATCGATCCTTCCATCTCTAAACGCTATAATAGATAGCACTGTAACTACAACAACTTCATGTGTGCATCTGTCTACACGGTACATGCACACCTCCACCATCCACCTGCAGTTCCATACTACTTTCCTACAGGGATTAATCAATCAATCAACCTTTATTTTCACTCGGTAATACATTGAGGGTAACCCTTATTTTCAATGCAACCAATCATTTACAACATAAAGGGACTTATTATTAAAATTAGAATCAAATATTTAATCAAGGAAGCTAAAATAAGGATTTTTTTGAGTAAAACAATAAGAATTAAATGATAAAAGCATTTGAAAAACAGGCAAAGAATATAAGAGTTAATTAAGAGGAAATAAATAATTCAGTATAAAATGATAGGTGGACAAGCTAAAAATATAAAGTAATAAAATAAAGATAATAATTAGAGCAACAGAATATAAACACAGTTGAGTAATGAGATTAAAAAAATAAGTAAATTCAGTAAAACCAAGATTATGAAGAAAGTGAATTAAAATATTTTAAAAATAATTTAAAAAATAAATATCTATCTTATCTATAGCCATGCACTGTGCTAAACACAATACACTATGTTAACATAGGTGCACCAACATGGGAATTTTGGGTGATATTCGTTCTTTCCTTGCACATGCCTGTCAATGGTAATAGGAATTAAATAAACTGGGACTATAACTGTAGAAATCTATAGAAGGCTAATTCCAGTATTCCTGTATTCTGTCCAATTGCAACTGAGGCTTTCTGTGAGTGTTTATATAAATTAGTGATCATTTAATCAAAGAAAAGTGAATTAATTGACACCACTAATGTTATAATACTGATTTATTGTTATATTGTGATGTATTGGCAGACACAGCACTACTACAATACTAATATGTTCATTCACATCATGCAGAATACAACACTGCATAGCAACGAGGACGTGGGTAGCCCGCTACCGTTCCAACACTCTTCCTTGGACTGACCTTATGTATGGCGGGGCCGGACTCGTTGTATTCCCACAGCTGGTTCCTGTAGCCAAGAGCATCTCCAACACCGCTCAGCAGCATGCCAGCCTTGTAGTGATCAATGGTTGCAGGGCTGGAACAAGAGATCAGGTATATTGGTCACTGACTGAGGGTCCCTACTGACTGATGGAAGACTAGAAAGCCAAGTGGTGAAACTTTTACCAAGGCTTATAAAAGCTTATACAGCTAGTGTCAACTGTGTTTGTCCATTTTTTTAATCTGACACCTGTTGGAATAAGCTTTTATCAAAAAGTTGGTGCCAACTGGCTTTGTAGTCTTCCGCCAATCAGTAGTGACCCACAACACCCACATGGGTTTTTTACTATGTGGGCTTATGACGCCAGGCTACTGTTTTCATAGACTGGTGGAAAGTTGCTAGCAATGTAAAGAGTTAAAGGGAGAAAAACAGGCTAAAATATGCTACGTCACCCTCTAAAGCCTGAAATACTCATTGAAAAGTCAGGCTGAGATTTCTTCAGACCATGTTGTATATCTTTAAGTATTAACCTCACACACACACGGCCCAGTTTGAGGTTTAGGTCTCAAATTAATAGTGTACAAATGAAGATATGATGACAACAGTCGATAATACACTCACATTATCAACAGACATGTGAGTTCTCTTTGAATTCTCACGTTGCATGCAGTTACACATTTCCACCAGAGGGGTCTCCAAAACGCACATAATGTGGCTTAGGCTTAGTAGCACTGCAGGTTTTCTGACCTCTATTTCTTTGGAAGATGTAAACTATCTAGATAGCAACTTAATGTGAGTTATCTTAAAGCTGTAGGCAAGAAAACAGATAAACCAATTATTCCCTACTAGTGTCTGTACTAGTGTCTACTACAAAATACTAATAGCTTATTAATGTATCGTTCTTATCAGATAGTAGTGTAAGCATTTGTATGCTATATAAAATTTACACTGTACTTTATAATTTAGTAACAAATGGAGTTTAACATTACAAAACACATCAATTAAATCTTGATTGAAAACTTAAATCATATAATTTATATTTGCATATTTATTTTTTCTTAAAAAAATAGAAAAACGTATTAAACTGTATTGGTTAGCAAAATATCAGCTTAGATATGTTTTTAATTCGCTGTTTAAAGTTTTTAATCGTTTTAATGTTGAAAGAATTCTGAGACAATATGCAAATTACCTTCCACAGCAGACCAATCAGCAGAGAGGTAACTGTGCTCATTTTAATATCCTCGCGGAAGCTGACGCAGCTTGTCAGCCTCAAAAATAACGGTACAAATTTGTTCATAAATCTGTACATACTGAGACACTATTGTATAAAATGACGGAAATATTTATTGAAACAAGCTGAGGGTGAAAAGAAATTGGCGCTAGCTTTACAATATGTGAATATAACATGCTAACTGGCTCACCGGGCCATGCTTGGGTCTGCGGCCGGGCTCAGCGACCTGCCAGGCGGGGAGGCGGCGCAGGAAAGTGCCGCGGATCCAAACTCAGTCTTCCTGCTTTACCTCCTCTAAATTCCTAAACGCTGCTCTAAGAAGAAAATCCTCGGGCAGTCAGAAGCGAGTTTCGTGCTCTAGTTTGACCAGCTTGTGCTGTGTTTACCGTTATTTGGCCGCCCACCGTGTCCGCTCTAAATATAGTCCGAAACCGCTTTCGACTCCACACAAGCTGCGAGCTGGAGACGAGCGAGGTTCGAGCGAAGCGTCTTCGATTTAAAGCTTAAAATAAAAGACTCTAGCTTTTAGCTTCTTGCCTGAGATAACAGAAATGTAATATTTAGGTAGGAATTGCAGCGGGAAAGCCGAGAGAGGAAAAGTTTGGAAAACTGTACTAAAGTTTCTGCAAGTTGTAAAACGCACTTTGACCACCAGATGGCGGTAATCATTAAACCGAGGGCGGCGCTGCTTCCCAGTATGGCGGAATACATGTTCCACATATTACTCCAAGTGTTACTCATCAACTTTATCATTAAACTGATTAAAAACAGCAAAGACACTTAAAACAAGGGCGTAGATTTACTCTCATGGACCTTATGAATCACCCCCCCCCCCCACAAACTGCCTGTTTTTATTGTTGTTGTTGTTGTTGTTTTCTCTTTGCTCTGTGATAAAAGGATAAAGGACTACATATACATAAACTACACATGCTTTTAAACTATTTGGAATAACAATTCATTATTTAATTATTTAATGTTAAATTAATGTTAAAGTAATCACTAAGAAAGAACTAGTTTAGACTTCAGTTTAGGTCTCATACATCAGCAGTGATAAAAGTAGATGGAGCTGCATAGTCTCCACAAACCCAACAAACTAACAATCACAGAACAAACAATCTCTCTCAATGAGTCAATCAAAGTACAAGACTTATCTTCGTCCAGATAGTGTCGCCACTTTCAAACCAATAAGCAGCGACGTTACATCTAAACACTTATTAACTTCACTTTAGCCATAGTGCAAATAAAAACAGGTCTCTGACAGACAAGGGTTCAACCCAAGTTAACCCTCAGTTTAATCAATACCTTACTGAACAATGGAATTGAGGTATCTATAAATAGGACTGCTGGAATTAGCTCATGTGTACTGTCAGCAAAAGCTTAGCTGCTGGGTATAATTATATTCAATTCAATTAAATTTAATTTATTTTTATTTATTTTTTGTTGTTGTTTTTTTAACAATGTTGTCATAAAGCAGCATTACAGAAGTTCTGAAAATAGACAGTTACAACATATATATCCCCCTGTGAGGAAGCGAGAGGCAACAGTGGCGAGGAAAAACTCCCTTAGACTGGAGGAAAAAACTTTGGGAGGAACCAAAACTCACAAGTGGAGACCCGTCCTCCTCTGATCAAACAGTATTTACAGTTTAATAAACTAAACTCCAAAGGAAAGAGTCTCTGTTTGAAATCTGGATAGCAAAGCTTTAGAAGCTGCACAGGTAGAGGCAGTCTCTGACTGAGGCAGTCTCTGACTGAGGCAGTCTCTGACTGAGGCATGTAAAGTGGGCGTGAGCTGAAACAGTCCCATCCTATCTCAATGCTGGTACATCTGGATGGTGTACAGTGATGTAATTGAGGGTGTAGCAGTAAAACAAATGGACAGGAGAGCTGGCTGGTGATGAGTGAGGAGGAGGCCCTGATGGTCAGTCTTCTAACAGCATCATATATCATATAAATCTGCACAAAAAAACAGAAGCCATCAGGAATTAACTAGAAACTGAGAAAATAATTAAAACTGGAAGTGGAACTAAAATCATCTCCTCTTAAAACCCAAACCCAGAAACTAAGTGCCACCCGTTCAGCAGTAGACCAACTTTTAACTAGAAAAGCTGAGACGTGAAATTCACTGAACCTGGAGACAAAGCTGGACGTCTTCTTGCCCGTTTGGTGAGGGGGAGACAGGAGGTTACTACAATAACATCTCTAACAGATGAAAACGGGTTGTACCACCACAAAAATAAACAAATAATCAAAAATAACGAAAGACTTCTCTCAGGAATCATATTTATCGGAATTTCATGCCGCTGAAGAAAAAGTGGAGATGTTTAAGACAGAGTGGACTTTGGGCGAATGGCATGTCAAGGTAATGCTGTCATGTGGTTTCAACAATTGCAACAAAGGTTTGATATCTCTAAGCAAGATCACTGCTTTTCTTCAAATTCACCACTAGATTAGTTATGAATTAAAACTGCCACCTGTCGTAGAGTGGATTGAAGAACTGAGTGGAATATGAAGAACACCTCTCGTTTTCTGAGACTCAGAAAAATTAGTGTTAAATTTCAACATAAAATAAGACTACTGGATGAAAAAAACATGTCACCGTGGTTTTTTTTAAACATTTTAAATTATTTTTTATAAAAATGTCCCTTATAGTGGACATCAGGACATTGTCGATGACAATTTTCTTGTTTTCTGTTCTGCATCAGACCAACAACTCTTCTACAACATCAGCACCAACTTTTTTTGATACCATTTCCACTTTTGGCAGTATACGAAATATTTCAACTGCACTGTATATGAACATAAACAGGAACAAATAATAATAATCTATTCCAAAAGTTGACGTTACTTTGATTAAAATCAAATAAAATAAAATCCAGGTTTAAAAGGTTTTTAGGCCCACTAGCTAAACCTCTGTTAGTCAATGTCTATGTCAATGTCAATTTATTTATAGAGCACATTTAACACAACGTTAGTTACCAAAGTGCTGCACAATGAACTTAAAAATACACAATACTAAAAACAACATCACCACTAAAAACAACAACCAAATAAAACATTCATTACATAAAAGCCATAGAATAATAATGAGCTTTAGGCCTAGATTTAAAACTTGACAGAGTAGGTGCCAATCGAATCTGCAGTGGTAACTCGTTCCAGAGTTTCGGAGCGACTACTACAAATGCTCGGTCCCCCCTCTGCTTCAGCCTTAATTTGGGGACAACTAGCTGAAGCTGATCCGCAGATCTTAGGGCCCGTGATGGAACATAAGGTACAAGCAGTTCCGTTAGATAACTGGGGGCTAACCCGTTAAGAGACTTGTACACTAAAAGCAGGATTTTGAACTGTATTCTAAAAGCCAGTGGGAGCCAATGAAGCGAAGCCAGTACGGGAGTGATATGTTCCTTCCTAGACGTACGTGTTAATAACCTCGCAGCAGCATTTTGCACCAATTGTAACTTGGCGATTAAGGAATGACCAACACCAACATATAGCGAGTTACAATAATCGAGCCTTGTTGAAATAAACGCATGGATTACTTTCTCAAAATCAGAGAAAGATAAAAATGGCTAAATTTTGGCTAGCTGTCTTTATTGAAAGAAACTAGACTTGACTACTGCATTTATCTGCTTATCAAATTTAAAAGCATTATCAAATATTACACAGGTTTTTGACTGATGACTGGGTAAAAGTCTGCCAATGTCCCAGGTTCCATTGAGGACTAAATGATCTGTCCTGTCCAAATAGGACAATTTCTGTCTTGGTCTCATTTAAATTAAAAAAATTAAAAGCCATCCAGGCTTTTATTTCATCAAGGCAACTCAATAAAGTAGTCAAAGATGTACCATCCTGCTTCTTCAAAGGTAAATAAGTCACTCCAAACATTGAGCCAATTTCCCCACGTAGTACCCAACTTTCATTTTAATGTTCTATTTTTAAATGTACAATTGTGTAATGTTTTCTAATAAATTAAAAATAAATTAAATTAGTAATTAATAAAAAATAAATTAGTAATGAATTTACATGTTTACAGAGCTTACATGTTGCAAACTTATCTCTGCCTCAGTCAAATTCCCAAATTAGTCCCAATGTCCACTAAGGAGGACATCGAAAAAAAGTGTGCTGTTAGGTAGTTAAACGTTTGTGCATATCAATAAAAATTGCTTTGAGAACTAGCTACAACAGTTTTATACCTAAAACAGATCAAATATAGACTTTAGAAACATAACAAATACATATTATTTGACAGCTCATCTCTCTCGCTCCCATAAATGTGGTTACTGAGAGGCGGCCATATTTAAAAAGGCAGAACTTCTGTTGTAAATGACTCACCCCAAAATATGGTACATCACTGGAAAGAACAGGATGTCCTACACATGGTACGACAGGTTTTAGTACGGTACCTTATTTAGTTTTTGAAATATCTTTCGGAAACTCATGTCCCCTCCAGAGGACACAAATGAATTACCAGGTCTTACAAGGAAATTCAAATTCAACTCATTTATACTTTCTCAAGGCCAACATAATCAAAGTGGGGATGACATGATCCGGAAAGGTGAGAGAGACTTGGACGATATCTCGTCGCTGTCTAATGAAAAACAAGTATCCCCAAAATCTCAACTTTACAGGAGAAACCAAAAACATACTTTACTTTCAATGTAAGTCAATGGAACCAGAATTTTTCCAAGCTATTTGGAGCACTTCTATTGGTCCATTCATCATGAAACGTTCACATAATGTAAATGACCACCGGCGTGTTCAAATGATTGGAAAGTGAGGATGTACATAGATGATGACGGGCAGGAGGCCATAAATGGTGTGAAAAGCTTATTTATTTGTAGTGAGTAAGAAAAACACAGTATACAATATTATACAGATTACATTCAACACCAGTAACACTGAACTAAGTGCAAACATACCCCAGTAACGAGTAATCAAGATAACTGTGGTGATAAGCAGAAGTCTTAAGTAATAATAGAACCAGGGCTGCTTTTACTAGGCCCCCCTTCTAAAACCTGTCTTCTCTACACCACAAACTGCTGGACAAGTTGTTGCTCCTGCTAGAAAATGCATTCTTAATAACTGGTTAAAAGAGACTCCCCCTTTAGTTTAGTGACTCCATTAGCCAGTTTCAAATGATTTGGCGTATCCTTTTTCAGGACGTCATGTTCATCCACGTGTGACAGTTTGTAAAGTTTCTCTGCGCTGTTCTCCAGTCGGTCCCGGTACTCCAGGTGGCTGTAGTTACACAGTGGAACTCCCTCTGTTCCGTACAGCAACCCCCAACAGCAGCAGGCGATCACTGCAGTACTGTCACTGTCTCCTGTAGACACAGCAGACAGACATCAACACCATTCACCTGCTCACTGCTATAGATCCTCCACTCCTGCATCCTCCAGAGATTCTAACTGACAGCCCTCTCTGGACACCATCCTGTATGTGTTCTGCTGTGTCTTACATCTACCACCCTATACGGCTTCCACCATGTTCTAGATCTACCATCCTGTATGTGTTCCACCATGTTCTAGATCTACCATCCTGTATGTGTTCCACCATGTTCTAGATCTACCATCCTGTACGTGTTCTGCTGTGTCCTACATCTACCACCCTATACGGCTTCCACCATGTTCTAGATCTACCATCCTGTATGTGTTCTGCTGTGTCTTACATCTACCACCCTATACGGCTTCCACCATGTTCTAGATCTACCATCCTGTATGTGTTCCACCATGTTCTAGACCTACCATCCTGTATGTGTTCTGCTGTGTCCTACATCTACCACCCTATACAGTTTCCACCATGTTCTAGATCTGCCATCCTGTATGTGTTCCACCATGTTCTAGATCTACCATCCTGTATGTGTTCTGCTGTGTCTTACATCTACCACCCTATACGGTTTCCACCATGTTCTAGATCTACCATCCTGTATGTGTTCTGCTGTGTCTTACATCTACCACCCTATACGGTTTCCACCATGTTCTAGATCTACCATCCTGTATGTGTTCTGCTGTGTCCTACATCTACCACCCTATACGGTTTCCACCATGTTCTAGATCTACCATCCTGTATGTGTTCTGCTGTGTCTTACATCTACCACCCTATACGGTTTCCACCATGTTCTAGATCTACCATCCTGTATGTGTTCTGCTGTGTCCTACATCTACCACCCTATATGGTTTCCACCATGTTCTAGATCTACCATTCTGTAAGTGTTCCACTGTGTTCTATATCTACCATCCTGTATATGTCCCACTATGTTCTTTATCTACCATCCTGTATGTGTTCCACCATGTTCTATATCTACCATCCTGTATGTGTTTCACTATGTTCTATATCTTCCATCCTGTATGTGTTCCAAGTTCCATATCTACCATCCTGTATGTGTTCCACTATGTTCTATATCTACCATCCTGTATTTGTTCCACTATGTTCTATATCTTCCATCCTGTATGTGTTCCAAAACGTTTTATATCTACCATCCTGTATGTGTTCCAAGTTCCATATCTACCATCCTGTATGTGTTCCACCATGTTCTATATCTACCATCCTGTATGTGTTCCACCATGTTCTATATCTACCGTCCTGTATGTGTTCAGTCTTGTTCTATATCCACCGTCTTGTATGTGTTCCACCATGTTCTATATCTACAGTCCTGTATGTGTTCCAACGTGTTCCATATCTACTAGCCAATATTTGTTCCACCATGTTCTAGATCGACCATCCTGTATGTGTTCAGTCTTGTTCTATAATCCTGTATGTTTTACCAACCCTTGAATTAATAGGCCACTTGTTTGCCACTTACATCTTAAATGAATTGTGAATTTGGACTTCACACCCATGTATTCCACACCTGTACCAGTTTGACACCTGTATCATTTGAAAGGTTGATTGTCCAGTTCATACTCTAACACAACCTGAATTTATGACCGTCACAATCTCCACCCAGATTAATCTGCCAAGTGAAAACGTATCATAGAGGGCTTTATTGAGGAAGCTAACAAGGGAAACAAATGTATGTAACTGCTGACCTCCATGAAATGCCACTCGGTTCATTAGCTCCTCCCAGTTTGAGCCCGCCGCCAGAAGGGCATCCAGGGCTATCATTGGTGCATCATGGCCACTGCTTCCTCCCCATCCACTCCAACTGAAGTTTTTATAAGCCTTGTCTCGCTCAGCTGGCCCGTACTCGTCAGGCCAGATCACTGACCCAGTTTCAGATAACAAACCTCTCAATTCAAGATACCTGCGAGAAGAAAATAGGAGAAATTTTCAAAGATTTGAATTTTTGAGCCCACCACAGGCCGTCAGTTGACCCATTTAGGAATCATCCAGGAATTAATCATTTATTTATACACTGTATGTCCAAAAGTTTGTAGACACCTGCTCATGCATTGTTTTGCTGCTGTATCAGCTTCTACTCTTTTGGGAAGGCTTTTGCACTAGATTTCGGAACATTGCTGTGAGGATTGGATTGTATTTAGCGTTCACATTAGTAAAGTCTAATGATCAGTTCTGGATTTAGTCTACATTATTCTCTACTGTTAGTCATTTCTTTTCAATAGAGAATATTCAAATTGTATCCTACATTGCAACTGAGTCAAGCTCTAGTTTTGGCCCACACTTATTACTTTCATCTGGCCCATGTACCACCATGGAATGACGGTGATGACTTTGTATGGATCCGGGCACCGGAATGCAGCCACAGCCTAATCCGAATTCCTAATCCGAAGCCATAATCCAGGGATGGTATGGGACTACTGAGCCTTCAGTTCTTTTGGCTCACATGCACTTTCCAAACAGGCAGCTCTGCCATATCAGTGCCAGAAGAAGACCAGATCTGTTTTGGAATATGTGGACCAGATAAGTTTTTTTTTTTAATATGTGGCTCACATGCAGGTTGCCAGTGCTGACAGTGGGCCAACAGCGCCAGATGTGTAGCATCTGCATGCTGCCTGGGATATCTGCAACCGAAGGTCAATGGCTGCACCTTATGGCAGCTGTAGTCACTAATTACAAATGGTATCTGGCTACTTTTGCATATATGGCTCATTTTCTAATTCATACCCCAATATTACTTTAAATGGATGTGAATGAGAAAATGAGCCATATATGCAAAAGTAGCCAGATACCATTTGTAATTAGTGACTACAGCTGCCATAAGGTGCAGCCATTGCTGAGGCTATAAAATATGGCTGTTATTATTAATAATATAAATACAGTTGTTATTATTATAACAAATAGTTCACATATGCTGCATGTAGGTAGGGTATAAATAGACTTTATTTCACCTAGGTGATTCTCCGTCAGTATTGGTATCGGTATCGGCATCAGTATCGGTGATACTGGCCCTGTAATTACTTGGTATCGGATCGCTAAATAGTTTAAAAGTATTTAGGTCTCTTATAAATCGCCGCTTACGGTGGATGCACACAAACAATGAATCTTAAATTGTCAGTCCTTTTTTTATTCAGGATTGTATTGTATTTGCTGTGATGTTTGAATATTTTTGATCCAGAAACACAGCAATAAACAGCTATAGCGCTATATGTAACTATATATATCCCTGTGTGACATCTAGTGGTGTGCGATAATGCAAAATTCGCTATCGATCTGATACCAGGTGAATACAGGGCCAGTATCACCGATACCGATACCAATACTGACAGGGAATCACCTAGGTTAAATAAAGGTCTATTTATACCCTATATTATAATAATAACAACTGTGTTTATATTATTAATAACAACAGCCATATTTTATAATAAAAAAAGAATTATAATAATAGAAATCGTATTTGATATGATCAATTAACAATATTACTTATTAGTAGTAGTAGTAGTAGCGGTAGTAGTAGTAGTAGTAGTGGTAGTAGTAGTGGTAGTGGTAGTGGTAGTAGTGGTAGTAGTAGTAGTGGTAGTAGTAGTGGTAGTAGTAGTAGTAGTGGTAGTAGTAGTAGTAGTGGTAGTAGTAGTGGTAATAGTAGTGGTAGTAGTAGTAGTGGTAGTGGTAGTAGTAGTGGTATTAGTAGTGGTAGTGGTAGTAGTGGTAGTAGTAGTAGTGGTAATAGTAGTGGTAGTAGTAGTAGTGGTAGTGGTAGTAGTAGTGGTATTAGTAGTGGTAGTAGTAGTAGTAGTGGTAGTAGTGGTAGTAGCAGTGGTAGTAGTAGTGGTAGTAGTAGTGGTAGTAGTAGTAGTGGTAGTAGTAGTAGTGGTAGTAGTAGTAGTGGTAATAGTAGTGGTAGTAGTGGTAGTAGTAGTAGTGGTAGTGGTATTAGTTGTAGCAGTGGTAGTAGTGGTAGTAGTAGTAGTAGTAGTAGTAGTAGTAGTGGTAGTAGTAGTGGTAGTAGTAGTAGTAGTAGTAGTAGTGGTAATAGTAGTAGTAGTAGTGGTAGTAGTAGTGGTAGTAGTAGTGGTAGTAGTGGTAGTAGTAGTAGTAGTAGTAGTAGTGGTAATAGTAGTGGTAGTAGTGGTAGTAGTAGTGGTAGTAGTAGTGGTAGTAGTAGTAGTAGTAGTAGTAGTGGTAATAGTAGTGGTAGTAGTAGTGGTAGTAGTAGTGGTAGTAGTAGTAGTGGTGGTAGTAGTAGTAGTAGTGGTAGTAGTAGTAGTAGTAGTAGTAGTAGTGGTAATAGTAGTGGTAGTAGTGGTAGTAGTAGTGGTAGTAGTAGTGGTAGTAGTGGTAGTAGTAGTGGTAGTAGTAGTAGTAGTAGTAATAGCAGTGGTAGTAGTGGTAGTAGTAGTAGTAGTAGTAGTAGTAGTGGTAGTAGTAGTAGTAGTGGTAGTAGTAGTAGTGGTAGTAGTAGTAGTGGTAGTAGTAGTGGTAGTAGTAGTAGTAGTAGTAGTGGTAGTAGTAGTAGTAGTAGTAGTAGTAGTAGTAATAAAGTATGGTACTACTGAATGTAGAGGAGAGCAACGGACACAATCCCATCACACTAGTATAAATCCAATACCAATACCATTCCCTTACAACTGCCACAGACAGCCCAGTCTCACCATTCCCACTTCTCGATGAAGTATCCCCAGTCTCTCTTCGTCTCGCTCACAGCGTATCCCGCTGTCTTCACAAACTCCTTCGCCACTGGACAGGCTTCCTTCACCAAGCCCAGCCCCCAGGTTGTGATTGGGCGACGCTGGATGGCGTAGGCTGCAAACAGTGCTGAAGCCACACTTCCTAAAAACCCAGTTGGATGAGTGTGGGTCATTCTTCCCGTCTCCACAGCAACAGCCACCAGTGACGGCAGCTGCTCAGGCCGAGGGTATCTAGAACAATGTGAGTTGGAAAAGTTGTACATAAAGAAAATACGTATGCTGTACAGGAACACGTTCATATCCGCCCTCACCTCAAACCAATGCACATCGCCCTCATAGCAGCTCCACAGCCTCCACTCCTCTTGTTATAAGGTACTCTGTAGCCACCTGGAGAGCCTGGCTTTAACTTATATGTAGCTGTGGATAAGAGGTTAGGATTAGGGATTAGGGGCTGTACTAATAATATTTGATATTGATATTTAATATTGCTGCAAATATAAAACTACAATAAAGGAACTAGCTAGACGTAGCTAGAGCTACATGAGAATTCGACTGATTTAATGATTAATGTTTATGTTATAGACGCATGTTATTTAATTACAGCACTGCCATAAGCAGCCCTGCCAAGATGGTGGCATTAAACTTAACACCAGACACAATATTACTGTGGGATGCTTTGGATATCGGTATACTTGTTAGAATTAGTGATGACAAGCAAATCCTTCATGAATCCTAATGTTTTACCATCGATTGTAGCGCCTCCTGGTGCCCTCCCAGTCATGTCCTTCATCCCAACCACATAACGTGAGGCGACTTCATGCAGGAGCTCCTCGCCTTCCTTTCCTACACGACAGCAACAAAACAAGATCAGCTTCTTTTGCAGTGAAATTAGTTCCATGACCAGCTGGTTGGGAACAGGCACCTGTTGCTAAAGCTTCAGCAGTGGCCAGGTGGAGGACAGTGTCGTCGCTAACTGGCCAGTCGGGCCACCTAACCTGGAGGTTCTTCAGTCCTCCGAGCTCCTGCACGGCCTGCAAAACAAAAAAAACAATCAATTCTGTCCTCAAGCCGAATCAACTGACTGTATCAGATTCCTTCAAGTCCCAAGGAATCTGTGTAGCCCTGTCACACTAGCAAACTCTCATCATCATCATCATCATATCCATGTGCCATCTGCCCACAAGTTCCAGAAGCTAACAGTCCTGTCAACCAACCTACAGCATTCTGTACTTGTAGCCATTAACATTAAAGTATTAGTAATTTATCTCGCTTGGGACACAATGAATATCCCAAATTTTAGATTAGGCCACTGTTATAATAGAATATTTCTCTCAGTATTATGCTAACAAGATCACAAGCTTATGTTCTACTTAAGCTTTAAATCAGTTGAAGCTTTTAGCCTAGGAATTCTTGTCACCTCTAGTCATTAGTAATTCCATTCCTACACCAACCTGGTGGATGGCTGGCCCAGAATAGTCGAACTCCCACCTGAAGCCAACAGCATCTCCGACTCCACTTAGCAGCATGCCAGCCTTGTAGTGCTCAAGAGTAACGGGTCTGGACGAGGAAAGCATGAGGATTAGTACATTAACCCCATTGACTGTACTATAAGGTTTGGGAATGTATTGCAGTCATAACGTTCACATGAAGCGTGAAGCCATTATGGAGATTTAACCCTTCTTGGCTCCGTGAGAGGTGGAGGCTAACAAGCATTGCTGGGATTTGAATGTGAATTTGAATTTGTCCAAAGAAGTCATTTCTGGGTTCTATGTAGGTATCAGGGTTAGGGTTGTAAAAGCGTGGAAAAAATTTCCTAGAACTTTCCAGTAAATTACTGGTAACTTTCCATAGGAACTTTAGCTCAGGAACTTTGGAAATGTTCCAAAATGTAAACGTTCCATGGGAATTTTGGGAACTTTGTGAAATTATGGGAATTTATTGGCATTAATAGGAAACATTGGATAATTTAAAGGAACTATATCATACACTATACTCAATGTACCATTTTTTGTCCACAGCAGAAGTGAGGGCATCACGATACAAATAAGTAAGTAAGTAAGTAAGAATTTATTTATAAAGCACTCTAAACACAACCGGAGTTGACCAAAGTGCTGTACATAAAATCAATCCTCAGGACACGCAGGGTAAAAACAATAAACAAATAAAATACGTAACGACAGTAACACATAAAAGGAGTTTAAAAGAAAAACAAAAGAAAGAAAACAGCACCTCACATCACTACAGTCTCCTGTTATTCAAAAGCAAGTTTGTAAAAGTATGTTTTTAGACCTGACTTAGACAGAAGAGGCTTAGTGAATATCGGGTGGAAGACTGTTCCAAAGTCTCGGAGCATAAACCCCAAATGCACGATCACCTTTCAGTTTCAGCCGAGCACTGAGAACAGTCAGCAGGTTCTGTGATGATGATCTAAGAGAACGTTGAGAGGTTGAGGGTGTTAGCAGGTCTGTAATATAAGAGGGGGTGATCTTATTTAGTGCCTTAAAAACAAATAACAGCACTTTAAACTGTATTCTGTACTGGACAGGTAGCCAATGTAGAGAAGCGAGCACTGGAGTGATGTGATCTCTTTTCTTAGTGCTAGTCAATAATCTGGCAGCAGAATTCTGGACTAGTTGTAGACGTTGCAATAGAGACTGATTAATCCCTATATATATATATATATATATATATATATATATATATATATATATATATATATATATATATATATATATATATATATATATATATATATATATAACCAATTACAATGATCAAGTCTGGAAGAAATGAAGGCATGAATAACTTTCTCCAGGTCAGAGAAACAGAGAAAAGGCTTTAGCTTTGTAATGTTTCTCAGCTGGAAGAAACTATTCCTTACCACAGAGTTGATTTGTTTATCAAATCTGAGATCTGAGTCAAAAACAACACCAAGATTTCTCACAGAGGACTTGACACATGAAGACAGACAACCCAGGTTGTTAGAAACATTGTTAAGGAGATGTTGAGCACCAAAAACAATGACCTCTGTCTTGCTTACATTCAGCTGAAGAAAACTGACAGCCATCCATCTCTTAATATCCTCTAAACAATTTAAGAGGGACATTAATGAGCCATGGTCAATAATCTTTCAATCAAAAGAATGCAACTCTTATTGGCTTCCTGTAGAACTTCTGCTGCTTCTTCATTAATTGTTTGAGGAGGGGGGACGTGGGACGTGGGACGTAGGACAGAGCCATTTGAATTTGCTGCTTAAGATCAGCAAAAAGGTACTGGGCATCTGACAAGATGGCATCATCCCTCTCGATCTTGGTAAAGGCTGCTGCTATGGGTTTGAGGATTGTGAGGCTTCCAGTTAATCTTTCCCAAAACACATCATCCACGATAATTCTCTTCACATCACGTTCTATGCCTGCAGTCTGACCTGTGCCTGTGCCTGAGGGGCAGCTTTGCTACTCAACTGTTTTGGTATCTTATCTAATTATTTTAGCCAAGATCATGCGTCAGTCATTTTTCACCAACTATAGTTAAGTTTCTCACCTTTAGCTTTGAATATTCCCATTTTATTCCCATTCATTCCTGTTAATTCCCATAACTACCTGTTAATTCCTGTTAATGCCCATGGTAAATTTCCCAACTTCCCCGAATTTGTGGCTTCATTATCTGGCAGCCTGATGGATGAATCTGGGTTTGGAGGATGAATCCAGGAAACGCTATCTACTGGAATGTGTAGTGCCGACAGGATAGTAAGGTGAAGGAGGGGATAGTGGGAGGTCTGTGGCTGTTTCCAGGGTTTGGGCTTAGACCCTTAGTTCCAGTGAAGGATGATGTTAAGGCTACAGCACACAAAGACATTTTACACATTTATATGCTTCCAATATGTAGCAGCAGTTTGGGGAAGAGCCCCCCAGCACGACTATGTCCCTGTACACAAAGCTAGACCTGGTCTTAGGAGTTTAGTGAGGAGGAACTCAGAGTCCTGACTTCAAATGAGGTTTAAGAGGCATAAAACGCTAAACAACACTCAAAATAACACTGTTTAGATCTTACTCATATAGTTACCTAATACTAATAGGCCAGACACTAAGTTAGAATGACAGTGAATGAACTAGCCAACACTGAAAGAGGCCTTCAGAGCTGTGTGCTGTGGTTAGTTCCTCCTCTAACACACTTATTTAGGCCACAAGAACTTCCTGGCAACGAGCTGCCAAGTGAAATCAGTTTTATGAGCCTTCCGAACATAGAAATAGTGCCATCCAGCTCGACGTACTCCAGGGAAACACGTCTTTAGTGCCAAACAAGTTTCAAAAGGAGGAACCTACATGTGGCCTAGCGCTCACGATCCTGTTATGGTGCTGCTAACGCTGCTTACCCGCCCATGTTGAGAATCCTCGCGGGGCTGCTGTGATGTTTTCCAGATGCAGTAATGTTGGGTACGTGTTCACAGAGTTGAATAACCTCTACTTTTTACAGGCCTATACAAGAGAACAGTACGGCAGTGACTCCAGTAGCTCAGCACAAAGTTGTGTTCTCCCCCACAGGATTTCCCCCTCGTCAGTGTACAGTTACGCCTAACAAAATGGTTCCTGGCAACACAGCAGCCAGAGGCTGAACAATCCCACCCACCTCCCCTTACAAAAAAAAAGTTTATTTAAGTGCACCATTAGTTTACTTCTTTTAAACTAAAAGGAAGTGAGTATGCTTTCAGTTTGCCTTTTATGTACTTCTCAGTGATATACTAAACACAGTTATACTTAAGTATGCTGGGGTTATACTAACAAGTATAGAACAGTCTATGTATATTTGGTCTACTAAGTATATTTGTGTTTACTAAAACACATCCAGTAGAATATTTATTTAAAATTTGATTTATAAAGATTTATAAAGATATAAATATGTTTATAATCTGAGTGTGTCTTATTTATTTTCTGTGTGTCCACTGGTGAGTAAGTAAATGTTGTTAAAATTCTATTTTAAGTAGAAAAAACCTTAAACCTAGTCATATACTTTAAAGTACAACAATAATATAAGCAGTAAATTATAAGTATTATGTTAAGTTCACTTAAAGAAAACTTACAAGCTAGTAAACTAACAGTAAACCCTTAAGTTTACTTTTAGTGTAGTTACAGTACAAAAGCTGTAAACTAGTTGTATACTTGGTTTACTACTCTTACACTAAAGTGTACTTAAAAGTACACTTTTAAAAACTAGAAAGTGGCCAATTTAGTCCCAAGACGTATTAAAATAGTACATATACAAGTGTACTATTAGTACAATGACATTAGTATAGTAACTACATAAAGTTAACTTTAAGTATACTTATTTTCTGTAAGGGTCCCCCCAACACACACACACAAACATGCTCACACAGCATATCCTGTAACGGTTTTGCCAGACAAAACAATGCACTGCTTGGCTGCGAATCAGGTCTGAACTGCATTACTTCTTATCCTGCTCGGTGGCCTCGCACCTACTAATGTTCCTTCATTCCTACATACAGACCAAATCCAATAATGATCCCAACACTATCTTAGTGATTTAGATACGAATGTATATGGGTGACTCTTTAATTAGGGTAACTTTTACATCCCTAGCTTATAAATTTGTGTTAAAATTACTTTATTACAAAACAAACATTTTAGCTATTAAAAAGATAATTCCTTTCATCACCAAAAAAATGACACAACAAAATAATTATGATTTCCATTTTTTATAATAATTTAAACACCAATATTTTGCTACCTTGTCTCCAACCCAGACTTTAAAACCTCTGGGCCCCAATAAAATACTAAAAAGTGATCAATTTATGAAAAAGATCACAATAAGAGTTTCATAAAAACTTAAAAAGAAACTAAATGTACTGTGTACTTTCATATTTGTACCTATACATATTTGTGAGCAATATATCATCACCCACAACATTATTGTCATTACCGCAACAGTGTATGACTTCTGCAGGGAACTATTTAAAGGTAGCATTTGTTTATGTTGTAACCATGGAAACAAAGACTCACAAAGGAGCACATGACAGCCATGAGTGAAGAGTGACATGTTAATGTGTGTAAATGGGAGTAACTGAATCGTGTATTGCTCCTGATCATAGAGTACATTTATTAGTCATTACCGTTTACATCAGTACCACAGTACTTTACAAATAAACATTATATTTACACATTATTTATTTATTTATTTATAACTAAACATTACATTTACACATTTATTTATTTATAACTAAACATTATATTTACACATTATTTATTTCTTTATTTATTTATTTATAACAAAACATTACATTTACACAGTATTTATTTATTTATAAGTAAACCTTACATTTACACATTATTTATTTATTTACAACTAAACATTACATTTACACATTATTTATTTATTTATAACTAACCATTACATTTACACTTTATTTATTTATTTACAACTAAACATTACATTTACACATTATTTATTTATTTATAACTAACCATTATATTTACACATTATTTATTTATTTACAACTAACCATTACATTTACACATTATTTATTTATTTACAACTAAACATTACATTTACACATTATTTATTTATTTAAAACTAAACATTACATTTACACATTATTTATTTATTTATAACTAACCATTATATTTACACATTATTTATTTATTTACAACTAACCATTACATTTACACATTATTTATTTATTTACAACTAAACATTACATTTACACATTATTTATTTATTTAAAACTAAACATTACATTTACACATTATTTATTTATTTACAACTAAACATTACATTTACACATTATTTATTTATTTAAAACTAAACATTACATTTACACATTATTTATTTATTTATTTAAAACTAAACATTACATTTACACATTATTTATTTATTTACAACTAAACATTACATTTACACCTTATTTATTTATTTACAACTAAACATTACGTTTACACAATATTTATTTATTTATTTATGTGTATTTAAAGTGCAGCTTGTACTGGCTGTTAACTAGCTTTAGCTAATCCATGGCCTAGCTAGCTTTTTTCTTAAAAAAGTGAAAATTGTCATTACCGCAACACGACATTACCAACACATAACCTGTTGAGATGGTAATGACATTTGTTGATGGTAGTGACAGGTTTTCAATTTCACCATCAGTATCTTTTAAATGATGTAGAAATTAAATAGAATGAAGTTTAACAGTGTGATTTTATAATGAAATTCAAGTGAAATGCATTACTTTATAAAACTAAACATTACAAAAGATCAGAAGAGCAGAAGAGCCCGCAATTGAAGAATCACCCATAAACCAGTGCAGAACAAACCATGGAGAACTCCTCTGCTAGGGCTCTAAGGTCGTGTGAAGTATGCAGACTCACAGTTGAGGTCAGAGGCAGCGTTAGAAGCTTCCATGTATGTGACGTAAGGATTTTTTTTAAAACAGAAACTGCACCAACGGGATTTAGGCAGAGGCTGCTGGTCTGTGATAGTCAGGACTTGCTGCTGTTTGGTTCTGCCCTTGTTTTAATTGCTGGGTCTTAGTCAGGATAAGGTTGTAACATGTTTTTAGTTCTATGACACGTTTAAAGACACTCCCAGGCTAGAACTATCTACCCTATGTAAGGAGTGGCTAAGTGAGTCACTGCTAGTAGAGTGTGGTGTGTAGAGTGTTTGGGTGCATCTGAAATTGCCTACTAGTCAGTATGTACTAAATTATATCAGTACGTGCTGCTGGAGTGGTAGACTAGTAGGTAATTTCAGTAGGAGAGTTTAAGTACCACACAATCTCAGACGTACTACTTCCACCATATTACCAGCATCCTGTAACACAAGACGTCAGACCACCACCGTAAAAGTCCTGCTGTTCATTTAAAAGCTTGTTTACTGACAGATTTAAACTTTTTGCGACACTGAAAATCTGTGTTTTTGTCTGATTATGTATCAGACGGTGTGGAGCTGTAGATCAGAGAAGATTAAACGGGAGGAAGTTAATCATTGTTTATCTCAGCAGTAGCGCTAACTCCTGTAGCAACAGTTCACTAGCCGTAGCTACGTACACACAGCCGACGTTCAGCTTTACACCGTTTATTTACTCCACTTTGAGTTTGTGTCTCAAAACCTAGTGAGTGTGTAAGTAGGCTGTCTAGGTAGTGAGTGTGTAAGTATCAGTGTTCTCTCCTCATCTCTCCTCATAAAACAGATTACTGAGACGCTCTAGTTAGAGAGAGACTGCGTCACGGCTTGTTCCCCCCACTGCAGCACGCCACCGGTGGTTTAGATGGTTGCTAAGCTACCGGCTGGCATCCAAAACAATAGCCCGAGGCTTAAAAATTTGCTAGCATAAATGCTAATGTCTGGAGTATAAAGTGTAAATGGTGAAGGACTCGTTACAGAGTTGATAATAAAATACTGTTCTGTGTGATTATATGACCAGAAACACATTAAAACTCCAGAGAGAATCAAAATAACTCACATTTTAAAACCACTTCACTGCTCCTAGATTAGCCTGCGCTGCATCATGGGATTGTCTTAGCGGCTGAGGAAGAGTTCCATGCTTTCTTAAAATCAGGTCTAAATAAGGTTCTCAGTAGCAGCATGTTTAAGGTATGTAAGAATTGGGACAGTCTACATGTCGGGAGCGCATACTATGATGTAAAATGCTGCCTATGTAGGAGATCAGTAGGTTTTGAGACACACCCGTAGTGTGCTGTGTTCGCCTACATAAAATGGCTGCTGATTCAGGAGGTCATCCGGGTACCGTTCACTACTACTCAATACCTACGGAGTATTTGGACATACTAGCCGCGCTCGCCTACTGATTTACTACTGAGTATTCAGACATACTAGCCGCGCTCGCCTACTGATTTACTACTGAGTATTCAGACATACTAGCCGCGCTCGCCTACTGATTTACTACTGAGTATTCAGACATACTAGCCGCGCTCGCCTACTGATTTACTACTGAGTATTCAGACATACTAGCCACGCCTGTCTACTGATTTACTACTGAGTATTCAGACATACTAGCCACGCCTTTCTACTGATTTACTACTGAGTATTCAGACATACTAGCCACGCTCACCTACTGATTTACTACTGAGTATTCAGACATACTAGCCGCGCTCACCTACTGATTTACTACTGAGTATTCAGACATACTAGCCGCGCTCGCCTACTGATTTACTACTGAGTATTCAGACATACTAGCCGCGCTCGCCTACTGATTTACTACTGAGTATTCAGACATACTAGCCGCGCTCGCCTACTGATTTACTACTGAGTATTCAGACATACTAGCCGCGCTCGCCTACTGATTCACTACTGAGTAGTAGGCAAGTCGGACGCACCCTCTGTCTTCTACTGTAGTGGATGTATAGATTTCTGGTGTAACAGGGTATTTGTATTGCTGTGACTGAAGTGTATATTGGCACTTTGGTCTAAGTGTTCATACTGCACACAGGTTGTGTAGTGGCTAAAGATACCTGACCGTAGGTAAAAAGATAGTGTAGTAATAAATTAGGTAATGTGCAAGAAAAAAACAGGTATCAGCAGATACATGACAGTACTGGGATGTTTATTAAAAAATAAATAAATGTGCAAAGATTGTATTTAAGTAAATGTTAAATAGGGTTAAATACTGTCCAGGAGTGCAAATGTACAGGACATACAGTAAAGTGTCAATAGTGTCTATGAGTGCTGACATAAGATGTCCAGTAAAGTGTCAATAGTGTCTATGAGTGCTGACATAAGATGTCCAGTAAAGTGTCAATAGTGTCTATGAGTGCTGACATAAGATGTCTAGTAAAGTGTCAATAGTGTCTATGAGTGCTGACATAAGATGTCCAGTAGTGTCGATAGTGTCTATGAGTGCTGACATAAGATGTCCAGTAGTGTCGATAGTGTCTATGAGTGCTGACATACGATGTCCAGTAAAGTGTCAATAGTGTCTATGAGTGCTGACATAAAATGTCCAGTAAAGTGTCAATAGTGTCTGAGTGCTGACATAAGATGTCCAGTAAAGTGTCAATAGTGTCTATGAGTACTGAGATAAGATGTCCAGTAAAGTGTCAATAGTGTCTATGAGTGCTGACATAAGATGTCCAGTAAAGTGTCAATAGTGTCTATGAGTGCTGACATAAGATGTCCAGTAAAGTGTCAATAGTGTCTATAAGTGCTGACATAAGATGTCCAGTAAAGTGCCAATAGTAGTGTCTATGAGTGCTGACATAAGATGTCTAGTAAAGTGTCAATAGTGTCTATGAGTGCTGAGATAAGATGTCTAGTAAAGTGTCAATAGTGTCTATGAGTGCTGAGATAAGATGTCTAGTAAAGTGTCAATAGTGTCTATGAGTGCTGAGATAAGATGTCTAGTAAAGTGTCAATAGTGTCTATGAGTGCTGAGATAAGATGTCCAGTAAAGTGTCAATAGTGTCTATGAGTGCTGAGATAAGATGACCAGTAGTGTCAATAGTGTCTATGAGTGCTGAGATAAGATGTCTAGTAAAGTGTCAATAGTGTCTATGAGTGCTGAGATAAGATGTCTAGTAAAGTGTCAATAGTGTCTATGAGTGCTGAGATAAGATGTCCAGTAAAGTGTCAATAGTGTCTATGAGTGCTGACATAAGATGTCCAGTAAAGTGTCAATAGTAGTGTCTATGAGTGCTGACATAAGATGTCTAGTAAAGTGTCAATAGTGTCTATGAGTGCTGAGATAAGATGTCTAGTAAAGTATCAATAGTGTCTATGAGTGCTGAGATAAGATGTCCAGTAAAGTGTCAATAGTGTCTATGAGTGCTGACATAAGATGTCCAGTAAAGTGTCAATAGTGTCTATGAGTACTGAGATAAGATGTCCAGTAAAGTGTCAATAGTGTCTATGAGTGCTGACATAAGATGTCCAGTAAAGTGTCAATAGTAGTGTCTATGAGTGCTGACATAAGATGTCTAGTAAAGTGTCAATAGTGTCTATGAGTGCTGAGATAAGATGTCTAGTAAAGTATCAATAGTGTCTATGAGTGCTGAGATAAGATGTCCAGTAAAGTGTCAATAGTGTCTATGAGTGCTGACATAAGATGTCCAGTAAAGTGTCAATAGTGTCTATGAGTGCTGACATAAGATGTCCAGTAAAGTGTCGATAGTGTCTATGAGTGCTGACATAAGGTGTCCAGTAAAGTGTCAATAGTGTCTATGAGTGCTGACATAAGATGTCCAGTAAAGTGTCAATAGTGTCTATGAGTGCTGACATAAGATGTCCAGTAAAGTGTCAATAGTGTCTATGAATGCTGACATAAGATGTCCAGTAAAGTGTCAATAGTGTCTATGAGTGCTGACATAAGATGTCTAGTAAAGTGTCAATAGTGTCTATGAGTGCTGACATAAGATGTCCAGTAAAGTGTCAATAGTGTCTATGAGTGCTGAGATAAGATGTCCAGTAAAGTGTCAATGGTGTCTATGAGTGCTGACATAAGATGTCCAGTAAAGTGTCAATAGTGTCTATGAGTGCTGACATAAGATGTCCAGTAAAGTGTCAATAGTGTCTATGAGTGCTGAGATAAGATGTCCAGTAAAGTGTCAATGGTGTCTATGAGTGCTGAGATAAGATGACCAGTAAAGTGTCGATAGTGTCTATGAGTGCTGACATAAGATGTAATGTGATTACAGTACAAATAAAAATAAACTGTAATGTGAATTAAGGGACTTGTTCCTCATCTGTCCTCCTTCCTCTTCCGGCTCCACTGGGAGGAGTTAAAGAGTCTGATGGCTCTCGGGACAAAGGATCTCCTGAGTCTGTCTGTAGAGCAGCTCTGTGACAGGAACCTACCACTGAACTTGCTCCTTTGTTCCATGAACAGAAAAGAACAAACAGATGATGTAAATGTTTGTGGCAGAAAGCAACAGTAGTTTACACTGAAATCCAAGATGGAGGCTGTTGCAACAAGTGAAATGAGATGCAGACTACAGTAGAACAATGTGAAATCCAATACACACATTGCTTTTCCAGAGGAACACATCTCTTTTCCTATCTCTCGGCCATTTACAGTAAGGAATTCAATACAAATCACAGTGAAATTAAATCAACACAGAGCAGTACTGCTTTCCACTGTGTGGTGCTTCAAGCATATATGACTTACACTGAAAAAAATAGTTGAAACAGCCCAGCCAACATATCTATGTGGCCTGCCACACTGGTGTAGGTACAGGGGTGGGGGGTGTGGGGGGACGTGTCCCACCCAATATCAGAAATAAGTAGTTTTGTCCCACCCAAAAATGAAACCACAGAAAAGCAGAAACTGTTTAAAATCTTTTATTTTAAAGCATGTTTAGGCAGCCTTCGCAATTTACGCGCTGTGTTTGTTGTTGAAACGGGCTCTGGTTGTTAGGTGGTCTGAGTCTTTCACTTTGTTAAGGCTTGTGTTGAGGTGCCTGTTCAGAAATATCATGCAGTCTCGCCTCGTTGGAGAGTCAACTAGTTTGCGCCAGCTTTAAACGCGAGGTCAGTGATGAGAGCAATGAATAGCAACAATGACCATATATACAGCAATAAAAAGGCTTTAGTATAGTGTGTTGTTATGGTAACAGACTAGGAGGGTTTGGGTTAGCTAACATTTATATTAACTTTAGTCAGAAAGCAGAAACGTAAAGTTACATTACTCTCTGGTCACACCCCCAAACTGCAGACTGCTACTACACTACATACGTAAAAAATAAAATATAATATAAAAAAAAAATGAATAAATAAAATATAATAAAATAATATATATATAAGACGCCATGGTTAGAAGTGCTGTCAGTAGTACAGTATATAATGTTCCAGAGGGCGCTGTTTGGGACACAGCCTTACTGTCTAACATTAATGTTAGTCTCGTCTAGTCAGGAAACCTTAACATACATTTATTTATCATTTCATTTCAGCATTATACTCCAAAGAAAATAAATATATTTTTTAGTTATATGTGTATATAATCCAGACATTGTATGTATAATTTAAAAGTTTTCTGACAGCAGTACCATGTAATGTGTGTATCTAGTTTAGTTTGTAAAGTGATCTTTAACTGGATTTATCTAATAATAAACAGACGTACAGATAATGTTATATTTTGTTTATTTATTTACATTTTACCGTAATTCCATACATGTTTTTCTACGTCACTACACATACAGTGATTTACTACCTTACCTACAGTGGAGTCAGCTCATAGGTAATATTTTAGGGGATAGGGTGGGCTTTGATTCATAGTAGCAAATGTGCCCCACCCATGTCACACCCGCTCCTACGCCCTTGGGCTGCCTATTTGGTCCTATTTGGGGCCCATAAAGATCTGTTCATTAGCTCCATATATGTGTGTTTGCTCATGTGGGCCATGAATTGGGCCAAAGTGGCCCACTGGCCCCTCCGTCAAAACAGAAATAATTGGAACCCTGCTGGGACCACAAATGTAGCCTGAAGGCTCATTTATACTCCCTCAATGGAAATGTCTGTGTGGGTTTGAAGGGATATAACCGTCACTGCCCACATACTTCTCTGCGTCAGCTCCGTTGACATGGTTGCTGAGCAGATAGATAGATAAATAGATAGATACTTTATTGATCCCGAAGGAAATTTAGCTTCCAGTAGAGGGCAGTATGGAGTAAATCAAACATGGCGGCAGTGGAGGAGCTCGTAGTTCTGTATTTATTTCTAAGCAACTCGCCCAACCAATCTTCAAAAAGTCTCGCCGTTTCTTCTTCGACGTGTTCGTATGGAAGTGGTGGCATCTTGCACCGCCCCCCATGGTCTGCAGCGGTATTGCTCCGTCCCGTATCAGTAAGCTTTCCGAGAACGTGCAAATTACACACGAAATGAACACAGAGTATGGACAGAATAAGCTCCATGCGTATTTGTATTTGACGTTGAGTATAAATGAGCCTTAACAGGGGCCCACAACTGTAGCCCAACTGGGGCTCAAAGTTATAACCCACTGGGGCCCAATGGTATAACCCAACTGGGACCTACTGGTGAACATATATCACCAATCAAAAATGTAAATGTTGGCTGGGAGTGGATACATGTGGTAAACGTGCATTAATAAAGAGCAAAAGATCCTCTGCATTGATTCCACGTCGTTTGGCGGCTCAACAGAAAAACTATAGATGTAAGTTTAGATTGAAAAAACAAACTTAAATAAAACCCACCAAAGCAATCAGCTCACAGCTGTACTACATTTCACCATGTGCTGCTCTAAACTCGGACTGAAATGCAGTGCAGTCATAGCATTTCAGACTGAGCAGCACGGAATTTGTACCATGAAATTCAATCACTGTCCAATCACAGTGCTCCACCGAATTTGGGGCATGCCACAAGATGGCACACTCTATCACACCATCACCATGTCAGTGTCACTGCAGTGCTGAGAATGACCCATCACCCATACAATACCTGCTCTGTGGGGGTCCTGATCATTAAAGAACAGAGTAATAAAGTATACAGAGAATCAGATGAACTACAGTCTGTAAGTGTAGCTCCTATACGGTCAGTGGAGCTGATAAAATAGATTAGTTTACATGCACAATGTATGAGTGCTGATTTTAGATCTGATTTTAATATTATTTACTTTGTATTGTAACCTTGTATTGTATTGTATTGTAATCTTGAGATTTTTATTTAGTTTGGAAATCGATCACGTTCACTCTTGGTAGTATATTAATTCTGTTTTAAACAGTGACTCCATTAGCCAGTTTCAAATGATTTGGCGTATCCTTTTTCAGGACGTCATGTTCATCCACGTGTGACAGTTTGTAAAGTTTCTCTGCGCTGTTCTCCAGTCGGTCCCGGTACTCCAGGTGGCTGTAGTTACACAGTGGAACTCCCTCTGTTCCGTACAGCAACCCCCAACAGCAGCAGGCGATCACTGCAGTACTGTCACTGTCTCCTGTAGACACAGCAGACAGACATCAACACCATTCACCTGCTCACTGCTATAGATCCTCCACTCCTGCATCCTCCAGAGATTCTAACTGACAGCCCTCTCTGGACACCATCCTGTATGTGTTCTGCTGTGTCTTACATCTACCACCCTATACGGTTTCCACCATGTTCTAGATCTACCATCCTGTATGTGTTCTGCTGTGTCCTACATCTACCACCCTATACGGTTTCCACCATGTTCTAGATCTACCATCCTGTATGTGTTCTGCTGTGTCCTACATCTACCACCCTATACGGTTTCCACCATGTTCTAGATCTACCATCCTGTATGTGTTCTGCTGTGTCCTACATCTACCACCCTATACGGTTTCCACCATGTTCTAGATCTACCATCCTGTATGTGTTCCACCACGTTCTAGATCTACCATCCTGTATGTGTTCCACCATGTTCTATATCTACTATCCTGTGTGTGTTCCACCATGTTCTGTATCTACCATCCTGTATGTGTTCCACCATGTTCTGTATCTACCATCCTGTATGTGTTCCACCATGTTCTATATCTACTATCCTGTGTGTGTTCCAATGGGTTCCATATCTACTATCCTGTGTGTGTTCCAATGGGTTCCATATCTACTATCCAATATTTGATCCACCATGTTCTATATCTTCCATCCTGTATGTGTTCCACTGTGTTCTATATCTACCATCTTGTATGTATTCCACCATGTTCTATATCTACCATCTTGTATGTATTCCACCATGTTCTATATCTATTACCCTGTTGGTGTTCCACCATGTTCTATATCTATTACCCTGTTGGTGTTCCACCATGTTCTATATCTACTATCCTGTGTGTGTTTCACTATGTTCTATATCTACTATCCTGTATATGTTCCACCATGTTCCACATACAGTAGATATATTATATATATATATAGAGAGAGAGAGAGAGAGAGAGAGAATATATCTATATCTACTGTATGTGGAATAGAGAGATAGATATATTGGATATCTACTATCCAATATTTGTTCCACCATGTTCTATAACTACCATCCTGTATGTGCTCCACTTGCTGATAAGACCTATTATTCATAGTGACTTAATAATACTTCAAACCCATGTGTTCCGCCATGTTCTATATCTAATATTAATGTATGGGTTCCAACGTGTTCTATATCTACTATTCAATATTTGTTCCACTATGTTCTATATCTACTATCCTGTATATGTTCCACCATGTTCTATAACTAGCATCCTGTATGTGTTTCACTGTATTCTATATCTACCATCCTCTATATGTGTCACCATGTTCTATATCTACTGTCCTGTATGTGTTCCACCATGATCTATATCTACCATCCTCTTCATGTGTCATCATGTTGTATATCTACAATCCTGTATGTGTTCCACCATATTCTAGATCTACCGTCCTGTATGTGCTCCACTTGCTGATAAGACCTATTATTCATAGTGACTTCATAGTCCTTCAAACCCATGTATACCACACCTGTACCAGTGGCTAGGCGTTGTCTTTACTGTCATTTATAAGCTTGGATTTACTGATCATACTGGTTCATACTGGATTTTATGACAGTAATATTCTCCACCCAGAGAACATGGGAAGCAAGTTTAACTGCTGACCTCCATGAAATGCCACTCGGTTCATTAGCTCCTCCCAGTCTGAGCCCGCCCCCAGAAGGGCATCCAGGGCTATCATTGGTGCATCATGGCCACTGCTTCCTCCCCATCCACTCCAACTGAAAGTTTTATAAGCCTTGTCTCGCTCAGCTGGCCCGTACTCGTCAGGCCAGATCACTGACCCAGTTTCAGATAACAAACCTCTCAATTCAAGATACCTGCGAGAAGAACAAAGGGGAAATGTTTATTCATACATGTCCAAATGTTTGTGGACATCTGCTTATCCACTGTATAAATTGTATTTATATGGATTTTGCATTCAACTAGCAGCCATTGTAGGCGTCCCTTGTTGGATAGTTGTGGATAACAATAATGTTGGATAATGTTGTCGTGGGCTGAAGCATAGTGGTCCAGTCTTGTGACCGGAAGGTCACTGGTTCGATCCCCCGACCAACAGCACACGACTTAAGTGCCCTTGAAGCCATGATCCAGAAACACTGCCGTCTTTTCTGGGCCAAAGCTCGTTAAAGTGGACCGAGAAAACTGTTCTGTGGTCAGATCTTTGTCGGCAGGTCTTTGTCCCGTTCACACTACATGACTGATTGTGCTGTATTCAATAGTCTTTCAGTTGTCGTGGCTTTCACACTACATGACTGATCGGTGACACGGGGTCACCAATTACACGACTTTCACCCCAGAGAACCGCCCACACATCTGGCTGCTGTCCAAAAACAATTTTTTGTCACAAGAAAACACACGAAAACTAAACTCTCGTTAGAACTAAATGCATTTGAGAACTAGTGACACCACGTAGAACATGCAATATTTCCAAAATATGGAAATGGAGTGGAAAATAAGGTGAACTAGGCATTGCAAGCCTGCATCTCTGATGTTGTGGGGCTGCATTAGTGTCTACAGTGTGAGCAGCTTACACTTCTGGAAAAGCTCTATCAACGATGGACAGTATATAGAGATTAAATCCAGACAGCTCCCATCCAGACAGCTCCTATCCAGACAGCGTCTCTTTCAGGGAAGGCCTTGCATACTTCAGCAAGACAGCTGCCTGCAGTCCAGACCTTCGTCATGAAATGAAAAATTCGGGATCCAGGACTGTTGAGCAGCTACAATCCCACATCAGACAAGAAGGGGACAACATTCATCTTTCAAAACTCCAGCAATTGGTCTCCTTACTTCCCAGATGTTTATAGACTGATGTTAAAAGAAGAGTTTATGCTACACAATGGTAGACATGGCCCCGTCCCAACCTTCTTAAGATGTGTTCTACGATCTATTGTGAATAAAAGAATCTATGAAATTGGCAAATTCCTGTGTTACCTCCCACAAGGTCCATTTCCCCATTCCCATCCGAGACATAGGCCATTCTCACCATTCCCACTTCTCGGTGAAGTATCCCCAGTCTCTCTTCGTCTCGCTCACAGCGTATCCCGCCGTGCTCACAAACTCCTTCGCCACTGGACAGGCTTCCTTCACCAAGCCCAGCCCCCAGGTTGTGATTGGGCGACGCTGGATGGCGTAGGCCGCAAACAGTGCTGAAGCCACGCTTCCTAAAAACCCAGTCGGATGAGTGTGGGTCATTCTTCCAGTCTCCACAGCAACAGCCACCAGTGACGACAGCTGCTCAGGCCGAGGGTATCTAGAACAATGTGAGTTGGAAAAGTTGTACATAAAGAAAATACGTATGCTGTACAGGAACACGTTCATATCCGCCCTCACCTCAAACCAATGCACATCGCCCTCATAGCAGCTCCACAGCCTCCACTCCTCTTGTTATAAGGTACTCTGTAGCCACCTGGAGAGCCTGGCTTTAACTTATATGTAGCTGTGGATAAGAGGTTAGGATTAGGGATTAGGGGCTGTACTAATAATATTTGATATTGATATTTAATATTGCTGCAAATATAAAACTACAATAAAGGAACTAGCTAGACGTAGCTAGAGCTACATGAGAATTCGACTGATTTAATGATTAATGTTTATGTTATAGACGCATGTTATTTACTTACAGCACTGCCATAAACAGCCCTGCCAAGATGGTGGCATTAAACTTAACACCAGACACAATATTACTGTGGGATGCTTTGGATATCGGTATACTTGTTAGAATTAGTGATGACAAGCAAATCCTTCATGAATCCTAATGTTTTACCATCGATTGTAACGCCTCCTGGTGCCCTCCCAGTCATGTCCTTCATCCCAACCACATAACGTGAGGCCACTTCATGCAGGAGCTCCTCGCCTTCCTTTCCTACACGACAGCAACAAAACCAGATCAGCTTCTTTTGCAGTGAAATTAGTTCCATGACCAGCTGGTTGGGAACAGGCACCTGTTGCTAAAGCTTCAGCAGTGGCCAGGTGGAGGACAGTGTCGTCGCTAACTGGCCAGTCGGGCCGCCTAACCTGGAGGTTCTTCAGTCCTCCGAGCTCCTGCACGGCCTAGCGAACAAAAAATAAAGTCATATGAAACAAGTGTGTCCTGTAGATGAATCAGTTGATTCCTATTATCAATAGATTCAGATTGCTTTAGCACAACATGAGTCAGACTAGCTGAGGCTAGTTTTAAAGAAAAGCTGACATTTTTGAGAATAGCAAAGTCAGCTGTAGCCACAAAGATGATACCACTATTAGTTTGGGCTGATCTTTCTGTGTTGATCATTCAGCATTCAGAACGCTTAGTTACCATTTAGTACTGTGAAAGTGTGGAGGTGTGTCCATAGAGCCAACACCACCGTCCAGGTGGTCCTACAGATGCTCAATTGGGTTCAAGTCTGGGGGAATTGGGGGTCCAGGGTAGTATTTGGAAGTCTTGGTCATGTTCTTCCAAAGCAATGTGGGAAATTTCCAGGAAAGACAATCAGTGTGTATGGATGTACGCAATCTGGATATGGATTTGTACCCAAATCGGTTGAGAGTGCCATCCACATGGATGATGGGGTCATAAAAATGCCATGAAAACGTTCCCCAGCCCAATATCTCCAGTTCATGCTATCCTTCATTCCTTTGTCCTGGTCATGTGGTTAACATCTCTAGCCGCTATGATAATGGAATATTCCTCCCAGTATTTTGAAGCGAACATCTCAACATGCTTACTTGTAAGCCATCTTTTTCTTTAGCTTTTCTTTAGAAAAAGGACATTTACCGTTAATCACTAATAATTTCACCTACCTTGTGGATGTCTGGGCCAGAAAATGTGAACTCCCACATGAAGCCAACAGCATCGCCCACACCGCTTAGCAACATCCCGGCCTTGTAGTGCTCAAGAGTAGCATGTCTGGACCAAGAAACCAAACAAAGTGCATTAGTATATGCTAGACTTGTTATAGCCAGTAACTTCATTAGAAGGTTCAGGAACTTCTTACAGCAGTCGCCACCATAATGTTCATGCAGTGCTAACAAGCATCGCTGTGGATTGCAAGCAGTATTGCTGCAGTTCAATGCAGAAGAGCAGCATCGGCTGATTTTTATTTATAATATAAAACACTCTCCGGTCATTTCCCAGAATACATCACTTCAGTGACGAGTTAACAGTGATTATCAGACTCGCTCTAGTGGTTGGATCAGCTTCCAGGTACCAAGAGTTTTTACTGAACCTGGAAAATCTGCTTTTAGCTACAGTAACTACAGGAAACACTAAAACTCAGCTCACTTAGCTCATCATTTACAACCTTTATTATCTAACCACCTTCAGACAGCCTGTACCAGTTTTACTTAATTTTGTGCTTTATTTTTCTTTATTATTTATTTATTTTATTATTTTGTTTGCTTTAATTATTTCTGTATTATTTTGTTATTTTATTTTTATTATTATATCTTGTTTTTTCTCTTAAATTTCTTTTGAACTATTTTACTTTTTTATTATTTGTAATCTCTTACTCTCTTTTTATCTTCATTTCTTACTAGTTAACTTAACTTTTATCTACTTTTATTATTACTACAATAAATAATAATTACTATTATTATTATTTATATTTTTATATATTTACTTTTTTTTTTCGTTTAATGTATATTAGCTACTTTCTTCTCAGTAGTTTTAATTTATAATGATTACATTTTGTAACTTAATAATAACTTAACCCTGTTGTTACTAGAAGTGTAAGAAAATATTGAAATATCGAAAATCGGGATATTATATTTTGTGCTACTGTGCTGATTCTCAAACAATTCTCAAATACAGTATCGATACACAAATTCCTGGGAGACAGTAAATCTTTATGTGTTGTGTTTAAACCTCTGACCACTAGATGGCAGTGTTGTAATCCATTTCCAGCTCCACTCTTTGGGGCAGTCGTGGCCTGAAGGATAGGGATCCAGTCTTGTGACCGGATAAATGTTAATGTTTGCAATGTAATTAGTTGACAGTACCATCACAGTAGTCACATACAGACATACAGTAATATCACATTAGGCGGATAATAAAACAGCAAAAAGTTACAGAGATCAGAAACACATAACCGTGTTACATCAAGCCTTACACACCTAAAAGCCTTTATCTGATCAATAAGTGTATGTTCACCAATAAGAACAGCAGATCTGATTAGAACAGATGTAAATAATCATACATACAATACAAAGTAACATGAATATGTTATTGTGAGAGAAGTAGATCAGATCTTGATCCAGTTTGAAGAACAAAGTTAGGTTCCAGATTTCTCCTGGACGCCCCAGACATTGTATGAATGTGTTCAGTTCCTTCAGCAGCAAATCTTGATTTATCTTAATGAAGTACTGAGCAGTCAAAGCAGGTATTAGATGAGAACTGATAATAATACTGGGTTGTTTAGGAGAAGCTTGGAAAGGGTTAAATACACACACTGACGTATGGAAAACACTACTTACTCTATTAATACTGTTTGAATACTTTAATTTGTTACTAAATCCAGTGTGATGTCTTACCCCACATAGTAACGTATCTGCTGATAGGGCATCTATATATATATATATATATATATATATATATATATATATATATATATATATATATATATATATATATATACACACACACTACAACTCAAAAGTTTAGGATCACTTTAGAATTTCATTTCATGCTATTTTCATGCAATTCACGAACAATATTGTCCATTTCACAATGAATGTAAGTGTATCAGATGATTTTTAAAGAATAAAAACGTTTGTATTAAAGTCTATTTTTGTTTAGAGGCTTATTTTACATACAGTTCTATTATCAGTAATTCTCAGTCCTCTGTCTAAATCTCCTGGTACGACCACCAATCCAAGTTAAGGATGTTATTGGACTAATTGGTTGTTAGGACACTCTTGCTCAATTGTGATCACAGCTGAAAAACATTCTACTAATAAGTGAGTATAAAAGGGAACAACATTCTAGGTTAGTTTAGTATCTGAAGCATCAGCAGTTGATGGTTTGCTGACCGACTCACAATGACCAGAAAGAAACAACTTTCTTTAGAGACCCGTCAGTTCATTGTTGTGTTAAGGAAGAAGATACTCCATTAAAAACAAGAACATTTCACTGTGATCCGGTAGTGTGTGTGTATATATATATATATAATGTGTGTGTGTGTGTGTGGGTGTGCCAAAGCAGCGCAGTGCAGCATGATCATCACTGCTCTAGTAAACGCCCTGCTGTAAACAGCTATATCCATGACATGGATATATAGTCATACTGCCCAGCCCTACATTTACAGGTTCACTACTCAGTTCCAACTCTCGGTTTTCTCAGTTTATATGCCATCCAGTGTGAATTACTCTGGATAAACCGTTATGTAGTGCAAAGCAAGTTACAGAACAGAGATCTGGACCAGCAGTCACAGTCCTAAAGGTGCTGTTAAATGTGCTTACCCGCCCATGTTGAGAATCCCCACTGGGTTGCCACTTAATAATCCAGGACACAGATGAATGCTCCCACTATTCTGTTCCTCAGCAGTCCTGTAACACAGCAGCCTCTTAGATCACAAGGCATGTGACTGTTTGACCAGACAAAACAATGATCCTCTGTTTCACTGACTCACCTCCTCACCCTCTGCTCGGCTGTTGAAGGATCTATTGACTTCCCATCTTGCTACGCACTTTAACAGGGCAGGACTCCTGTAGGCCTGGCAACATTGTTTACATGAGAGTCCATTTTCCTGGAAAAAATACTGGGAATGTACACACAGGGGCGCCAAATCCCACCCTGATAAAACAGCACTGTCTTTCTCTGATAGAAAGAGTGCCTAGAGGTTCTGAAGGAGGCAGAACATGTTGCAGATATGAGGCAGCAGCCGTTTTATCAGCTGAGACGGGCTCATTTAGTCTGACCGAGCGGATGCCATCGCTCATTAGGGGTCTCGAAGGAACTCGGGGCTATTCGCCACTAAACCCAGCCAAGAACTCTGCAAGTGGCAGGAATTACACTCAAATGTGAAACGTCCAGTGCAGTTTGACTGATGGTTTGGTCAATACACAGTTATTATGTATTTATTTATTTATTTATTTTTTAATTCAGGGTCTGTTAACCCTCCTCAGCCAACCAACCATTCAATACGTTAACCCACAACACCCAGCCCTGGACAGGTAACACACACACACACACACACACACACACACACACACACATATGTTTGTCTTACTATATTAGTGAGGCCATCTATAGGTTTCTATTGATCTTTGTTGTCCTATAATTAAATAATACTACACCTAAACCTAAACCTAACCCTAACCTTAACCTCAGTACCCTAAAGACAAATTTGCTCTATTATATTTTTTAAAAAACTAGATTTTTTTGGAGAAAATGACATGTCCTAAAGTGAGGAGCAGCAAAATGTCCTCACTTTACCAAAAAACTGTACTATAACTGTACTATACGAGTGAGGACGTGTGGTCCTCACAACTACACCTGTACAAGAACATACACACACAATTCAGAACTCATACTGTTGCAGGTGGGCAATAAATCAGCGTCAACCAACCCCTGGTGTCCATTATTGATAAGGGCGGGTGAACACCATGTAAGTAGAAGGGTCTCACATGCATAGTTTAGAAGTATCTACGTCTCTGTGGAATCACTGCTTATGCTGGATGCACACAAAAAAGAATCTTAAATTGTTTGTCCTATTGTTTTTATTTAGGATTGTATCACAGACATTCTAATAGTGAACAGCTATAGCACCCATCCCCGTGTAACGTCTCACCCCAAACCAATGTTCCCATATAGCTGCTATCCCACAAACTCCTTCCCCACCGGACGCGCTTCCTTCACTAAGCCCAGCCCTCAGGTTGTGATTGGATGATGCTGGATGGCGTAGGCCAGGGGTATTTATTAGAGTCAGTAAGGTCCAGTTAGAGGAGATCTCCTCAGGCCGGTCCGAACCATCATCATCTCTAACGTGTGTTCTGATTCAGTGGTGTATCCTGTTTACTGAAGTAGTCTAGTATCAGCATCTTATACCATCAGCTACTGAAACACCAACACACCACACATACCGTTCAGTATATTTCAGTATATTTACTGTTTAAATTCTGAACTGAATTAATGCTTTTTCAAAACTTTAAGTAAAAACAAGAGCTACATTTAAAATGTTTTTTTTTAAAAAGTGGTAATTTATAATAAAAAAAGGGAAATAAAATGTTAACTGAGCTTCACATCTTAACAGTTTATCTCTCTCTTGAGTTCCTCCACACTTTCTCTTGTTCAGTAAGAGAAGAGAGCTCTTGGTTGTCCAGCCAGGACTTTAAACCTGGGCTAAAACTGTGTTAGAACCATTCTCACACGCATATAAGATATCTGGAACGTTCTGTGTGGAGTGTGTATGTTCTCCCCGTGCTTGAGTGGGTTTCCTCCGGGTGCTCAGGTTTCCTCCCACACGTCTACACAGGCCGAGTGTATCTGGAACAATATTCCACACGCCAAGACAAAGCCCAGGAGATTATTCATGAAGAAAATATGCATGCCGTACAGGAACACGTTAATCTCCGCCCTCACCTCAAGCCAAAGCACATCGCCCTCATAGCAGCTCCACATCCTCCACTCCTCTTGTTATAAGCTATCTGAAGAGCCTGGCTTTAACATGGATGCACCTCTGGAGAGGAAGCAGCACATAGGTGACATAGCGTTATGGTTATGGGGAATGTTTTCGTGGCATTCTTTGAGATTAATGCCGGTAGCATCTTCATCCCATCCACATAATGTGCTGCCACTTAATGCAGGAGCTTCTCACCACCCTATACGAAAGCAACCTTGAGCTGCGGGAATGCCCAGCTGGTCTGGAAAGGAAACCTGTTGCTAGAGTTTCAGTGGTGGCAAGGTGGAGGACAGCTAACTGGCCAGTCCGGCAGCCTAACCCGTCGGTTCTTCAGTCGTCCAAGCTTCTTTACGGCCTATAACATAAAAATTGTTCTCAATCTGAATCAACAGACTGTATCAGATTCCTTCATGTCCCAAAACATCAGTGTACGGCTCTCGCACTAGCAGACCATAAACCTAGGGTGCGTCCGGAGTCGCGTACCCAAACAGTATGTACTCAGGTGGAGCTAGCGCACTCTACCTGCCCGTTAAAGCAGTGCGCTCTTTCAGTGTGTGAGCGTTACGCCCTGTAACGTCAGACCACCAACGCTATTCATTTGAAGCCCTGTTTACTGGCGGGTTTACATCCTGTTTGTGACACTGTTTTGTATGTTTGTCTGAATATTAAACCTGGTGTCTAGCTGTAGCTCGGAGATGACCAATCAGGAGGAATTTAGTCATTGTTTACCTCAGCAGTAGCGCTAACTCTTGTAGCGGCAGTTTACTAGCCGTAGCTACGTACACACAGCCGACGTTCAGCTTTACACCACCCGTTTTCCTCCGCTTTGAATTCATCCATGACTCCAGTGGAATCATGGGAGAGGACAGTGTGCTAGGGCTGCATACATCCGGGGACTTTTCTTGTACTGCTCGATGAATACTACGTATTCGGACACCCTAGTCACTCTCGCGTACTGCTTTTGCGTACTGTTCAGTATGGAAGTACGTGAGTTCGGACGCACCCCTAGTCTGTTTATCAAAAACAAGATGTCATCATCATCATCAATGATCCTACAGTAGTCTTCATTTTTAGCATCTAGCATTAAAATATGAGTAAAGTATTTGGCATTGAATATCATATCCATATACCCTTCTCCTGTTAATAGAATACTCCTCTCTCCCTGTACACAAAGCCAGCTCCATAAAGACGTGGAGTTTGGTGTGGAGGAACTCCAGTGGCCTGCACCGAGCCCTGACCTTAAGGCAGCTTTTAGAGGTATTCAGCTCCAACATGTGATCTAGCAGTCTGCTTACCCGCCCATGTTGAGGATCCACGCAGGGCTGCTGCCATGTTCTCCAGATCCAGGACATCAGCTTTGCAGGCCTATGCAAGAGATCAGTACGGTGACTCCAGTAGCTTAGCATAAGGTTCCGTTCTCCTCCACAGGATAGGGCACGTTATCTCTCCTTGTCAGTGTGTAGTTACGCCTAACAAAATAGTCCCAGGCTACACAGCAGCTGGACGTTTAACAATCCAACAAGACACCCACCCCTTTTCTGTTCCTCACCAGTCCTTTAACACCAGGGCGCTAGGTCACATGACTTCCTGTGACTGCTTTGCAGGATAAAACAATGTGCTGCTGCTGTTGCTTGGCTGTACGGTGGATCCACTGGATCAGGTCTGATCTGCATTGCTTCTTATCCAGCTCGCTGGTTTAACAGTTTCACAACTACTTATGTTCAGTTTATGCATACAGACCAGATCCAGAGAATAGAAGTGACTGTATAAACTAGAGAGACCATGTAGGTCCCTCAGCTATCTTTATTGTTCCAGCACCCCAAACGTTCTTCAGTGAATGATAAAATTGATCTAGAGCCAAATCACATGCATACAGAATACAAGGATTTGGGAAAATATATTAATTATAATTATAATTATAATTATAGCATTGCAGGCTTTCTGTTTTATGGGCTGGTGTAAACCAGGTTACAATGAACTACATGCGAGTTTTTGTGGATAGATCTTACCAGTATAAAGCCACTTTTCCACTGGCCGCACCACACTGGTACCAGATACGTTGTTTTCCACTGCAGACAGAGTATTCCCTGAACGTAGCAGGTCATCATAGTGATGTTGCATGAAACTTCCAAGATATGGAGACAATTCAGATGACGAGACGGCTCAATAGTGGTGCAAGAGGGTCCTCCAACCAATGATATTTCTCTCCAACCAGTCAGCAGCGTTTTTAAGTAACTGTTTAATATGTGGACATTTTCATATGTAGTGCTGTGACTGGAGTGTAGGTTCGCCCATTTGCCCATCAAGTGTGGGGCCACGGTCAGAACAGAAGTAACTGTAGCCCTGCTGGCACCACAGTAGTAGCCTAACTGGGTCCCATGACTGTGAGCCGAATGATGCCCACAATGGCTGCCTAACCGTGCCCAACAATGGAAAGCCCCCTGGGGCCCACAACTGCAGCCCAATGTTATAACCCAACCCATGTACCCTCAATCAAAAAGCTACTACAAGCCCACATAGACAGTTTGTGGATCCCTGCTTATCCACTGTTTCTTCTAAAATCAATTGTATTATGGAGGTTGGGTGTTGGATAATCAGTTGGATAATTAGTTCAGGATCGTAAAGCCCACTCCAACTCCTCTTAGAGGTACTGAATGGAAACTCATCTCTCTGGAGAATCTCTCCAGCCCTTAACTGGAGGGCTTTATACCCCTCTAGCTGATGTTCTGCATAAAGCATGATGAAGTACAGCTTGAGCACCGCTGCCTCAGAGTCCCGTAAAGATTATAGGAGCTGTACGTGCTCATATAGAAACTGATTAGAAATCGTCTGGATACATGTGAACATGCGATGTATATAGTAATTCAGCACTATTACTATTACTTAAGTACTTTTTTTTGGTATCTGTACTTTACTTGAGTATTTCTGTTACCTAATGCTTTTTACTTTTACTCACTACATTTCAAAAGAAAATCTGTACTTTTAACTCACTACATTTTGAAAACAGACTCGTTACTTTAGTTTCAATGATCTTTTATCTCCTTACTTATGTATTTTTTAATCCGGAAGTTCTATTCAGGTTCCCAATGAAGCCCAAATCATAATCCTACTGGATGTGAAAGGGGGGCTGTGATTGGCTACTTTGACAGCTTTCAGGCCTCAGCAGTGAGCGCTCAGAAAAGAAAACAAACAAACAAACAAGACACCTCCCGGCAAATTAGATGCCTATTGTGTCTCCCAAAGAAGCAAGCGCTCATAGCAAAGATTTGAGTTTCTCAAAAGAATTATTTTTAAAGAAATACTTTTACTTTTATACTTTAAGTACATTTGGGAGCATGTACTTTTATACTTTTATTTGTGTCAAAAAATGTACTTATACTTCAACTTTTACTTGAGTATTTTTTTTACTAGATTACTAGTATTTTTACTTAAGTAAGGAACTCGTGTACTTCTGCCACCTCTGTATATATATATTATATTATATGTTATAGAAAAGTCTTATTTGAGCATGACAGCTCCAAAAATCACTTGGATTTAAACCCTTTTATATTAACTTACATGGAAAGGTTTTTGTCCTCTCCTGTAAAGTTACTATTTTGGAATCACTTGTTTTTCTTTGGACAGCGAATAAATACATATACGTTGTTTGAATGGTGCATAGCGAAAACAGCCGACACACCCATCTCTGTGTTACCTCCAATATGGTTGTCGTAAATTCTCTTCTGTAGCGATGCTCTGGTGATGCATTTAAGAATTCTTGCCTTTAAGAATTTGACTGACTTTGCTTGAAAGTATAAGTTTATTATACAAAGAAAGTACAGCATCATTTCTAACATCGTCTGGTGTCTAATCTTCCGATGTCAGAGGGAGGCTTCTGGCCGGATGTGAAGTTCCTCTCAGGTTCACAGTAGAATCTGTTCTTCTTATACTCCGGTGGTTATGCGAACATGGTACAGATTATTTTTGGTACCTATGTACAAGGAACAAAGAAGCTAGAGGCTCATCTCATATGAGACCTTAACCTTGACCTGGGTCTATTCCTAAAAACACTCTACATACGTTACCTAGTGGTGTTAAACATTCCAGCTACCTTATTTAGCTGGGATAAACAGAATCCAAGATCCAATCCAATCTCATCACCTTCAGAACAGCCGTCATTTTCCAGACATACCACACTGTAAAATGTATTTCTTTCTTATAATATATAGCCAATTAATAAACATTTTTCCATTCATATCCCACTGCCACATATAGCTCATCCTCACCATTCCCACTTCTCAGTGAAACGTCCCCAGTCTCTTTCCGTCTCGCTCACAGTGTATCATCCCCCAACTCCAGCAATTGATTGGGGGTTAAGTGTATTGCCCAAGGCCACTTCAGTCATGTCCTGTTGTTTCAAGGGATTGAACTGGCGACCTTCCTGTCAGAAGGCTGGTTCCCCAACTCCCAGCCCACGATTGTCCCCTAACCATCTGTTCGAAAACATACTTTACTGATTGATGTGTTAATTGGATCAGTTGAGGTTATCGCTACAGCAATGGATCACAGCAATTCACTACCCAGTGGTATGAACTACTCCTAGTCTGCGCCAAATTGGAAATACTAGTAGCACCAGTCTTCAAAAGCTGCTGTGTCCCAGTTGGCATGTCTAACACTTGAAATCCCATGATGTTATCATTAGAGGTGTAAAGTAACAAAGTACAAATACTTTGTTACCTTACATAAGTATTCTTTACTGGAGTAAAGAATACTGACTTTTTCAGCTGACTTTTTACTTCTACTCCTTACATTTACACTCCATTATCAGTACTTTCTACTCCTTACATTTACACTCCATTATCAGTACTTTATACTCCTTATATTTACACTCCATTATCAGTACTTTCTACTCCTTACATTTACACTCCATTATCAGTACTTTCTACTCCTCACATTTACACTCCATTATCAGTACTTTCTACTCCTTACATTTACACTCCATTATCAGTACTTTCTACTCCTTACATTTACACTCCATTATCAGTACTTTCTACTCCTTACATTTACACTCCATTATCAGTACTTTCTACTCCTTACATTTACACTCCATTATCAGTACTTTCTACTCCTTACATTTACACTCCATTATCAGTACTTTCTACTCCTTACATTTACACTCCATTATCAGTACTTTCTACTCCTTACATTTACACTCCATTATCTGTACTTTCTACTCCTTACATTTACACTCCATTATCAGTACTTTCTACTCCTCACATTTACACTCCATTATCTGTACTTTCTACTCCTTACATTTACACTCCATTATCAGTACTTTCTACTTCTTACATTTACACTCCATTATCAGTACTTTCTACTCCTTACATTTACACTCCATTATCAGTACTTCCCACTTCTTACATTTACACTCCATTATCAGTAAATTCTACTCCTTACATTTACACTCCATTATCAGTACTTTCCACTTCTTACATTGACACTTCATTATCAGTACTTTCCACTTCTTACATTTACACTCCATTATCAGTACTTTCTACTCTTTACATTTACACTCCATTATCAGTACTTTCTACTCCTTACATTTTAAACATAGTCTCGTTACTCCTATTTCATTTCAGCTTGTTTTCATTAATGTACATTTACATTCCAGTAAAGATTATTGATAACATGCCTTTGAAGTTTGACTTACAATACTTATAGACGAATAGTCATCATATCTTCTGCTCCATGAAACACATGTTAATGTTCAGTAGTAACAGATATGCTTCTTTAATATATTTACATTGTACTAAACTACATTCATGTTCAATGGGCGTATATGCAGCTGAAACAGGAAGCCTAGCGCATCCCAAATTTATCAACATTGACATTTTAATATAACATTATAGTCATTATGGCTTTTAGAAGAATGGGGTTTTGGGGAGGTGGGCTAGAGCACTATAGACCCCTGTGGTGCAGCCTAAGCTTTTGTCCTCAAAAAATTTATTTTTCCTAACATTACTTTTACTTTTATACTTTAAGTAGTTCTGAAAGCAGTACTTTTACTGGAATAAAAATCTTGAGTTGATACTTCAACTTCTGCAGAAGTATTTTTAAACCCTAGTATCTATACTTCTACCTGAGTAATGAATGGGAATACATCTGACACCTTTGGTTATCTAACAGAGATGGAGGGTGCTAGTTATCTTGTTAAAGCATGTTAGTGTTAGTGCAAAAGTCTTACACACCTGAGCTGATAGTTTAAAAGTCTTTATCTGATCAATAAGTGTTTGTTCACCAGTAAGAACAGCAGATCTGATTAGAACAGATGTAAATAATCATACAAACAATACAAAGAAGTGAGAAGTAGATCAGATCTTGAGCTCCAGTTTGAAGAACAAAGTTAGGTTCCAGATTTCTCCTGGACGCCCCAGACATTGTATGTATGTGTTCAGTTCCTTCAGCAGCAATCTTGATTTAGCTTAATGAAGTACTGAGCAGTCAAAGCAGGTATTAGATGAGAACTGATAATAATACTGGGTTGTTTAGGAGAAGCTTGGAAAGAGTTAAATAAACACACTGACGTATGTAAAAGCTCTACTTACTCTATTAATACTCTTTAATATTTAATAATAAAGTGTTTTGCTGAGCAAATAAAAGCTTCCTGTCTGCTTTTTCTGTATAATGATGTCCTCAAGTGGCGAAAACTGCACACTACTGTAATAAGTATGAAGCTAATTATGCTAATAGAGCACTTATTTAAATGCTTATAACTGTGAACTGACGTAAGATGTGAAAATGTGATGCATACATAAAATATGCCTGAGACTCAGTTCATGCAATTTGTAACATTATGTTCTGCTGATCCCACCATATATATATATATATATATATATATATATATATAAATCTGGAATGCGTGAGAAGATGCCCCGCTCACCCCTGCTGCATCAGCGCAGTGCAGTATGATCATCGTTGTTCAGATAAACACTCAGACCTGCTGTGAATAGCCTGGATCTGTTCTCTCTGTGGTCTCCCAGTGGTATCCGAACACAGCCACCCACTCACCGTCACAAAGCAGCTGTTAAGGATCTACCATACCCGACCTGCACCCACCCCTCGTCGCAGGTACAGAGGAGCTGTATACATCTTACGTCTCCCACTCACAGAACCCACTCTGCTGGCTGTGCTTGTGGCTGTGTGATATTAGCTGGCTGAGCTGCTACAGAGCTTCTGATTTATTAATAACTCAGCGCCAGTTTAACGGAAAATCCAACATACCTTTCCTGCAAGACAGGCTTCACACTGGAGCTACGAAACAACATTCAGGTTATTAAAGAAACGTGATGTGACTTTACACGACTCTCAAAATACACGTTTATGAAGAAGGTAATAGAGTAGACATGGATGAGTCTACACAAAACCAGATTTTAGCTGGATTTAAAAACATACTAAGATAACATTAGTCTTCGGTCTGAGCTTCCGCCAACTGAACTGATGATGTTATTTACAGTGGTGGTGGTGATAGAGTTTACAGTGGTGATGATGGTGTTTACAGTGGTGGTGATGGTGTTTACAGTGATGGTGATGTTATTTACAGTGGTGGTGATGATGGTTACAGTGGTGGTGATGATGGTTACAGTGGTGGTGATGTTATTTACAGTGGTGGTGATGTTTACAGTGGTGGTGATGTTATTTACAGTGGTGGTGATGTTATTTACAGTGGTGGTGATGTTATTTACAGTGATGGTGATGTTTACAGTGGTGATGATGGTGTTTACAGTGGTGGTGATGGTGTTTACAGTGGTGGTGATGGTGTTTACAGTGGTGGTGATGTTTACAGTGGTGATGATGGTGTTTACAGTGGTGGTGATGTTATTTACAGTGGTGGTGATGATGGTTACAGTGATGGTGATGGTGTTAACAGTGGTGGTGATGTTATTTACAGTGGTGGTGATGATGGTTACAGTGATGGTGATGGTGTTAACAGTGGTGGTGATGTTATTTACAGTGGTGGTGATGATGGTTACAGTGATAGTGATGTTTACAGTGATGGTGATGGTATTTGCAGTGATGGTGATGGTGTTTACAGTGATGGTGATAGTATTTACAGTGATGGTGATGGTGTTTACAGTGGTGGTGATGGTGTTTACAGTGGTGGTGATGGTATTTTTTAGTGGTGATGATATTTACAGTGGTGGTGATGGTGTTTACAGTGATGGTGATGATGTTTACAGTGGTAGTGATGGTGTTTACAGTGATGGTGATGATGTTTACAGTGATAGTGATGGTGTTTACAGTGATGGTGATGGTGTTTACAGTGATGGTGATGATGTTTACAGTGATGGTGATGATATTTACAGTGGTTACAGTGGATTAGCATGCTTCTGGTATGTACACAGGCCGACTCTAGTTGGGACCTGTTTAGAGAGAGACAGCTGAGCTCCAGCACAAAACGAAAGAAGCAGCATTCAGACCCCAAACAAGTCTTGGCTGGTCGATTGCATTTGGAGTCAGAGTGTGTGTGTGCGCGTTTGTGTGTATTGGGAGGCGTGTGTGTGTGTGTTGGGAGGCGTGTGTGTGTATTAGGAGGCGTGTGTGTGTGTGTTGGGAGGCATGTGTGTGTGTGTGTTGGGAGGCGTGTGTGTGTTGGGAGGCGTGTGTGTGTGTGTTGGGGGGACGGGGTGTTAACATTTTTGATATATTACTGAAATTTTGCATTATGTTCTTAATTTGTTCACATTAAATTGGATGATATATACACATATACACGCACTACTGAACAGACACACTAGGGGGAAGTGAAACAGTCATACATACATACACACTACTGAACAGACACACTAGAGGGCAGTGAAACACCCACATATACACACACTACTGAACAGACACACTAGGGGGCAGTGAAACAGTCACATATACGCACACACTACTGAACAGACACACTAGGGGGCAGTGAAACAGTCACATATACACACACACTAGTGAACATACACACTAGGGGGCAGTAAAACACCCACATATAAACACACACTAGTGAACATACAGACTAGGGGGCAGTGAAACACCCACTACTGAACATACACACTAGGGGGCAGTGAAACACCCACATATACACACACTACTGAACAGACACACTAGGGGGCAGTGAGCACATGTGTCTGGAGCGGTGGGCAGCCCTATCCACGAGGCCCGGGGAGCAGTTGGGGGTTAGGTGCCTAGCTCAAGGGCACTTCAGTAGTGGCCTGCCGGTCCTAAGGATCGAACCGGCGACCTTCCGGTCACAACCTTCAGGCCACGACTGCCCGAATCATGGCAGAAGTGGAATCTAATCTAGTCAAGTCAAGTCAAGTCAAGTGGGTTTTATTGTCATTTCAACTACATACAGAGTACACAGTGAAACGAAACAACGTTCCTCCAGGACCATGGAGCACCATAGACAGTGCATACAAGACACAAGTGCAACACAAACAAACAAGTGCGGACAGACAACACAACACAACACAGTACAGACAGAACACAACACAGTACAGACAGAGAATAATAAATAATTGCTGGTAGTGTGCAAATTGTGCAATGTGTAATAAATAGAGTCCAGTGAGGTAGTAGAGTTATTAGTGCAATGCTTTGTGCAAAAATGCTTCCCTTTTTTATCTGGGGTAAATGGTTGGAGAGAGAGAGAGAGAGAGAGAGAGAGAGAGAGGGAGAGTACATGTACCAGAAAGATATCAGTTCAGACGTTGAGTTGTGTTGAGAAGTCTGATGGCTTGGGTGAAGAAGCTGTTGCAGAGTCTGGTCGTGTTGGACCGGACGCTGCGGTACCTTCTTCCTGATGGCAGGAGGGAGAACAGTCTGTGTGAAGGGTGGATGGGGTCATCCACAATGCTGGTTGCTTTGCGGATGCAGCGGGTGGTGTAAATGTCCTAGACGGAGGGGAGAGAGACTCCGATGATCCTCTCAGCTGTCCTCACAACGCGTTGGAGGGACTTGCGGTCAGAGGCTGTGCAGGTCCCAAACCAGGCAGTGATGCAGCTGCTTAGGATGCTCTCTATGGTTCCCCTATAGAAGAGGGTGAGGATGGGTGGAGGGAGACGGGCCTTTCTCAGCTTCCGGAGGAAGTAGAGACGCCGCTGGGCTTTCTTGGCTGTAGAGCTGGTGTTCAGGGACCAGGTGAGGTTCTCCACTAGGTGGACACCAAGGAACTTGGTGCTCTTAACGATCTCCACAGAGGAGCCGTTGATGTTAAGCGGAGAGTGGACCGGTCTTGATTTCCTGAAGTCAACAACCATTTCCTTGGTCTTCTCTACATTCCAGTGAAGGTTGTTGACTGTACACCAGTCTGTCAGCTGCTGTACCTCCTCCCTGTATGCTGACTCGTCGCCTTTGCTGATGAGACCCAGCACAGTTGTATCATCGGCGAACTTTATGATGCTGTTAGAACTGTGTTTCGCAACACAGTCATGAGTTAGCAGGGTGAACTCAGTACACTGCCCTGGGGTGCCCCAGTGTTCATGGTGATGGTGCTGGAGCTGCTGTTCCCGAACCGGACTAACTGGGGCCTCCCTGTCAGGAAGTCCAGGATCCAGTTGCACAGGGGGGTGTTGAGGCCCAGCAGGCTTAACTTCCTAGTGAGATTCTGTGGTGATGGTGTTGAATGCTGAACTGAAGTCTATGAACAGCATTCTGACGTAGGTGTCCTTCTTCTCCAGGTGGGTAAGGGAGAGATGAAGGGTGGTAGTGATGGCATCGTCCGTGGAGCGGTTGGGACGATATGCAAATTGCAGGGGGTCCAATGAAGAGGGCAGTTGGGTTTTGATGTTCCTCATGACTAGCCTCTCGAAGCACTTCATGATGATGGGCGTGAGAGCTACGGGACGGTAGTCATTGAGGCAGGACACCGTGGACTTCTTCGGCACGGGGATGATGGCGGTGGTCTTGAGGCACGTTGGGACAGTGGAGCTGCGCAGGGAGACGTTGAAGATGTCTGTGAGAACATCTGTCAACTGGTCTGCACACTCTCTGAGCACTCTGCCAGGGATGTTGTCTGGTCCTGCAGCTTTCCGTGGGTTGACTCTGCGCAGAGTTTTCCTCACGTCCACTGCAGTCAGGCACAGCGCCTGCTCGTCTGGATTGGATGTGATCCTGCTCACCAACGTGTTGTTCTGTGCCTCAAACCGTGCATAAAAGTCATCAAATACCATGATCAAGAAAATTTCCCCAAATACCATGATATTTCTTTCTTTCTGACATCTGTTAATTTGGAACTGATAAAAAACAACAATCAGCGCTGCGTTTAAGAAGAACTCTATCAAAGCTGTTAATACCATGATTTTGTTTCAGTATTTGTACAGTATGTTGTACTAAATTCAGTTTAACAGGAACAATTTTGCTTTATAATGTAGTTGATCAGTGGAAGAACTGATAATACACACAATATGTTCAGAAAAGCTTATACTTCATTGTGACATGTGACATTATTCGATATGTCATATAAACAATATATACGTCATATTGCTCGACCACAGCCTTACACTACTGAAAAATACATTTAAGACATCAGACATGAAAGCTTCTCAAAGTATTGCGATATTGGATTTGTCTCATATCGCCCAGCCCTAAGCTACAACATCTTTATGCCAGGGTATTAATAATAATAATAATAATAATAGCGATAGCAATAATAAAAATCTTTATTTATAGCGCATGTTTCATACCAGTGGCAGCTCAGAGTGCTTTACAGGCAATTAATAAGCCAGAAACCCAGATCAGATTTACAAGTACTCGGTAGATGTGGAGTTTTAATGAAGCGCTGAGTTACAGAGAGACGTGTTTAAACATGTATTAAAAGTGACTCTGAGCTCGACTGTCTAATTAAAGCTGAACTGAGCTCCACAGTTTAGAAGCAGAAGAGCTGAAAGAGACTCTCCAGGTTCTCTGTATGTTACTGCAGGTGTTTGTACAGAAGGTCAGTATCTGCAGATCTAAGATCAGCAGCTGGAACATAAACAGAGAGAGACGTTCCGTGATGTAAGTAGGTTCTAGATTATTCAGAGCTTTATAGACGAGTGTAGGCCAGATATGTGTGTACATATGGACGAACGCTGTGGAGCAGTTTAATTGTGCTTGTGTATTCCTCAGACGCTGTACAGTGTATTTGCTCCTTCTTGCACACTCATTTAATAACCCCCACAAATTTCCTAGCTGAGCTGGCAACGTAAGCATGGGTTACTCTGGGGGAACACTTCTGTAGTGCAAAGCAAGTTACAGAAAAGAGATCTGGACCTGTAGTTACAGTCCAAATGGTGCCATTAAAGGGAACCCTTGTAACACTTGTAAGTCTTAATATGGTGGAATGACTCTAAAATGTTAAGACATGTTGTAAAAATTCACAAAAGTATCAGATTTATTTATAAATTAACACTTTTATTCTAAATATTTAACATATGGACGCAGCCATTATTTCTGACGCGCAGTGCCTGCTGGGTAGATGATGTCAGATGGTTTCAGGTCTAAACTGGACTGTGGTGTGAAGGAGTGAATGTTAGTTACTAATCTAGCTTAAAGAAAACCATGTACATTGTGTTGTTGATGTAGTTTCAGTGAAAGGCAGTGTGAAGACTGATATTAGTCTAAACAGCTTCACAAACATAAACAAGGAGAATAGTTAGTGAAGCAGCGTGTGGACCGACACAGCTACTCAAAGACCCCCGCTCTGCTCTCCTCACTTCAGTCTGGATGAGTTTGAGTGGTTCAGTAGACCACCACTGGTGAGAGACTTGACGGAGGCTGTTGGTTTTAAGCGTAGACTAAAACACAATGCAGTGCCACAGTTTCCCCACACAGGAAGTCCAAAAGCTCCAGATTCTGGAGAACCGCGAGAAGAACCGTGAACGTGAACATGTGCTGGATTCTCTCCTGAGAACGTTTAGCGTTAGCGTCAGCTGCTTCTCCTCGTTTGTGGATCCTGAAGGTGAAAGTCCAGTCTTAGTAGTGAACATACTACTTCACTAATAAAGGAGTGTGAAGCTCAGAGACACTCCCGTTCAGTGTATCTAGCTGTTTACTGAGCGTGAATGTTTCCTGCTAGAAAGCGGAGCTCCTTTAACAGACACTCTCCTTCTCCGTCAACACCAACACACAGCTTCACAACAACTCCAGCACTGTGTCACTCTCTCCTCCACCCTCTCTGTTCACCATTTACACTAACGTGGTGTGTGATGTCGCCGCTGATGACAGAAATGTTGAGTTCTAGCTCAAACTGTAAAGACTGAACAGTAGCATGTTTAGTAGCTAGCTGTGCTGAAGCGTGACGGCCGGTTACTGCAATCATTTAACGTCACTACCCGCTGATCACGTCAGTAGATACAACAATGGAGACCCACGAGCATCGGATTTTACACAAAATCTAATAAATCTGATACTTTTAGTGATTTTTTTATAACATGTCTTAATAATTTAGTGTCATTACATCATATTAAGGCTTACAAGTGTTACCAGCCGGGGTTCCCTTTAAATTTGTTTACTCAACACTCCAGGCCACAGATTAAAACTCCCACCGTTATGTTCCTCAGCAGTCCTTTAACAGCAGCCCCTTAGATCACAAGCCCTGTGACTGTCTGGCCAGACAAAACAATGATCCTCTGTTTTCATAACTCACCTCCTCACCGTCTGCTCGCCTGTTGCGAGGCTCCAGTGGCTTTTTGATAGGGCAGGACTCCGGTCATGTAGGCCTAACAGCACAGTGTTTACATGGAGCATCCATTTACCTGGAAAAAACACACATGCACACCTGGGGGCGCCAAATGCCCCAAATCTGATGAAACAGCACTGTGATGAAAGAAGTTCATAGAGGTTTTGAAGGAGCCAGATATGTTGCAGATATAAGGCAGCAGCCGGTGATATTGCATCTATGTCATCCAGGCGCGGCGTCTTATCAGCCGAGACGGGCTCATTTAGTCCGGCCGAGCGGATGTCATTGCTCATTAAGGGTCTCAAAGGAACTGGGCCTGTTTACCACCAAGCCCAGCAGAGTTCAGCCAAGAACAAGTGCCGGGAATTACATTCAAATGTGAAATGCCCAATGCAGTGTGACCAACAGCTTCAATACACAGATACGAGGAGGGGACTGTCTAGCAGGCCCAGCATAACAATAGACTTGATTAAGACAAGTAGTCCTGGAATAAATAAACCTTTACTGCTGCTTTTATAAAGATATTGAGTCACCTGGTGACCTTACGTGCTGTAATGTTCACTTTTACTCAGACTCATGGTTAGTACCGACATCCATCCATTATCTTCTGATTTATCCCGCTAGTCAAGGTCACGGGGGGTCTGGGGCCAATCGCAACATCATCAGGTACGCCATGGACAGGTCACCAGTCCATCACATGTCCAACACACACTCACACCTACGGGCAGTTTAGAGTGAGGATCCTAACATGCATGTGTTTGGAATGTGGGAGGAAACCGGAGAACCCGGAGGAACCCACTCAAACACAGAGAGAACATATACACTCCACACAGAACCACCCAGACCGGGAATCCAACCCAGATCATCTTACTGTGAGGAGACAGTGCTGACCACTACACCACCATACTGACCACTACACCACCATACTAACCACTACACAACCATACTGACCACTACACCACCATACTAACCACTACACCACCGTACTAACCACTACACCACCATACTGACCACTACACCACCATACTAACCACTACACCACCGTACTAACCACTACACCACCATACTGACCACTACACCACCATACTAACCACTACACCACCGTACTAACCACTACACCACCATACTAACCACTACACCACCATACTAACCACTACACCACCGTACTAACCACTACACCACCATACTAACCACTACACCACCATACTGACCACTACACCACCGTACTAACCACTACACCACCACACTAACCACTACACCACCATACTGACCACTACACCACCATACTGACCACTACACCACCATACTAACCACTACACCACCATACTAACCACTACACCACCGTAATAACCACTACACCACTATACTATCCACTACACCACCATACCAACCACTACACCACCCTACTAACCACTACACCACCATATTAACCACTACACCACCGTACTAACCACTACACCACCCTACTAACCACTACACCACCGTATTAACCACTACACCACCGTACTAACCACTACACTACCATACTGACCACTACACCACCGTACTAACCACTACACCACCGTACTAACCACTACACCACCATACTAACCACTACACCACTGTACTAACCTCTACACCACCGTACTGACCACTACACCACCGTACTGACCACTACACCACCGTACTAACCACTACACCACCATACTAACCACTACACCACCATACTAACCACTACACCACCGTACTAACCACTACACCACTATACTAACCACTACACCACCATACTAACCACTACACCACCATACTAACCACTACACCCCCATACTGACCACTACACCACCGTACTGACCACTACACCACCGTACTGACCACTACACCACCGTACTGACAACTACACCACCGTACTAACCACTACACCCCCATACTAACCACTACACCACCGTACTAACTACTACACCACCGTACTAACCACTACACCACCATACTAACCACTACACCACCATACTAACCACTACACCACCATACTAAACACTACACCACCATACTAACCACTACACCACCGAACTAACCACTACACCACCGTACTAACCACTACACCACCATACTAACCACTACACCACCATACTAACCACTACACCACCATACTAACCACTACACCACCGTACTAACCACTACACCACCATACTAACCACTACACCACCGTACTAACCACTACACCACCATACTAACCACTACACCACCATACTAACCACTACACCACCATACTAACCACTACACCACCGTACTAACCACTACACCACCGTACTAACCACTGGTGTTGGTGGTGATGAATCTGTGCAGTGTTAAGAAAGCATCAACGCAACCCTGGCAGCGCATGCAGCAATGCTACAGGAAACATCATGAATATGCATGAATACATTAAACTGGCATCTCTTAAAGGCACAGGACGCAATTCGAGTGTTCCCGGAGCCCCTGCTGGCTTCCAGTGGCAGCTTTCCAGCCGTCTCTCACTGCGCCGACTGAAAACACGAGCCACTAACACGCTTGTTTGTATTTTTACAAGTGCTACATGAGCGGCGAGAAGGCGGAGAGGGATAATTGAGAACTGGCTGGAAAACTCACACACGGAAAATGCTTGGCCTCTTTTATGAGCAGCAGCGAACAGAACGTGTGGTGGTCTCGTCCCTCCTGGCAGCAAACTCGCTCCACACCAGCTGCAAACTCCACAAGCTGAGAGACACGCCGAGCGCTTTAAAGTGAAAGTTTGACCAAAAAAACAAATGTTCTAACAATGTGGCTACATTGGAGGCAATGGAAGCTTAGAACCCACCAATTAGCAATAGAGCTTGATTTATATGTCCAAAGCTAATGGCACCTCATGTTTGGTTGGGTTCATTCGGATAATTTCTCAAATATGTCAGGCTGAGGGTTCCTGTTTAAGGTGCTTCCATTTTTAACCCACCGACAACGTCTCTCGTGGTAAACACAGACAAAACAATGAAACAACATCATTTATCAGCAGCGCTGTAAACAGGCTCAGCGGTACTAATTGCAGCAATTAGCTTAATATGTGAAACTCATTCTAGAGGAAAGTTGCAACTAAGCCTTAATCTACTTCATCGTATTCTGTGGTGGTCGAGCGTAGAAGTCAGGAACTGAGCTCTGAGGCACTCAACAGTTTCCAAAAAAAAAATGGTCATTGCAGTACAGTAGCTCAGACACACTGTTTCCTGTTGGCACATAGGATGCCCATAAAAAGACAAATATATTGAGTGCTAAATTAAAATCTAAGCAGCTCATTTTTCCAACTGTAAAACAACCCCAGTATAGAGCCCTGGGGGAATTCCACAGTCCAATAAACTGGGATTACAATACAGTGGCCAAAACACACTATTTTTGTTGGTACATAGAAAACACATAGAAGGACTAGTATACAGGGTGGTAAAGTACAGAGATAACAGCTTGCTTTCCAACTCTAAAACAACAAAGGCTCCAGTATAGAGCCCATGGGCACTCCACAATCCAATAAACTGGGATTACAGTGGCCCAAATACACTGTTTCCTGTTGGTACATAGGAAACACATAAAAGGACTAATACATTGGATGCTGAAGTAGAGCTTAAACAACTTGTTTTCCAATTTTAAAACAACAAAGGTCCCAGTGCAGAGCCCTGGGGCACTCCAAAGTCCAACAAACTGGGATTACAATACAGTAACCCAAATACACTGATTCCTGTTGGTTCATAGGAAACACATAAAAGAACTAATACATTGGATGCTCAAGTAGAGTTTAGGCAGCTTGTAATTTAAAAAAAATTAAAAGCCCACGAATTGAGTCCTGGGGCACTCCAAAAAAAACTGTCATTGCAATACAGTATCCAAACATACTGTTCCATGTTGGTACACATAAAACACACATAAAAGAACTACTATATTGGATGCTAAATCAAAGTTTAAGCAGCTTGTTTTCCAACTTCAAAACAATAAAAGCCTCAGTATAGAGCCCTGGGGCACTCCACAGTCCAATAAACTGGAATTGCTATACAGTGGCCAAAACACACTGTTTTTTTGTTGTTATATAGGAAACCCATAGATTAAATAATATACTGGGTGATAAAGTACAGGTATAACAGCTTGCTTTCAAACTCTAAAACAACAAAGGCCCCAATATAGAGCAGGGCACTCCACAGTCCAATAGTGGGATTACAATACAGTGGCCAAAATACACTGTTTCCTGTTGGTACATAGGAAACACATAAAATGACTAATACATTGGATGCTCAAGTAGAGTTTAGGCAGCTTGTTTTCCAACTTTAAAACAATAAAGGCTGCAGTATAGAGCCCTGGGGCACTCCACTGTCCAATAAACTGGGATTACAATACAGTAGCCCAAACACACTGTTACCTGTTGGTACATAGGAAACACATAAAAGGACTAATACGTTGGATGGTGAAGTAGAGATTAAACAAATTGTTTTCTAATTACAATTTTAAAATAATGAAGGCCCGATAATTGAGTCCTGGGTCTCCAAAAAACTGTCATTGCAATACAGTGGTCCAAACACACTGTTTTCTGTTGGTACATAGGAAACACATAAAATGACTACTACATTGGATGCTAAAGTTAAGTTTAAGCAGCTTGTTTTCCAACTTTAAAACAACAAAAGCCCCAGTATAGAGCCCAGGAGCACTCCACAGTCCAATAAACTGGGATTACAATTAAGGTGGCCCAAATACACTGTTTCCTGTTGGTACATAGAAAACACATAGAAGGACAAATATACAGGGTGGTAAAGTACAGAGATAACAGCTTGCTTTCCAACTCTAAAACAACAAAGCCTCCAGTATAGAGCCCTGGGGCACTTCAAAGTCCAATAAGCTGTAATTACAGTACAGTACAGTAGCCCAAAACACCGAACACACAAAAGGACTAATACATTGGATGCTGAAGTAGAGCTTAAACATTTTGTTTTCCAATTTTAAAACAATAAAGGCCCAAGAATTGAGTCCTGGGGCACTCCACAGTCTACATTGGATGCTAAAGTAAAGTTGAAGCAGCTCATTTCCAGAAGGACTAATATACTGGGTGGTAAAGTACAGGTAAAACAGCTTGCTTTAAAACTCTAAAACAACAAAGGCCCCAGTATAGAGCCCTGGGGCACTCCACAGAACAATAAACTGCAATTACAGTACAGTAGCCCAAACACACTGTTTCCTATTGGTACATAGGAAACCCATAAAGTAGAGTGGAGTATAAACACATTAAAACTTTGCTGTGTTCGTGCCCTCGTGTCCTGCTCAGAGATCTGAATGATAACTGCTTCTTTTTTGATCTTGTCAAACGTTCAGACTCTGTCTTGCCAAGACGGCTTGTTTGTTCACGGTTTTTATGGCCTCGTGAGTGATACTGAGCTCCTTTGTGGATAAGGGTTTGAGTGATGGCTTGTCGGAGACGTTCGACACCGAAGTGACAGACAGATGAGTTGTTGTTGCCATCGTTGCTTGTATCTCGTCGGCTGAAACTTTTAACATCGGAATATTTCTCACAAGCACAAACAGACCCTCGAACGCAGCTCCCCCAGAGCCGGCCCCACCAGGCCTCTGCGCCGATGGTTTTAGAGGTTCCTCCCTGTTGCCTAGCAACTAGGCCAAGATTTACCGTAGAATTAGCACAGATATTTAAGGGTTCTTCACTTTGTGGTGCATGTGTATCTGCAACAATTCTAGTGGCAAACTTAGTGCCAGGGGTCCGTACCTCTACGCCAGTGAGGACCACCTTTATCTTAGCTACGTAACGCTAAATCTGTTGTCTGTTCTGCTGCCACTGTGCATCTTAATGACTCCCTGTGTTTTGGTGAATGCTGTCCTTTAACGAATCGGCCACTTGTAGGTAATTGCCTCATAATTACAAGTAGCTGTTGGAACAAGAAGTAAAGCACCGCAGTTACACATAATTTGAACCTCCAGATGGGCCACCTGGCATTTCTTAGGACGTTGACCTCAAAATGATCTCAGTTTTTGAGCCCTCTGTTCAATTCAGTGGACAACTTGTACCAATATCATGTCATTTACCTGAATCAAAGAACATTATTCAGTTTCTCAAATGTTTGATTATAACTTATTATATATTTTCAACATAGTATGCATACAAATGGCCTATAAATTCCTCAAGTCTTCCAAAATTAACTGTTTTCAAAACATGTTTTGAACGTCCGTCACAGATATCTGGGTGATGCTTCAATTGCAGGCTATTTTTACCATCTTGACTTAGTTTTATAAAGTAATGCATTTCACTTGAATTCCATTATAACATCACAATTTTAGACTTAATTATATTTAATGTCAAAATTATTTAAAAGATACTGATGGTGAAATTGAAAACCTGTCATTACCATCTCAACAGGTTATGTGTTGGTAATGACGTGTTGCGGTAATGACAATTTTCACTTTTTAAAGAAAAAAGCCAGCTAGGCCATGGATTTGCTAAAGCTAGTTAACAGCGAGTACAAGCTGCTCTTTAAATCCACATAAATAAATAAATAATGTGTAAATGTATTTTTTTGTTATAAATAAATAAAAAATAAATAAATAAATAATGTGTAAATGTAATGTTTAGTTGTAAATAAATAAATAATGTGTAAATGTAATGTTTAGTTGTAAATAAATAAATAAATAATGTGTAAATGTAATGTTTAGTTATAAATTAATAAATAATGTGTAAATGTAATGTTTAGTTGTAAATAAATAAATAATGTGTAAATGTAATTTTTTTGTTATAAATAAATAAATAAATAAATAAATAAATAAATAAATAAATAAATAATGTGTAAATGTAATGTTTAGTTATAAATAAATAAATAATGTGTAAATGTAATGTTTAGTTGTAAATAAATAAATAATGTGTAAATGTAATGTTTAGTTGTAAATAAATAAATAAATAATGTATAAATGTAATGTTTAGTTGTAAATTAATAAATAATGTGTAAATGTAATGTTTAGTTGTAAATAAATAAATAAATAATGTGTAAATGTAATGTTTAGTTATAAATTATTAAATAATGTGTAAATGTAATGTTTAGTTGTAAATAAATAAATAATGTGTAAATTTAATGTTTAGTTGTAAATAAATACATAAATAATGTATAAATGTAATGTTTAGTTATAAATTAATAAATAATGTGTAAATGTAATGTTTAGTTGTAAATAAATAAATAATGTGTAAATGTAATGTTTAGTTGTAAATAAATAAATAAATAATGTGTAAATGTAATGTTTAGTTATAAATTAATAAATAATGTGTAAATGTAAGGTTTTGTTGTAAATAAATAAATAATGTGTAAATGTAATGTTTAGTTGTAAAGTACTGCCGTACTGATGTAAACGGTAATGACTCTGAATAAATGTATTCTATGATCAGGAGCAATACACGATTCAGTCAAGTGCTACCTTTAAATAGTTCCCTGCAGAAGTCATACACTGCAGTAATGACAATGTTGGGCATGATAATATATTGCTCAAAATATGCATAGGTAAAATATGAAAGTAAACAGTACATTTAGTTTACTTTCAAGTTTTTATGAAACTCATATCGTGATCTTTTTTCAGAAATTGATCACTTTGATCACAAAGTCTGGGTTGAGGACAAGGCCAAAATATGAAAATATTAATGTTTAAATCATTATAAAAAATGGAAATCATAATTATTTTGGTGTGTCTTTTTTGGTGATGAAAGGAATGATCTTTTTAATACCAAAAATGTTTGTTTTGTATTAAAGTCATTTTAACACAAATTTATAACCCAGGGGCGTAAAAGTTTGTCCAAAGAAAAACAACCATCTCCAGTTTGTTAGCTTTACAGCAGAGAACAAAAACCCTCTTTACTTTCAATGTACGTTGGCAATTTTGGAAAGGCATTTTGTTTAAAGCCCTTTTGAAGCATTTTTATTGGTCAAATCATCATGAGTTTACCTGGGTAAAAGAATATTATTCATTTTCTCACCTATTTAATTATGACCTTATAGATATTCAATATAGTATGCATGCAAATTGCTATAAATTCCCCAAATTTTACCCTTCCTTCACTCTCTCTCTCTTACATGCACTCAAATATTTCTTTTAATTGCAACATAATGAAGAGGCTGTCATTATTAGCATTAATAACTGGCAGCAAATAGGATTTTATAGCAATTATGACCTAATTTCATGCCCATTAAGCTCTTTACAGACTCTCGCTGGACCTCGTTACGCTAATACACGGCTAAAATTAATGCATTACCCACAATAGCACTTAATTCATCACTTGAGTACTTTGTTATATTCTTCCTCACTCATGAACTTCCTTCTACAGCCTTGTAGAGGAGTTAGCAGCGAGTTGGAGTTTGGTTTGGAGAAGATAAACACCAATTCTGTTCAAATCTGCACTGTAACTACGAGGCTAATGGCTAACTAAATAGCTAGATAGCTAACTAACTAATGGAGGTCTGTAGAGAGCTGTGGACTCTCAATGTCTAAAACATCAAACACTTGTCTGCAATTGTTCAGTAGTCTCAAACTGACTTGCTTATGTGAGGCTAATGTCAGGGAACTTAAGGAATTAGTTGAAGGAATTCTGTCTACATATATTTATTGTAAAACACTCCATTTACTTTACACACAATTACAAATGTCTTCCACCAATCAACAACAAACTATATTGTTGTTTGACTATATTAAAGTTTCCTACTTCAACTTATATTATTATACTTTGTATATTTTGTATATATTTTATTATTTCCTTTTTTTGTTATCTTTATCTATTGGTGAATGGAGGAACAGCAAAATAAGAATTTCATTGTACAGTGTAACTGTCTGTTCTTCTGTGCATATAACAATAAAACTCTTGAGTCTTGAGTCTTGAGTCTATGCTTTAGAAGAAAATCTAGCATTTAGCTGAGCTTCATGTAGAAAGAAGAGCAAGTTTCTCCAAAATAGTAACTTTACAGCAGAGGGCAACAACCTTCCCGACTTTTTTTCAATGTATGTTAATGGAACCAGAATATTTTCCAAGCTATTTTGGAGCATTTCTGTTGGTCTATACATTATGACATTTTCACACAACGTAAACAGCAGCTGCTGCATTCAAATGGAATGGAATGGAATGGAAATGAATGTATTTCTTTGAACACAATGATGATATAATAATCCACATGCAAGTCAACAGAAAAAAGTGATACAATTGGCAAAATGGGACTCCTAACAACCACCTGGAAAACCCGGTAGACCTCCAAAACTGCAATTAAAGGCCCAATTTGTAAGCTTTTTTGTTATAAACGGACCAAAATCAGGTATTATCAACAAAATGCAAGAAATATGTTTTGAAGGTATATCAAAGACGTCTATCATTGCTGTTCGAAGAAAAACAAGACTCCAAATTAATAACTATACAGCAGAGGACAAAAATGATCTGTATTAATGGAAAGGCATTTTGTTTAAAATCCTTTTGGAACAATTTTATTGGTCCACTTATGATGGTATTTTGAAATGATTTAAAGGATGTAGAGTTTAAATTATGTAGAGAACTAAAAATCACAAAAACATGTACTTGGTTTTCTTTGGACAGCAATACTATGTATCATGCTAACAGAGATAAAGTTAGTTGCATGCTTTGTACCTAATGAGGTAATAGTGAGTCACTGTTGTGCCACTTTGTACCTGAAGAGGTGATAGTGAGTCACTGTAGTGCCACTTTATACCTGAAGAGGTGATAGTGAGTCATTGTAATACCACTTTGTACCTGAAGAGGTGATAGTGAGTCATTGTAGTACCACTTTGTACCTGAAGAGGTGATAGTGAGTCACTGTAGTGCCACTTTATACCTGAAGAGGTGATAGTGAGTAATTGTAATACCACTTTGTACCTGAAGAGGTGATAGTGAGTCATTGTAGTACCACTTTGTACCTGAAGAGGTGATAGTGAGTCACTGTAGTCCCACTTTGTACCTGAAGAGGTGATAGTGAGTCACTGTAGTGCCACTTTGTACCTGAAGAGGTGGTAGTGGTCAGTCGTGGTGAAGGTGCTGCTTCTGGTTAGATCATTTAAGAACAGGCAGCCAATGAAAGACCAGTAAACACAGCGGTTTCAGACCTGAATGTGTAGCTGTTCAAGAAGTCATCAGTGAGATAGTCTCCACTGTATTGTAATCCCAGTTTATTGGACTGAGGAGAGCACCAGGGCTCTATACTGGGGCCTTTGTTGTTTGAACAACAACGGACTGGCCGCCTCAGACGTCCTTGGTCCACCTGGAGGGAGAGAAGAAACAAAAACTTCTCCTGAACAGAACAGAAGCTGTAAGAACACGTACACATGAATCGTAGGTACTTCATAAGCCTGCTCTGCGGCAGCTCGCACAACTGGACTGTAAAGTAATGTGCGTGTGCGGCCGCCACCAGAAGGCCAGTCTATTGGCCGGCGTTAAAAACCCCCGGCGTATCCAGAGAGACCACAGCAGGGCCAGCCGGAGGAATGTGCTTTGTGGCCCGACGAATGTCCAAAACGCGCTGCCTCCTAATCCCTACACCAGCTACGAGCAGGACAGTGATCGAGCGCTGCAAGGCCCCCCGGGCGAGGGGAGAGAGAGAGCGTGGGTGGCTGATGGCTCAGAGAGACACTAAACAAAAGCGTTGAGACTGATGTGCTGCCGCGCTGAGTGTGTCTGTGTGTGTGCGTGTGTGTGTGCGTGTGTGTGTGTGTGTGTGTGTGTGCGTGTGTGTGTGTGTGTGTGCGTGTGCACGGAAGAGAAAGATAAGAAAGGCAGAGTAGCCCAGAAAAAAAGCTGTGAACAAAATTGTGAGAAACAGCACGAATGAGTCTGTCACTCTGAAGTGCCACTGCCTAATTATACAGAGAGAGAGAGAGAGAGAGAGAGAGAGAGAGAGAGAGAGAGAGAGAGAGAGAGAGAGAGAGAGAGAGGGAGAGAAAGAGAATGATAAAGAGAATAAGAAAGATAGAAAGAGAGAGAGAGAGGGAGGGGGAAAGAGAGATAGAGAGGGGGGAGAGAGAGAGGGGAAGAGAGAGAGGGAGAGATGGAGAGAAAGAGAATGATAAAGAGAATAAGAAAGATAGAAAGAGAGAGAGAGGGAGGGGGAAAGAGAGATAGAGAGGGGGGAGAGAGAGAGGGGAAGAGAGAGATGGAGAGAGAAAGAGAAAGAGAGAGAGAGAAAGAGAGAGATAGAGGGAGAAAGAGAGAAAGAGAGAGAATGATAGACAGAGAGAAAGAGAGATAGAGAGAAAAAAAGATAAAAAAGAGAGTGCCACTGCTTAATTATACAGAGAGAGAAAAAGATAGAGAGAAAGAGAAAGAGAGAGAGCGAGAAAGAGAGCAAGAGAGCCAGCAAGAAAGAGAGAAAGAGACAGAGAGAGAGGGGGAAAGAGAGCTAGAGAGAGGGGGGGAGAGAGAGAGAGAGAGAGAGAGAGAGAGAGAGAGAGAGAGAGAGATGGAGAGAAAGAGAATGATAAAGAGAATAAGAAAGATAGAAAGAGAGAGAGAGGGAGGGGGGGGAGAAAGAGAGAGGGGGAAAGAGAGATAGAGAGGGGGGAGAGAGAAAGAGAGAGAATGATAGACAGAGAGAAAGAGAGATAGAGAGAAAAAAAGACAAAAAAGAGAGTGCCACTGCCTAATTATACAGAGAGAGAGAAAGATAGAGAGAAAGAGAAAGAGAGAGAGCAAGAGAGCCAGAAAGAAAGAGAGAAAGAGACAGAGAGAGAGGGGAAAAGAGAGCTAGAGAGAGGGGGGAGAGAGAGAGGGGGGGGAGATGGAGAGAGAAAGAGAAAGAGAGAGGGAGAAAGAGACAGAGAGAGGGAGAGAGGGAGAAAGAGAAAAAAAGATAAAAAAAGAGCGCCAATGCCTAATTATACAGAGAGAAAGATAGAGAGAAAGAGAAAGAGAAAGAGAGAGGGAGAAAGAGACAGAGAGACTGAGAGAGAGAGAGAGAAAAAAAGATAAAAAAGAGAGTGCCACTGCCTTATTATACAGAGAGAGAGAGAGAGACAGAGAGAGAGAGAGAGAGAGAGAGAGAGGGAAAGCAAGAGGGATGGAGAGAAAGAGAACGATAAAGAGAATAGTAAAGATAGAAAGAGAGAGGGGGGGAGAAAGAGAGAGGGGGAAAGAGAGATAGAGAGAGGGGGGAAAGAGAGAGGGGAAGAGAGAGATGGAGAGAGAAAGAGAAAGAGAGAGAGAGAAAGAGAGAGAATGATAGACAGAAAGAAAGAGAGAGAGACAGAGAGAAAAAAAGATAAAAAGGAGAGTGCCACTGCCTAATTATACAGAGAGAGAGAAAGATAGAGAGTGAAAGAGAGAAAAAGAGAGAGAGAGATTTAAGTGTTAGTATTCTATCCCTTACCTCAAACAGGGCTGTGTATTAACAAGAACCTGACGATATGATACACATCTCGATACGGGGATTACGATTCGATATACTGCAGTACATTGCGATACAGTTAGACGATATATTGAGATGTTGATATATAATGATTGATTGTGATATTGCAAGGAAGGTGATATATTTCGATATAAATCACTCAACCTTTATCTCCACTCAGGAGAACATTGAGGGAGACCCTCATTTACAGTGTAAAACCAAGAATAAGACACAAATAAAGAATGACTAAATAAAAAATGTACAGAGTGAGTCTAAAGTCTCAGGGAAACGACGTATCTGAATACCCCACCAAGTAACGGGTGAGGGGGCCTATCTTTTAGGACAGAACATCTTGATAGCTGCCATATTGGATCAAGTTTTTCCAATAGGAGGTGCAGTTCAGCACCATGGACAGCACACTGAATGTTTATATGAGTTCATAACGTTTGAACCACAAGAGACATCAATCGATTACTGAGAGACTTCTGATCTTCTTTGATCTGCTACATAACCATCTTCCCATTGGTAAAACTTACCCTTCATCCAATACGGCAACTTCACCACCATACTAACCACTACACCACCATACTGACCACTACACCACCATACTGACCACTACACCACCATACTGACCACTACACCACCATACTAACCACTACACCACCATACTAACCACTACACCAACATACTAACCACTACACCACCATACTAACCACTACACCAACATACTAACCACTACACCACCATACTAACCACTACACCACCATACTAACCACTACACCACCATACTAACCACTACTCCACCATACTAACCACTACACCACCGTACTAACCACTACACCACCATACTAACCACTACACCACCGTACTAACCACTACACCACCGTACTAACCACTACACCACCATACTAACCACTACACCACCGTACTAACCACTACACCACCATACTAACCACTACACCACCATACTAACCACTACACCACCATACTAACCACTACACCACCGTACTAACCACTACACCACCATACTAACCACTACACCACCATACTAACCACTACACCACCGTACTAACCACTACACCACCATACTAACCACTACACCACCGTACTGACCACTACACCACCGTACTAACTACTACACCACCATACTAACTACTACACCACCATACTAACCACTACACCACCGTACTAACCACTACACCACCGTACTAACCACTACACCACCGTACTAACTACTACACCACCATACTAACCACTACACCACCATACTAACCACTACACCACCGTACTAACCACTACACCACCATACTGACCACTACACCACCATACTAACCACTACACCACCATACTGACCACTACACCACCGTACTAACCACTACACCACCATACTAACTACTACACCACCATACTGACCACTAAACCACCATACTAACCACTACACCACCATACTAACCACTACACCACCATACTAACCACTACACCACCATACTGACCACTAAACCACCATACTAACCACTACACCACCATACTAACCACTACACCATCGTACTAACCACTACACCACCGTACTAACCACTACACCACCATACTAACTACTACACCACCATACTAACCACTACACCACCGTACTAACCACTACACCACCGTACTAACCACTACACCACCATACTAACCACTACAACATCGTACTGACCACTACACCACCATACTACACACAACACCACCGTACTAACCACTACACCACCGTACTAACCACTACACCACCATACTGACCTCTACACCACCATACTAACTACTACACCACCATACTAACCACTACACCACTGTTGCTCCAGTTAGCGTCGCCACAGCGGGCGGAAATGTTCATACAGTTAAGCCCGCCCACTTAGACAGAAGATATGATTGATCAGTTTTACTGTCATTTGAAATTGGTATCACTGAATTATAACTGCCTGGCCCCCTCTGCACATGAACAGCGGGACCACCAATCACCAACATTCTGCAGGGTCATCACAGTCCTTATAGGGGGAGACACAGACTCACAGGCTTCCACTTAAACCCTCACACTCCAACACAGACTGAATAGACACGTTTAATAATTTATTTGTCTATATTTTTATAATTGTTTAGATGTTGATTGTCAAACTGTAAGTAGATAAAATAAAATAATATACATGTGTGTTTGTGTATGTGTGTGTGTGTGTGTGTGTGTGTGTGTTAAGAATGTTTTAGGCGTAGAGGGCCATGACAGTTTCCCACTGGTATTAATATTATTGAAATGTTTGAAAAAGCTTATTTGAAATCATTCCCATCAGGTCATCAGGTCTAGGCTGTTGAATCGTGTTCACTGATTTATTATATTAATTCTTTAAAGATTTTTTTAATAACGCATGGTTATAACTGGGTGTCTCTGTGTTTGTGTTTCTGTAGGGAATCAGGCCTCAGACAACCCTGTGAACAGGCCTGTGGCTCCGCAACAAGACAATCTGTAACATTTTCAAGGCCACACAGACACACACACACTCACACACACACACACACACACACACACACACACACACACTCAGATTCATACACACACACACACACACACACACACACACACACACACACACAGACACACACACACTCACACACACACACACACACACACACACACACAGAGCCATAGAGCATAGTATGAGAGAGACTCGCTGCATATCATAACTAACTGTAATTAAAATCTATTATTTGAGTGATTCTGCACGAGAACCTCCTACGAGATGATGATTTTAGACGACGTGCGTGAAATGAACACTGAGAAGGACAGTTCATCTAAAATCTTCCAGATTAGCGGTTGCCCTTAGTTACGTCGCATTATGACGTCTCATTTCACCTCATAGCTTTCAGCAGGGAAAAGCAGCTGGTGATAAAAGTAATGTATGAAGTTTTATTCTGTTAAGTCAAGTAGAATGAGGATTATGTGTTCTCTCGAAGATTAGTACGGTGGTGTACTGGTTAGTATGGTGGTGTAGTGGTTAGTACGGTGGTGTAGTGGTTAGTACGGTGGTGTAGTGGTTAGTATAGTGGTGTAGTGGTTAGTATGGTGGTGTAGTGGTTAGTACGGTGGTGTAGTGGTTAGTACGGTGGTGTAGTGTTCAGTACGGTGGTGTAGTGGTTAGTATGGTGGTGTAGTGGTTAGTATGGTGGTGTAGTGGTTAGTACGGTGGTGTAGTGGTTAGTACGGTGGTGTAGTGGTTAGTACGGTGGTGTAGTGGTTAGTATGGTGGTGTAGTAGTTAGTATGGTGGTGTAGTGGTTAGTATGGTGGTGTAGTGGTTAGTACGGTGGTGTAGTGGTTAGTACGGTGGTGTAGTGGTTAGTATGGTGGTGTAGTGGTTAGTACGGTGGTGTAGTGGTTAGTATGGTGGTGTAGTGGTTAGTACGGTGGTGTAGTGGTTAGTACGGTGGTGTAGTGGTCAGTACGGTGGTGTAGTGGTCAGTACGGTGGTGTAGTGGTTAATACGGTGGTGTAGTAGTTAGTATGGTGGTGTAGTGGTTAGTACGGTGGTGTAGTGGTTAATATGGTGGTGTAGTAGTTAGTATGGTGGTGTAGTAGTTAGTATGGTGGTGTAGTGGTTAGTATGGTGTGTAGTGGTTAGTACGGTGGTGTAGTGGTTAGTACGGTGGTGTAGTAGTTAGTATGGTGGTGTAGTGGTTAGTATGGTGGTGTAGTAGTTAGTATGGTGGTGTAGTGGTTAGTATGGGGGTGTAGTGGTTAGTATGGTGTGTAGTGGTTAGTACGATGGTGTAGTGGTTAGTACGGTGGTGTAGTGGTTAGTATGGTGGTGTAGTAGTTAGTATGGTGGTGTAGTGGTTAGTATGGTGGTGTAGTGGTTAGTATGGTGGTGTAGTGGTTAGTAAGGTGGTGTAGTGGTTAGTATGGTGGTGTAGTGGTTATTATGTTGGTGTAGTAGTTAGTATGGTGGTGTAGTGGTTAGTATGGTGTGTAGTGGTTAGTATGGTGGTGTAGTGGTTAGTACGGTTCCTCCGGGTTCTCCGGTTTCCTCCCACAGTCCAAACACATGCATGTTAGGATCCTCACTCTAAACTGCCCGTAGGTGTGAGTGTGTGTTGTCCATGTGATGGACTGGTGACCTGTCCATGGTGTACCCTGCCTTCACCTGATGATGCTGGGATTGGCTCAAGCTCCCCCGTGACCCCGACTATTGGGATAAAGTATAAGACGATGGATGGTAGAGCTTTTCCATACGTCAGTGTGTTTATTTAACTCTTTCCAAGCTTCTCCTAAACAACCCAGTATTATTATCAGTTCTCATCTAATACCTGCTTTGTCTGCTCAGTACTTCATTAAGATAAATCAAGATTTGCTGCTGAAGGAACTGAACACATTCATACAATGTCTGGGGCGTCCAGGAGAAATCTGGAACCTAACTTTGTTCTTCAAACTGGATCAAGATCTGATCTACTTCTCTCACAATAACATATTCATGTTACTTTGTATTGTATGTATGATTATTTACATCTGTTCTAATCAGATCTGCTGTTCTTACTGGTGATCAGACACTTACTGATCAGATAAAGACTTAGCTCTGGTGTGTGTACAGTAGTGTGTATGTACGTTACAGAGTGCTCTAACATGCCACTGTAAAACTACCGCCGGCAGCGTGTGTTGAGAGTGGAGTCTAAAGACAGCGCACAAGCGTGTTAGTCTCACAGTGATGCTGCAGTGGCTGAGAGAGCAAAGTGGGGGGGAGGGTGGAACAGAGAGAGAGAGAGAGAGAGAGAGAGAGAGAGAGAGAGAGAGAGAGAGAAAAGAAGGAAAACAGAAAGAGGGAGAGAGAGATAGTCACTCGCATAACATCAGGCGCATCATTCGCTCTCAAGGAATTTCTTTCCTCTCTCTCTTTCTCGTTCTCTCTCTCTCTCTGACACCTCTTTCTTTTCTCCTCCCCCTCTTTTTCACTTTGAATTCTCTTTATTTCTCCCCACGTTGTCTCTAACGTCTCTCCTTCTTCAGCTTCACCTAAATTATAGATGCTGAAGCCGGACTGCGTAGAAGCGTCCACAGCTGTTTCTCTCCCTCTCTCTCTCTCTCACTCTCTTTTGCTCGCTCACTCATCACTCTCTCTCCCTCGCATCCCTTCTTCCCACCTGTTAGTCCCAGTCCGTCTGGCAGTGGAATTCCAGCCGTTTATGAGAACTTTCACGCTCGGGCTATCACGCAGGTAAGACCACCTCGTGCTTCTTTCTTTTTATCTACATTCTTTTCTTTCAAGGTTAGAAAACAAACCAAACCATCTGTGAGTCAGCTTCGTCCTGTACGGTTATATATATATATATATATATATATATATATATATATATATATATATATATATATATATATATAATATCATGTGTATATATATATATATATATATATATATATATATATATATATAATATACTGTGTTAGTTGTTAGTGCATAGCAACTGTAGTTCATCTGATTCTCTGTATACTTTATTACTCTGTTCTTTAATGATCAGGACCCCCACAGGACCACCAGCGACTATTAGGGAGGTGGATTTTTCTCAGCGCTGCAGTGACACTGACCTGGTGGTGGTGTGTTAGGAGTGTGTGTGGTGCTGGTGTGAGTGGATCAGACACAGTAGTGCTGCTCCTGGAGTGTTTAAACACTGGAGTGTCCGCTCACTGTCCACTCTATTACTGCTGAATCTGATCCACTCACACCAGCACAACACACAACTAACACACCACCACCACCACCACCACAGTGTCACTGCAGTGCTGAGAATGACCCACCTCCCTAATAGTACCTGCTCTGTGGTGGTCCTGTGGGGGTCCTGATCATTAAAGAACAGAGTAATAAAGTATACAGAAAATCAGATGAACTACAGTCTGTAAGTGGAGGTCCTGTATGGTCAGTGGAGCTGATACCATAAGGGGGTGGAGCTAAAAACAAATTAATACTTACTAATAGAGTGCTCATTGTGATATCATTTACGCATGTGTATACGTGTAATACATATTTAACAATATATGATAGGAAGCATATGTATATAGAAAGAATATATAACAAAACATACTTTACTTTCAATGGATGTCAATGGAACCAGAATTTTTTCCAAGCAGTTTTGGAGCACTTCTATTGGTCCATTCATCATGAAATGTTCACACAATGTAAATGACTATTGGTGTCTTCAAATGATGTAGAAAACTCAAAATGAATATGATGATGTATATATTATGAATTATCACAATAATAATAATTTGTCTCATTATATGTCTATTATAATATTATATAATGATTCTATTCCTATTGGCCAGCTTCTTAGTAGAGCTATCTTCTTATACAGTATCTGCTAGTATTAGTGTGACATTATAAAATAGTATTATTAATAATGTTATCCATTAGTTATTGATTAGTTATTATTTAAACATCAAGTTAATTAACCTAAATTAAGTGGAATACCACTATATATATATATATATATATATATATATATATATATATATATATATATATATATATATATACACACACTACTACTGCGACTACTACTACTGATAATAATAAT